>OY294067.1:288905015-289505015 GCA_958510875.1 Endomychus coccineus
TTATCTGTATTATCGTTTATGTTATTTATGTATGACGTTCCATTATAGAGTTTCATTATTCCTTCTTTAATGATGGGATTGAAAAATGAGGTAAGTTAGTGATCTACAATCTTAGCTAATGCTTTTCGTTCCTCCCTTTCCAATAATATTCTTCGAAATGTTTCGAATCCACCTTCACGTTCTAAAACGTCTGAATAATGATAAAGACGAGAATTTATAATTACTGCGTCTGACCAATTATATTCGAGATATTCGTTATCTCATTAGATTCATTTCAACAATTAACGATAATCTAAATGAAGATGCGAAAACGATTTGATATTTAGGAACGTTGAACAAACTTGACTAATAACTGCTCGCGGATATCGCTACAAACAGAGAATTGTCTTTGAATCAATTAACAAAGTAACCGTAAATATTGACAATCAATTGGATCTTCCAATATTGAATTGATTATAAGCCCGTTATGGTTCTTTACAGGGACATATCAAGATGAAAATAAAAAAACATCGAACATATATCTTTTGAACCCCTGTTAACTAAAGGAACGTTTAAAAAGTGACAACTTATGACGAGGTACCGATATCATGTCTTTCCTACGAATATTTATGTTATGCACATCAGTTCTATATGTGATTTTACTATAGAGATACGGAGGTACCTGAAAAATTACAACTGAATGGTACAAACACGCTTATTGAAGCCTAAATCGATTCCTCATATTCAACCATTTGAGCTCACCTATTTTATGGGAAATGTGCTGGTATTTTCCAATACCAAATATATAACGCAAACTGTCTTTTGTATTTTTGCAAGAGAGTCTACATTCACGCATGGAAAATAAACTGATGAGCAATAGTTATACTGCGACGAAACCAATGGCTCACAAAGCATTGCCTTAACAGCGACGGGGAGTTACCATCGATATGGATACAACATCCTTAAGTTAGCATAAGCCCTTTTGCTACAATGCTTCAAGTGTTCTGTATACCTAAAAGAGTTGTCCATAACGAGACCAAGATTTTTGTTACATCATATACTTAAAACATTAATGTGTTACAATTTCGATTATTCGTGTTTCTGTTCGTTTCGGCGACGTGGGAATTTTTAATTGAAATTGGTGCGATAAGGACGCTTTGTGCTGATACAATTAGTTCTAAGAAATCCCGTTTTAGACATAATACGTCTTCTGATGACGGTCGTGAGACCGAAACGTACGTAAAGACTAAAATAATGAACATATCTGTTAGAGTGACCTATTTTCCGAGAATTGATATATAATGTATTCGAATATCGGAATGTAATAGAAATTTTAGAAAGTATTCAGATTAACAATAAACTATTATAATCAACTTGCTCTGAAAAACAACAATGAATTCATGACAGATGAAAGATGAAAAGAATGTAAACTTTTTCACATGGGAGGGTATATCGGATAATAGTTCAGAACGCATTACGTCACATTACGTCGTCTATCGCGCTAGAAAATAGGGCATCCACGTGCATGACATGCTATCGCGGACAATGATTATATTGACTTTTGAACATTCTGTTTCCTCAGTTGCAGGAAGGTATTAAATATTGTATTATTGAGATGTTACCGAGTTAGTAACTATGTCTAATCGACTTTACGTAGGTACATTCTAACAACCTTGAAACAAGGAAGTTGCCAAGTAATGCAGCTCGTACGTAATTAACACGTAAAATTATTTAGTCACAGTAATGATAACCAGCGATTCGAATAAACGGTACAACCTTTGCTAAAAAAAACGTACACTTATGTCATGTACCCGAGAATGATGACGAACTTACGTCAGCCATAACGGAAAATTTTATAAATTGGTTTCTCTTTAGCATTAAATATCGCTACGTTGCAAATAGGTTAAATTATATCCATCCTCATAATGAATCGTTCTCTAAAATAGGCAGATTTATTTTGGGACAATTGAATTTTTTTTATTCTTTGACTACACAAGAGGGGAACCTATAATGTTCAAAGAACATCGTGTGAGTCAGCGGTGGTATGTTGGAAGAGGAGGCAATCGAATTTTTCTTGAAGGTTTGGGGGTTCTAAGCTTAGGAAAAGACCTCATTAGGCAAAGAGTTCCACAACATCGCTGTTTGATAGGGAAAAGAAACCTGGATATCCATTACTTTACAGTCTATGCAATGAGTTCCAAGCGGGCACAACTTATATTAAAGCTATACTCCAGTCAAAAATGTGAAAAACATCTAAAATTTTATAAACCGCACGAAAATGCAGAATTCTTTTTGCATCGTGTTAAAGATGGTTACACATCGTTGGTCAGAGAAAAAAAAAGAGGTGCTCGTATTACCATTAATAAATAATGAGAAACCATTTTCAATTAACAAATGGAATGTCTTTTATAACAAATGGAATATCTCGGACTCTTTTAATCCAAAGTTTCTGAAATCCGATATCAAAAGGTTTTTTAGTTCGCTAAACCCGATTTTGAAATCGGAAAATATGAAAGAATAGACTATTTTATATATAACCGATTTTTCACAACAATTTTCTGAAGAAAAAATTAATATTAAAGTTCAATCAAATTTTCGTTTTCCAGAGTTTTCCAGAGACCTATAGTTGCTTTTAATTTTATAACCATAAAATAATACTCAATGACCACAAAAGCTATAATTTGACACGTTGGACGAGGACCGAGACAGGAATATAAAAGAAAACGAGGCAATTTTCACCAATTTTCAGAATTTTCCTTCTTTCAATGAAAATTGTACCGAGACACATCACGGCATCTTATTATTTCAATACCACTCAAGTCAGATAAAAAAATTTGGTTTGTTGCTAAGATTTGGTAAAATTTTCCGGGTTTTCCATCAAACGGGATGGATTTTCCATCTTCTGACTTCAGATTCGGATTCAGCGGACCAAGAAACTGAATTTCGGAACCTTTGGATCAGAAGAGCCCGAGATATTCCATTTGTTATAAAAGACATTCCCTTTGTTAATTGAAAATGGTTTTTCATTGTTTATTACTAGTAATAATCAGGAGCCCCCTTTTTCTCTGACCACCGATGTGTAAACCATCAACAACAAGATGCAAAAACAATTTTTCGTTTTCGTGCGTTCTATAAAATTTTAGTAATGACCCCTATTTTTCCACACTTTTGACTAGACTAACATTATTTTTTATTTTTATTATTAAGAGATTATTTGATGTCAAAAATTTTTAAGAAACTTTAGGATAACTAACTGCCAATTACAGGTAAAAAGGTGGACAGGTACTGTCCCTCTATTTCTATTCAAGGGTATTTTGACGTTACAAAATAGTTTACTCCTCAACGCCGGATTTAGGGGAAGGCCTCCACAAAAGAGGCGCCCCCACAATAGACTTCGGAAAAAAATCTTTTAAATTCCGACTAGTAAACACTAGTGAACAACTTTTCCTTTGATTTTTTTTCGCTGTTTTACCTTTACCTTTACCTTTGTACAAACATGATTATATTGTTCTTAAATATTAACAGAAATCATTGATCTATATTTGTTCACTCCAATCAGGCAATCAGTGAAATATCAAAATCTCAAATGGCCCTGACGAGCACTTGCAATTTATTTATATTTATATATGTTTGTTAAATACTAAAAGAATTTACTTGGTTTCACAATAAGTTATTTATTGAAAAACTCGATTGAAAAAATTGTTCATTTTATTTGGAAAATAATTTGGGGCCAGGGGGATCCACTCCTTTGTTCCCCCGAGGCCTCCAGACCTCTAAATCCGGCCCTGTAACTCCTTATTGTTTATCCTTGCAAAATTATAATTAAGACTAGCACATTTAAATTTTAGAACATTGCTCCTGAAAATTGATAGTTTTTATATTGTGACAGCCCAAAGATATGTAAAATACGGAAAAACAGAAGATTTTCTATCGGTATTCTGTAGATTGCTTCAACTTCCGAAATAGACGAGTCAACATCTTGATCTTGATTCGAATCCAAAACTTGTGTTCTAAATTTTCAATAAGCTTAGGCATTTACCAATATAATATATTTGTCAATGGTTTAAAAAATCCACACTTTGTTCTCTGCCAGGTTAACCAACCCGTTGAAAATTATTCCACCTAAACGCGATATAAAACCATAGACTTCAATTCGAAATTTATCAATTAAAAAATTTCAACTATAACATTCCTCTCGAGATAATAAAAAGGCACTTTGAACTCCGTTTAGAGCGCATTTTAGTAAATACAATGCCGATACGAGAATATTTGACCTGATTTGTAGGAGGATTGATATGAAAAGTACAAGTGCATCAATCAAAATCCTTATTCATTTATATTATCGACATTCTTGTTTACTTAATTAAATATTTTAGAAGGAATCACGCGAACTAAAGATGAATTTGTTTGAACTTAGTTACCCGGTGGTCGCGGGATCATCAAACAGGAGTTTATATTGTATATTGAACTTCAAACGGAGGAATCTTTTTATTGAATCAATTAATTAGATAATTTCTATCAAATAAATATTGGAAAAATACAACATAGTGTGAATGTTATTAAAAGAATAGGTACAAATTCATCAACAAGTTAGGCGAAATATTGGAGGCATCATGATTCTAAACAATATATCAGCTAGACAACATTCCCCACCGAGTTTGAAGTAATGGGGCGGGCGATCTCTGTAGCAAGGAAATGTTAACATGGTAACTGTGCTTTTCTCAAATTGCCCAGAGCCTCTAGGATCTTGATCATAGCTATTTATATCTGTTTCAATGAATGGAAATCCATGTTGACCAACAATACAAACGTTATGCTGGAAATAAATGAACTGACTTTGTACTCTTGCTATTCCAACATTCACAACTGTTAATCTTGAATGAATAGAACTATTTAAACTTTCTAAACTCCATCTGCGTCCCTCTACAACTTCACATTGAAACAGTAGATGCGGTACTGGCGTATCGAGTTGCTGGTCTGAGCCAGTGTGTCGGTGCGTCCGTGCCTCGCGGTCTTAATAAAAGCTGGAAGCTGCCCGAACCTCTCACTGAAGCAGGATGAGATAGCACCAGAAGTCCTCAAAACACAAAGGACGGACTGGGAGAACAATGATTCCGAAGCACGACACGTCCCGGCGAGTCTGGCGGAGCCGGAGTCTACTCATGCTCACCCACAGTGGAACTTTCAGTTCACGTAACCGTGATTTGTACAATTCCTCGAAAATTTTGAGGCAGCCGGATTTATATAAGAACTGACTGTCGTGCAGCGTAGGCACACCTAGCACCCACAGAGTGAATTCTACGCTTGTTTTCGGAGTGTAGGGAGGCCCTGACTAAATTAGTCAGGAGGAACAAACTTCAGGTAGTATGAGTACCCTCCCACTGAGATGTGAAAAAAAACGAAGTATCCCTGGTCTCGATCCAACAATCGGAATCTCACCAAACACTGGGCTCCATCCCCTCAGGGACTTACTGGATAGAAAGTGGCTTTTGGTCGGGGGGTGTTGCCCCCGGTAGGAATGTTCGGAAACCTTTCTCTCTATGAACAGAAGAGGCATAAAACTGGTGACAGGACTTCTCACAGAACAATGTTATCTAAGTGAACATGTATACGCAATGGGCATTGTTGATGACCCAGGTTAGTAGATGTAATGGGCTACTCCTGGGGCGGAAGTGCATCCGGTCTGAGTATAGGGAATTGCGTGAGTGTGAGAGAGAGGTGTATATGTTTGATGTGATTCTGTGTTCTGAGGGTAATGGACCATAGAGTTGGATGTTGTGTGTAGAATAGAATAGAAGTGTGTTGTAGACCATAGAGTTGGATGTTGTGTGTTGTGTTCGAGACCTGTCATGGCGTCTGTAGGTATGACTTGGGTAATGGTGGTTGTAACTGTCATGGCGTCTGTAGGTATTGTGATATGACGTGTGTAATGTTGGTTGTAACTGACATGGCGTCTGTGTACATAGAGTTGGATGTTGTGTGTGGAATAGAAATGTGTTGTGTTCGAGACCTGTCATGGCGTCTGTAGGTATGACGTGTGTAATGTTGGTTGTAACTGTCATGGCGTCTGTAGGTATTGTGCTATGACGTGTGTTATGTTTGTTGCATTTGTGAACCATAGAGTTGGATGTTGTGTATGGAATAGAAGTGTGTTGTGTTCGAGACCTGTCATGGCGTCTGTAGGTATGACGTGTGTAATGTTGGTTGTAACTGTCATGGCGTCTGTAGGTATTGTGTTATGACGTGTGCTATGTTGGTTGTAACTGTGATGGTGTGGGGGGGAGCCACTTGTGAACAGACAGTCTGATTAGATGTAGGTCACAGCATTACCGGTCTTTAAGTTTGCGATTGAAAAACGGCTAAAACGATTAGAAAACGATCAAAACGATTCAAACGGTCGGAACGATCGTTTCCATCGTTTTTACTACTCCGAGCAGAGGGTACGTTATACAATTGTTATGTAGAGTAGATGAACTCCGCGCGTTCTCGACCAGGATATCCGGTCTCCACTTCCGGTCTAGCTGTCGATGTGCATCCGGTGCATGAGCTCGTCCTTATCAGTTTGAAAGGATGTAGGTGATAAGGATTTTATTTTATTTGTAAAGAGTATACAGGGTGTGTTCAAAAAGTGTGTCACATGTACAGAGTCACGTGACTAACACATGGCAGCATGGCGGCCCTAAGGTCCAACTGTCATGGCGACCATAAGGATCAGCTGTCATGGCGTCCATAAGGACCAGCTGTCATGGCGATCATAAGGACCAGCTGTCATGGTGGCCATAAGGACCAGCTGTCATGGCGACCATAAGGACCAGCTGTCATGGCGGGCATAAGGTCCAGCTGTCATGGCGAGCATAAGAACCAGCTGTCATGGCGACCATAAGGACCAGCTGTCATGGCGACCATAAGAACCAGCTGTCATGGCGTCCATAAGGACCAGCTGTCATGGCGACCATAAGGACCAGCTGTCATGGCGACCATAAGGACCAGCTGTCATGGCGACCATAAGAACCAGCTGTCATGGCGACCATAAGGACCAACTGTCATGGCGACCATAAGGACCAGCTGTCATGGCGACCATAAGGACCAGCTGTCATGGCGACCATAAGGACCAGCTGTCATGGCGACCATAAGGACCAGCTGTCATGGTGGGCATGGCAATCATAAGGTACAGGTTGCTTCGTGTAGGTGTCACCACCAAGTGACAGCTGTCATGGTGACCATAAGGTCCAGCTGTCATGGCGACCATAAGGTCCAGCTGTCATGGCGAGCATGAGGTACAGTTGTCATGGCTACCATAAGGTCCAGCTGTCATGGCGACCATAAGGTACAGCTGTCATGGCGAACCCAAGGTACAGACTGCTTCGTGGAGGGGGCTCCGCCACCTCTAGGAAGCAATCTGTACCTTTGGTCCAAAGGTACAGGCTGCTTCATGGAGATGTCACCACCACGTGACAGCTGTCATCGAAGGTACAGAATGCTTCGTGGAGATGTCGCCACCACGTGACAGCTGTCATGGCGACCCTTGGGTACAGGCTGCTTCATGGAGATGTCGCCACCATATGACAGCTGTCATGGTGAACCAAAGGTACAGGTTGCTTCGTGTAGGTGTCACCAACATGTGACAGCTGTCATGGTGAGCTAAAGGTACAGGCTGCTTCGTGTAGGTGTCACGTGACAGATGTCATGGCGGACCGAAGGTACAGGCTGCTTCGTGTAGGTGTCACCACCACGTGACAAAGACTGCTTTGTCATTGTTTCAATCCGGCGACCATAGTTTACGAACGATGATGACGTCACTGCTTCGAACCGATGACAGTAACTGATTCAATCCGGCGACCATAGTTCACGAACGATGATGACGTCACTGCTTCAAGCCAATGACAGTAACTGATTCAACCCGGCGACCATAGTTTACGAACGATGATGACGTCATCATCGTTCACGAACTATGATGGTCAGATGAGGAATGAAATGCGAGTAATAATAATGATACTCTATGTGTAAATGTGAATAGTTGGAGGTTATGATAAAGATATCCAGTAAGTTTGTAAATGTGTCATTATGCATATATCTTTTGAAGAATACACACGTATACTTAGAAAATTTGTGGAGAAAGTTCATGAACTAAGAAGAGACTTGAATTTTTACGAACATAAAATAAAAGTTATAAGACTGTTGAATACATTTACAAGTGCAAAAAGTGAAGATAATGATGGGAG
The DNA here is from genome assembly GCA_958510875.1 of Endomychus coccineus. NCBI lineage: Eukaryota > Metazoa > Arthropoda > Insecta > Coleoptera > Endomychidae > Endomychus > Endomychus coccineus. The sequence goes on from OY294067.1 coordinate 288,913,217, forward strand.
TGGGGATGTTAAAAACAAATTTCGTGATTCTAACCACAATTCTGAATGGTATTCTATACGCAAACGTTCCCCAACACGTGGAGCGCATTTATATTTGTCTGAAGGATGTTGCAACCGATGGTGGTGGGGGGTGTAACCGTACCGAATGGATTCCGATGAATTTTAGAAAAATCAACGATAATCAATTAGAGGTATTCGCATTCAACATTCCTCAAGATAATCGTACCACCATACATTATAAACTTAAACTTTTATTCTTTGATCGGAGTGAGGGAGATATGGCTGAATGGCAATTGCTCCAACAATCATCATGTTTACCACATGTCATACAAAAGACAATATCAACACCATCCACACGTACATCATCCTCACTAGACGAAGAAATTTCTAAAATTTTCGCAATTTTGTATGCAATTTTATCTTCTTTATCAGTACTAATGTTGAAAATGTTTGTTAAATATGTAAAGAAGGCTATTTACCATGTAAATAAATGATTGTATGAAGATATAAGTGTTTTAATAAAACAAAAGGAATGATAATTATAATAATATATTGACATTATCATTTGCTAGTTCATAAGCTTTATTTTTGTGATTGATAACACATTCTATCAATGACTCGATGTTGATATCACTAATCAATTGTTCACCCCCCTCTTCTTCTGCGGCATGAATAATATTTCCTCTTGCATACCATTTCAAATCGCGGCGGAAATTCTGTTTCACTTCGTTACCAATATCGATAGCATGAGATATGTTAGACCATTTACGTATTAATCGCATTCCCCGATTTTGTAATTTTCTGTCGGCATCACGCCAACCATCCTCCTGTCGACGCATTAGGTACCATTCTGGTCTCATATCATTCGATGTTCGATATAATCCTAAATAATATATATTATATAAATTTTATTATAAAAAACAAAGTAATTACCTAAATTTCGTCTCTTTCCAAAATTTATAGGAGGTGGAACAATATTTGGTGCAATGTTATTCCGTAAGGTGATAACATTCATTTGAATTTGTTGAGATAAGCGTTGAGATCGTTCATTCGCAAGACATTCACGTTCCTCAGCTCTTTCACGTTCTTGTTGTTCATAGAATTTCTCGTACTCACAATATTTCATCATAATAAATTTCATTAACGAAAACAGTTCACGTAACTCGATGACTTTAGGAGTTCGCATTTGCATCAATAATGATTCGAAATCAATAGCATCTAGAACATAATATTTCTTTCGTGCATCAGTCTTATCACAAATTTCTAAATGGTGTATATGCGGGTTTTTCCTCAACAATCTTGTTATAACACCCTTTTTAGCATGATATTTTTTGCCGCGATAACCTAACCAATCCAATAGATCTTCATTCATCAGAACGCGTTGGTTTAGTTGAATATTCCAAAATAAATAGTTTCTTTTATCGTTTCTTATATCGATCCCAAATTTTAGACACACTTCATTAACTGTTAACTTAATAAAATTGTTGGTGGACCATGTAGCCACATTTGAATCACGAACGCACGCTGCTAAGTTCATTTTTATAACTGAACATTTTCTGAAATGATTCTCTCTTACATACGTGAGAACGTGAACGTGAATAGTGAGGGTGGGGGGTAACTCTCCGTTTCGATATCATTGCAAACGTTGATAACTGACTGATAACGTCACTAGTTGTTTCAATTTGTTTCATTTCCAGCAACCGACTACCATAGTTTACAAACTATGATCGTCGGATGTTTACATCACCACCTACCGTTTGAGAAATAAAATATCAAATATAATAATAATAATATTTATTGGGAAAGATACATTTTGATAGTACATCATTTAGAACATAAATTATAACATTATGATTCATCACCTGGTTCTTCACACCAAATTCCGAACTGATCCTGTAATCGGAGAATACTCCATTATACGATCGTTAATGATGATGCAATAAGCCCTGGTGTTTTTGGGGAAATTCAGGAAACTTTCCATCTCTAGTTTGACGTCAACTGTTGATGACTTTATAGCATCGTTTTGTTTTGAACAGTCAATCACAAAAATTGCTCTATTCTTGAATGCTATATAATCCAACATGGGTTCGCTTATTATTTTATTTGAAAATGATTTCTGGAAATCATAGTACATCTGGTATGCTTCCACGTATTGCTGGTCGGTGAAATTCAATTTCATTGCTTCATATGGATAACACTCTGAATTCAAGTATAATTTAACATTTAGCAAGTTTATATTATCGAAATATGCACTGTGCTTAACAGGATTATTTTTTCGATCAGTTTGGAAAGCTAGAATCACATATCCGGGTCGTTCCAAATTCATTGAAGTTTTAACAGCCCAAATGTCGCGAGTGCTCTCCTTCATCAACGGATTTTCATGCAGATCCCAACTACGGAATGGAATCAAAATAGGCTTCTCAGCACTCAAATTCCCCAACATTTGAAATTTAACTTGATCACTTGGAAACACATGTCGCACTTTTAATGCTATCGTCTTCACATTTATTTTAGCCGTTTTCGTGCCTGTGCTATTAGTATAGCAATCGTTATCGGTTCGAGACCTTATCAAGCGCAGCTTATGTTTTCCACTCAAAACTTTGTTATAGTCAATGAATAGGCCTAGTAGAAAATTCAACGGTATCCATAAATTGATTTTATTATTGTAGACTGAACTCAATACATCCTTAAATGACCATCCAGAAATAGCTAGAGGTATAGATTCATGTTTGGCATATGTTAGATAAGCTCTGATGGTGCTGACAATACCAGGATCACGTACTTTGTCTATCTCTTTTCCATTCAATTCATAACTGATATATTCGAAGAGAAACGCTCCGAAATTATTCGTTAGTTTACATTCACCATCACCACTTGGTTCTGGCTGGAATTCTGCCTCGATGAATAAAGCAGACGAGGCCAAATCTACCAACACATCTTGTTGATTGATTAATATCTCAATTTCATCGCTGTTGCCAAAAGATGTTGTGTGGGGATAGTAGGTATGAGTTTCTTCTCGGATGATGTCTTCATTGAAGTTTGGCTCGTTGAATATTTGAAGTTTTTCCGACATTGTAACCAAGGGACTTCAAAAAATTGATATTTTCCAATGATAGTGATGCAGAAGCAACCTTCTCCCTCGAGCTCGTTGTAGATAATGACTGATGACCACTATGGAGATGTCTTTTATTGCTGAAATCCAAACCCATGTTCTCAAGTGATGGCTACTGCAACCTTCTCAGTTGAATTCCTTTCATATAATGAGTGGTGGTGAGTATTGGATTATTATTTATTGTTGTGAGGTATAATCCCTAACGATCTTTTTCAATTCCAATCGTATAATAATTTCTTCTCCACGAAAATTTACCGGTTTCCAATTCTGATCTAAAATATTCAGCGTGATGTTATCGAAGGACGTCTTGCTGATGACCGGTAGATAAATAAGATTCTTCGGCTCTATATCAATGGAAAACCCAGGTGGTACAAGAGGTGAGAACTCATATATCGTATGAGCTATCTTATTGTTATAATATGCTCCTGCGGTTAAGTTACACTCAACACGTATTGTTTGAACTTTGATTATGTTTATAGGTCGATCAGATACGTGTAGTTCGCGAGATGTCAATTTCTTTTTGCTGAATCCCAACAGTTCGCTTATACTATCTTTAGGAATAAAATTCACTTCAAAATCACTCTTCAGCTCTGTGTGTAGAGTGTTGTTGTTAGATTTTATTGATAATTTCCGGTCACGTTCTTCTTGTTTCACTCCTATCCCACAAACTGCACTTTGTATGAAATCCTCGATGTCTGTCAACTCGTAGGACCCCGTAGGTATAGTTACTACTTCTTCCTCACCCTTCACATTTTTATAATAAAATTTATTAAAACCTTCTTCAATGTTCGGAATGCTATTGTACGTATGCAAGCCAACAAGTGCGATAGAATAATATGAATGAGGATCTAGTTCTATAGGTGGGTGGAAATCTACAGATAAGCGGGAGCTCTTACCCGTGATAGTGAACGTCTGAGACATGATTGATGCAAACTTTACCAACAATCTATTTATATACTAATAAATGCAGGGTTAGTCGAGCACAACTGAAGAGTTAGAGAGGAAATCTAAACATAACTGACCACAATTATAAGTGTTATATTGTTGAAAATTATCGTGATTGAATAATATCTTACACTTTTTGAAATAATCCACTAGTTCGCGAGGGGGGCGTAAATTGCCAAAACTATCATAATATAAAACTGTATCACCGACTTTATTAAACCCAACCCAGTGAGTGCCTCCATTGTCCGAGCTATCTAAATTAACTATTCCACGCTCGTTTTTCCATGGTCCGTTGGATGGTAGTTCATCACGCATAAATACTCCTCTAAAATGGGGAATTTTCAGAGCTTTTGCTAGTTTTCGTAGATCGAGATCGGTCAGAGGTCTTCTGGGTAGGTTTACTGACAGTTTTTTGGATGTTTATTTAAATATAGACCAAGACCTTTGCGATACTTTTTCAAATATAGACCAGATCCTTGTTTCCCCAAAGCTATAGCTTCCATTGTTTTATTATGTCTTTCCGTTTCCTCCAAGGTTTTCCGAGCTGCTTTGCTGTCGTTGACGGCCTTAGCGATGCCTGCACCACCCCCCGCCAATGCTCCAGCAGCTGATAAGCCGGCAAACAGAGGTATTAAAAATGGTAGAAATCCTCCAGTCTTTGGAATAGGAATTACTCTTGGTAACCGAACATTTTTCCGACCACCCGCTTTTTTGAATTGTTTTCGTGCAACTTTCAACGCTGTTTGGGATGTTTTCTTCAGATTGGATGAGTCAAACTTATTCTTCATAACTTTTCTCACCCCATCGACAATTGCACTTCCGAACCCAACCTTCTTTCTCATACCCATTCCCAATTTCCTCTTTGCCTTCATAATTTTATTTACACCGAAAGCGGCAATCCTTTCTCCAAATTTTGTGTCTTTAGATTTGACACGTTGCCAAGCAGCGTTCTCTAATATTTTATCCGCCTCGTGACGTCCTTCCAAACTAGCGTTTCGCAGATATGAAATATCGTGTTGGCGGCAAGCTTTATCGAGTGGATTGATACCTGAATCTCCTCTTCTCAACCGTTCTTCTAATTTTGTACCGGGACCACAGAATTGATAACCAGGAATATGAAGTTCAAACGGGAGCTTGTTTATAAGCGTATTGAGAACACCTTCTCCTACGTACGCTTCCATACAGACTGATGAAAATTCAAGATTGCACCGTTATTTAACGAGGGGAGGGAGAAAGATCAAAGATCTCAAAATAATATTTTTTATTAATTTCAAAATTTTCTCAATACAAAAGACTTAAGTATAATCTTAACAATATATGTTTCAAATATTATAATCTTCACTCTTGATTCACCCTCATATTCACGGAATTTTTGTTCTATTATAATAACCATACCCTCGAGTCAATAATATTCCAGCTATTTGTTTGTTCCTAATAATCTCCAAATGATCAATGATGGATTCATTGAACGAGATCCGAATTATTGATCCAACTGTTGTGATTATTATCTAGACCCAACCATTTCACATACTGTTGACCCCTCCTCTTTCGTAATATTTTTTCGACTAAATACACATCGGGTTGTTTTGTTTTCTGTAATTCTTCCTCGTAGAAACAGCCGCTGATTGGTGCGTTGGTCATATCTTCTAGTAGATATGTGACCGGGTTGGTAATTTTTACTTTGATGATTTTAAATAATTCCGTACTCCAATTGGGCGTAAATCCCTTCTCAAAAATATGTTTAGCCTTACTTATTCGTACCACATCTCCTACGTTGAATTTGTGAGGCAGAGCTAACTTGATGTGTGAGTAGGATCGCTTCAATATCTCGCTCTCAATCTGTTTCGTCACTTTTATTGGAGCCATATTTATAGTACTATGTTTACGTTTATTATATTTTTCTGTGGTTTCTTCAAGTATATCAAGCCATTTGTATTTCCCGCTGAGACTGAAATGTTTGTAGAGCGATTCCTTTAACGTTCGAATGACACGTTCAGCAATGGCTGCTTTTTTCACACTATACGTATTATAATGATTGATATTATGTTTCTTCATTAGATCGTTAAAGTGTTTATTGAAGAATTCTTTTCCCTGATCGCTTTGCAGATTCCTAGGCTTACGATGTCCTTCTAGCAATATAGAACTGACCGCTTTCCGAACTTCTTCGGCTGATTTTGTTTTCAGCGAGCGTGTCCATAGAAATTTCGAGAAACAATCGATCATAATCAAAATGTATTTGAATCCTCTATTTTCACGAGCGTAATTACCCATTTCTGCCAGATCCATTTGCCACAAATCATCCAAACCTTTTATGATCGTTCTGCGTCGTTTGAAATTCTTCCTACTCGGCTTATGAAGCTCATGCACAACTTGTTCTCTACTCATCTTATCAATGTGGAAATCTAGTGTAGAATTAATTTTTTGGGTATATTCACAGGATTTGGAGATATACGTTTCACAGAGCCCTGCTTTGTTGTTGTGGATGATGAGGGTCTCTTCTTAGAAGGTTCCACAGATGTCATCCGTCGTTCTAACGCCTCCACTTTACTAGTAATGTCATTTAGACGCATGTTCACACTGTTAAATGTGTTATTGATCTCTTTCAATTCATTTCTGTTTTCCCTCACACTATCACTGATTGTTTTATACTCTGATTTTATATAGATCCCCATTCCATTATATTTATTCTGAATGTCCATCAGATGTTTATCAATGTTGAGAATAACCTTGTCATTCGTTAAGTTATGTTCATCCAGATCCTTGTTGATATCTTTGATCAAATTATCAACCCTAACATTGAAGGTATCTTTAAGACTGGTTTCCGTTTTCAGATTCAGTTTGTGTGTTAATTTATCAACATATACTTTATTTGCAACATCTCCATCATCATTCGGTGATTTTACGTTGCACAATCTACGATTTTCCATATCATAACTTCCATCGCTCGTTAGGAATAATCCTTGTCCGTGAACTTGTTTGAAATTATTATTAAATACATTTGTATCATATATCCACATGGAAGAGGAGGCTCTGCCAAACTTATCCATTGAAACCATCTTTATAACTGAGATGAATTTGTCTTACACCTGGTTTTTGTTCAATTACCCCTGCCTCTATCAATTCTTCTATTATAGAGATTATCTCATTGTGATGATTATGGTTACCTGCATGCGAGGATGCAACAAGAAGTCTCAGTCTATCCACAATTTCGTTAACGTCATCCCAATAAACATATTCGATAGGTTTCTCGTTATATTCAAGCATATCATTTTTGATATATGCACTTCCAGTGTATGTTTTGGCTCTGGGTCTTTTCATGGAATTAATCAAAGGTTTCAGTACATTTTTGTATTTTACAATGTTTCTTATTCGATCAGCTGGATCGTTATTACGCCTATGGGCACTAGTCATTTCCATCATTTGACTGTAATTTTTCCCATCTTCCACAGTGTAAGTATCAGGTGGAACATCTCTATAAAATATCAAATTATACAGTCCTGTGGTACCCTTGAACGGAGTACCCTTGATAATTATATTACTCTCACTATCAATTTCTATAGGTTGATTACCCATGAACCATTTGTCTAAAGTTGAATTATATTGCAATCCCATTCTATCATCGTATTTCTTGACATCATCATCCAATAGGAATCCTTCCAAGTAATAACGTGCTAATGTGGGGTATTGTTGCAGAAACTCCTCTGTAGCCTCTGCATTATCTTTCTTATGTTTTCTGAATTCTTCACGAATCTGATCGATAGTAGGTTCGAGGGTAAACACATCCTCCTCAGTATTTTGGGGGTTATATACGAACTCTTCCCCTTCAGTTACAATATTTGGGATTGGTATGTTCTCCATTTGTGTTGCTGTAGAAACAATACTTTTAGGTTTAACCAACGAATTTTGTTTGATTATTTCAGCATTTTTCGCAATTTCCTCCAGAGGTTTAGATACATTCCTGAACATATTATCTAGAATCTCATCATTTTCAGCTTTACCCAATTTCACAGCCATATATTTTTTCCTCACAACGTTTGCTAACTCCCAAATTTTTTTCTTCAATTGTTGTTTTTCTTTAAGCGTGTTACTCACACCCACGTCCATGCTGAGCGGGTTGTCTATTTCAAATGAAAGTATATATACATGTTAGATGTATATATAACTATCAAAACCTTTGCGATAACGTCCTTTGTTCATATCACAGTCTTTGTTTATCATAAGGAATCCATATTTATCTTTCCAACATACGCTACATATCTCTTTGAATTTTTCGAGTGACATGTCGGTACTTATATGATCGGTGAATATATGTTTCAAATTGAGCTCATCCTGTTTGAAAATAATCAAGCAATTGGCATTGTCGCGCAATCCATGTTTTGGACATTTAGCAAAAGACTGGCAAAGATAGAAACTATCAATTGAGTTGTGTCTCCCTCTTGAAAAATAAGCACGAATTTTCTCCTGTTTCTCAAACATCACGTCATCGAATATTATGATTGAATTAGGCCTCGCTTCTGTGGGGTCTATGACCTCATCACTTTCGGTACAAGGAAAATATCCAAGCCCCTCAATTTTCTTCAATGTCTCCTTTAGTAACTGGTATTTTGGTTGGTGTAAAGACTTTGAATATATGTACACGTTTTCAAATTTCAGACCGTTTGCATCTAACAATAGAGATAACATCACATTTGTTTTCCCACAATTACTTGGACCACAGATTATTGTTCGTAGAGTATTAGGCAGCAAAGAGCTGTGACGTTGTGGTTGTTCAACATTCTCATTGCTTGACCCTAAGTTCATAATACTCAACGAGTCTTTTTGCTTAACAATCTTCATCATGCCTGAAGGCGAATCGAAATCATACTGGAACATATGTTAATAAGCATTTGTTTATATACTAGATGATGATGTTATATTGTGTATGTGTGATCGCGCGGTTAGGTGCTTCTACGGTTCTGTCAAAATCAGGTATCAAATACATGTTAAATAGGTATGAATGCTGGACACGTGTCTGAATGTTGAAACACGTGTCTGAATGTTGAAACACGTGTCTGAAACACGTGTCTGAATGCTGAAACACGTGTCTGAATGTTGAAACACGTGTCTGAAACACGTGTCTGAATGCTGAAACACGTGTCTGAATGTTGAAACACGTGTCTGAATGTTGAAACACGTGTCTGAATGTTGAAACACGTGTCTGAATGTTGAAACACGTGTCTGAATGTTGAAACACTTGTCTGAATGTTAAAGCATGTGTTGAATCATGCGAAAAAAAAAATGTGTATGAATGTAATACAATCATTATGATTATTCACATTTTATTCCTCATTAGCCCATCATAGTTCGTGAACGATGATGACGTCATCATCGTTCGTGAACTATGGTCGCCGGATTGAATCAGTTACTGTCATCGGTTCGAAGCAGTGACGTCATCATCGTTCGTAAACTATGGTCGCCGGATTGAAACAATGACAAAGCAGTCTTTGTCACGTGGTGGTGACACCTACACGAAGCAGCCTGTACCTTCGGTCCGCCATGACATCTGTCACGTGACACCTACACGAAGCAGCCTGTACCTTTAGCTCACCATGACAGCTGTCACATGTTGGTGACACCTACACGAAGCAACCTGTACCTTTGGTTCACCATGACAGCTGTCATATGGTGGCGACATCTCCATGAAGCAGCCTGTACCCAAGGGTCGCCATGACAGCTGTCACGTGGTGGCGACATCTCCACGAAGCATTCTGTACCTTCGATGACAGCTGTCACGTGGTGGTGACATCTCCATGAAGCAGCCTGTACCTTTGGACCAAAGGTACAGATTGCTTCCTAGAGGTGGCGGAGCCCCCTCCACGAAGCAGTCTGTACCTTGGGTTCGCCATGACAGCTGTACCTTATGGTCGCCATGACAGCTGGACCTTATGGTAGCCATGACAACTGTACCTCATGCTCGCCATGACAGCTGGACCTTATGGTCGCCATGACAGCTGGACCTTATGGTCACCATGACAGCTGTCACTTGGTGGTGACACCTACACGAAGCAACCTGTACCTTATGATTGCCATGCCCACCATGACAGCTGGTCCTTATGGTCGCCATGACAGCTGGTCCTTATGGTCGCCATGACAGCTGGTCCTTATGGTCGCCATGACAGCTGGTCCTTATGGTCGCCATGACAGTTGGTCCTTATGGTCGCCATGACAGCTGGTTCTTATGGTCGCCATGACAGCTGGTCCTTATGGTCGCCATGACAGCTGGTCCTTATGGTCGCCATGACAGCTGGTCCTTATGGACGCCATGACAGCTGGTTCTTATGGTCGCCATGACAGCTGGTCCTTATGGTCGCCATGACAGCTGGTTCTTATGCTCGCCATGACAGCTGGACCTTATGCCCGCCATGACAGCTGGTCCTTATGGTCGCCATGACAGCTGGTCCTTATGGCCACCATGACAGCTGGTCCTTATGATCGCCATGACAGCTGGTCCTTATGGACGCCATGACAGCTGATCCTTATGGTCGCCATGACAGTTGGACCTTAGGGCCGCCATGCTGCCATGTTTTAGTCACGTGACTCTGTACATGTGACACACTTTTTGAACACACCCTGTATACTCTTTACAAATAAAATAAAATCCTTATCACCTACATCCTTTCAAACTGATAAGGACGAGCTCATGCACCGGATGCACATCGACAGCTAGACCGGAAGTGGAGACCGGATATCCTGGTCGAGAACGCGCGGAGTTCATCTACTCTACATAACAATTGTATAACGTACCCTCTGCTCGGAGTAGTAAAAACGATGGAAACGATCGTTCCGACCGTTTGAATCGTTTTGATCGTTTTCTAATCGTTTTAGCCGTTTTTCAATCGCAAACTTAAAGACCGGTAATGCTGTGACCTACATCTAATCAGACTGTCTGTTCACAAGTGGCTCCCCCCCACACCATCACAGTTACAACCAACATAGCACACGTCATAACACAATACCTACAGACGCCATGACAGTTACAACCAACATTACACACGTCATACCTACAGACGCCATGACAGGTCTCGAACACAACACACTTCTATTCCATACACAACATCCAACTCTATGGTTCACAAATGCAACAAACATAACACACGTCATAGCACAATACCTACAGACGCCATGACAGTTACAACCAACATTACACACGTCATACCTACAGACGCCATGACAGGTCTCGAACACAACACATTTCTATTCCACACACAACATCCAACTCTATGTACACAGACGCCATGTCAGTTACAACCAACATTACACACGTCATATCACAATACCTACAGACGCCATGACAGTTACAACCACCATTACCCAAGTCATACCTACAGACGCCATGACAGGTCTCGAACACAACACACAACATCCAACTCTATGGTCTACAACACACTTCTATTCTATTCTACACACAACATCCAACTCTATGGTCCATTACCCTCAGAACACAGAATCACATCAAACATATACACCTCTCTCTCACACTCACGCAATTCCCTATACTCAGACCGGATGCACTTCCGCCCCAGGAGTAGCCCATTACATCTACTCAGGTTGTAATAGATGCGGGGAGGCGGACGAAACTTCCTCTCATATCCTAGTGAAATGTCCATCACTGGCTTCTCTTAAGCTACAACACTCCGCTGTCTTAGGCATGCTGGACTGAGTATTGTATTAAGGGGCGCAGAATGGATCAATTCGAGTAGTGTAAGTGCTCTGTACTTGTTCGCCTCTGTTTTCATTGTTTGATAGATTAATTGATGACTACCTGGAATACTTTATGTTTATTTAGATTCAATAAGTACCAGTAAAACTTTCATGAATTAGAAACAGAGAATAGACACTACATTACTGTTTGACCTTTTGAGTATATCGCTGTTTTCAAACCTTACCTTTGAGTTCAGTTTACGTATGTCTTTAATATGTAATGGCTGCTTTTCTTCTTCTTTTTCTTTATGGACCTTCACCTACTCGCCAGTACAGGTTCGACGTAACAATATTATTCCGAAGTATGTATTCCCTATATACTTTTATGAGGAATGAAAAGTCATGTAGTTAGTAATAAATTGCTTTCAAGTTAATAACATAGTCATAAAATTCACATTCCAATTAATGTTTATCATTTTGAGTTTTTTATTTGAGATGTACTGATTGAGTTTAAGTTTTGTCCACGATGGGGATAGGATGGGATTGATTTATTAAAGCGCCTGTCGTCAGTACTTCATCTAGCGATTGGTGGTGTAACAGTTTTATACTAAATAGCTCTATTTTATTTGAAATTAGGTTTTAAGAGTCCAAACTGTCACTTAAGAATTAAAACAAACTACTAACTATCTATATTTTTTTCATGTTTGACTTCATGACAATATGCCTCCCTCTTCCTTCTTTCACTTAACCGTTGGCCTGCTCAGTTCTCATCACGCCGTTTGTCTCCTCACTACAGTGGTAAGCATACATAATTTTATAAAATTATTGTACGGCAACCGTGACCAGAAGACATGCGCATCGCTCACATGACCAGGCCCAACCTTCTGAACAGTTCATACTATTTCTCTTGATAATATTTTAAAGCAATAGAATGCATCTAGCTATACGTAGAACTTACAAGCTGTATATCAATTCACTTTGAATAGAAGTGGGATAACGATAGAGTACAGATTTGAAAGTAAACGTTAAGGTTACAACTCAGTAATACCAAACGTTATTGAAGAATGCACCTGTTGGTAATGGTCAGCTCACTTTTCTGAGGACTGCTCGAACATTCGATCAACTGAATCGTTCATCTTTTTGCCAATTCACAAAGTATTTATTGGATACTGACGCTTTTCTAAGGCTGATAATCTACGATGAGGCTGATGTATGTAATTGAGGTATAAGTTCCGTTTCTGCAATATCTATTAAAGAAAATCGGTATATTAAAAATCTTGGGTTCTGAATTTCAAAGTCAAGTTGAATCTAAAACTTAATAAGTTGGTCCCATTTAATTCATGGAATTCAGATAGAAAAATGAAAACATCGTTATTTACTATAGAAGTTTTGTCTCAACGATGTTTTCCTTTTAATCGAGTTGCACCATCATATGGTGCTTCAAATTAGTTTGAATTTTTATTGGGAAAATAGCGTTAACTAAATTATGTATGAATCAATGAACAATTTTTTAGTCATACGCAATTTAAAAAGATTTTATTTTTTCCAAAATTATTCGGAATTCACCACTCCAGGACTTTCGAGAAACTTTGTTTTTTTTTACCATATTACCAGATCCCCATTTCAAAATCTTCGTCAGATCTCTATTATTGCGTCAAATTGTCCCTGTATCGCTCCTCTGGCTTCAATGAATAGTATATGGGCTCTAGATCAGTAAGCGGTATGAAGTGTACCATCATGTGCAAAGCTGTGGAAGGAACAGGTGGTCACTTTCAGCAGATCGTTGATATGGAGCGGAAACAAAGTTGGTGCCTAGACAGGTCCCTGTGGAACACCAGCGTTGATAGATATTGTATCGGAGGGTACTCGTCAACCACGACAAAGTTGAGGTGATAAAGCGAGAGATTCTCCATGTTTTTCAGTTGATTTCTGCCATACATGTGTTACGTAGACAAGCAGGTCTCCTGTTGATCTCTGCTTACGAAAGCCATATTGCAGGTCATTCACAATTTTGTAGCTCTCTAGGCTTTTGATGTTCAATGTTGATTGATTTCTCCATCACTTCAGAGATAACAGATAAAAATGCAATGGATCTATAATGATTCGGAAGGGTCTTCTTATCTTTTTTTGGAATTGGTTGCTCTCTAGCGGTTTTCCAGCTAAAAGGAAACACACCATGCTTGTATGAAAGGGTACACAACCTGCAGAAAACTGGTGTTAATTCAGGCGCACATTCCTTGAGAACGACAGGTTATTCCGTCTGCCTCCATAGACTTTCTGGTATTGAGATGAAGCAGAATGCGCCTAATTGTGCGCTGTCGAAAGACCATTTCAGGCATCTGGCTATCGATGGCTACAATATTAGGAGAGTCCTTCCCTTGTGGATCCAAAGTTGAATTTGCTGCAAACATTCCAGCAAAAAGGTTGGCTCCTTCTTGTGGTGTAGTATCCAGTGTGTCATCATCTTTGATTAGTGAAGGGAATGAACTGGAAGTGAAATTCTTACCAATTGCTTTGGCGAAAGCTCAAAATGAACATGAGCGATTGGGGCATTCGATAAGCTTTGATCCTATTTTGGCATTATATGACTCTTCCGAAACGTTTATTGTTTCATTGCACATATGTTCGGCTTCAACATATTTTGCTCTATTCTCCAAACATGGGTTTCCGCGCCAACGACTGTGTGCAGTTTGTTTTGAAGCGACAGCCCTACAACAGATTTTATTGAACCATCGTTCACTAGGTGACGGTGCTTTTTTGGTACAAGGTATGTAATTTTCCATTCCTAGCCTGATAGTGAATGATCAGAGTTTCCCAATGGTGCACGGATCTTTACTTCATAGGGATCTGGATGATTATTGAGGAATAAGTCAAGCGTATTGGCATAATGATAGTTGTTATCAGGGATCCGTGTTGGCTCATTAATTAACTGCTCGAGACCATAGGTAATGTTTGAGAACCTGAGCCAAACGGAGTTGTCAACGTCGAAATCACCCATGATGATAATTTCAGCTGCTGAATAGTTTTGCTGAATGTTTCAGAGAACCCTCACCCGGAAATCCGAATAGAGAGGTATTTTTCTTCCGGAATATTTTACTCTTGCAGGCTTCATCATCAGTATTTCCGAAATAAGCTTGGAATGGATAAGTATCGGTTTGGGTAGAGAGACAGGAATATTGGTCTTAGGGTGAGACCGGAAGCATAGATCAAATACTGAAACATGGGTAGTCCACTTCACAGCATCTTTTTGTCGAGATGGTGGTGTTTCACCGGGCGATAAAGGAAACATCTACCACCTATGGTTATTTTTTTAGTCGCCCTTTACGACAGGCTTTACCAAGGGGAAATGCTTAGTCCGTGGGTGGGTATATTACACCAAGTCTTGAATGGACTTCACTGCTGGTGCCGATAAGAGTTTAGTCAATGGAAGATCTTACTGAATACTATCTGTAACTACTGAACTTGGTGGAATGTTACTTTCACTTGATATATAGAGATGATACGTCTCAAGATGTCTATTTATACAGATCTAGCTAAGGTATAAGATCCAGAGCATCTTATCTCTTATAGTTCAAACGTTCAATACTGATTAATTCTTTGGCTGAAGTATGAGAGAAGATTCCAGCAATTCTACAGTAGTAAACATAGTGATAGTCGGCGTCATAATGTTCCGGCGTGTTGTGTTAATTTTTATTCAGAGAAACGCAATATACAACTGAACATTTAGATTAGTAACGATCTATTCGTTTTCATGCTAGGCATTTTTATCTCGCTGAATAACATGTAATGTGAACTACGTTTTAGCGATAACAGTTGAAGTACTTCAACCATCGTTGCATGAAAATGCATGTACTTAGTTAACTTTTCAACCTTCGCAAACGTCAACAACAACATGATATGATTGGAGACAAAGCAATTCTACAAATAAAACTAATAATTCATAATATATTCAAAAGTAGATAATCATTCCACAATAAACGGACGTTCTGCTCTTCACTCTAATCTTGTCTCAAATCCATTCTCATATTCATGGTAACTGATCAGAAGAATTGGAAATGGGTTATACTTTACAGCTACTACAGATATTCACAATGTATTTATCACGGACTTTATCAGATACCTCTCTAGGACAACTTCTTTCCTGGCTAATACCTCATCAATTATTGGATTACAACGAATATATTCATGGCCTTGGTCTTGATCAAGCAAAATTGCGAAACCAAACCAGGAGCAAGCCTTAAGACCAACACAGTGATGCAAGACCAAGATTGAGCTGGTGTTGGTCTTGCTTCTAGACTTGCAAGACTCGCAGTATTCCGATCATCTAGCTTAGGAACGTATCGAAAGAAAATGGTTTAAAAATCAACATGTTTTTGGAGCAAGGATCAATAGGAGGAAGGATTAATACGGTTTTATCCAGATTTGCGCTGAAATCGTTACTAGTAGTCAAAAAACAGCAAAATGACATTTCATGCACTTCAACCAAAATTAGGCATTTTGTAAATTTAAAAAAACCTACACAAACAATTTGCAAAAGTCTTGTTATTCTTGCAGTAAGGACCAGATGCAAGACCACGACAATACCAAGACGAAGTACATTTGTCGATTGTTAAGTTTCTCTAACTCGAAAACATTACAACTAATAGTTCCGGACATCTGTTTCGCTCTCGCGATCTCAACAGTGGAACTAGTAAGTTGCGATACTACTGAACGATAAATATATCGGGGTATAAATAACACTACTGATAAAATCTAGAGACACCAAAACGTCGTCTACCTTACTTGCCCCTGAATGCCTGGAAAATCACTTTACAAATACTTTGTTTTATATTCCGTGCCAAGAATTACTTTACATCCCAGCAGCTCATCATAATTTACAAAGCACAGATTCTACCTATCCTGGAGTATTGTTCACAAATTTGGAGTTCGTCTCCCAAACATACGAAAAATCCCATATAGGCTGACTAGACTTGCTCAAGCTAGTTCCCTTCATTGTCAAGCTGGAGACCTGCCTAACTTTTTCCTACCAGATTTTTTCTTTATATCGAATGACGAATTTTTGGAACTATTTGCCGAGGTCTTTCTTTATGTCTATAACCTCCAAACCATCAAGAAAAAATCGAATGCATATCTTCTCTCCAACATTCCACCCCTGGTAATCTCCTTGTGTAGTCATAGTATTGAAAAAAAATTATATTTAACCAATATCACTGTGTATCATCAACAATTGAATGTCACTCCGAAACTGGAAACTAACTCGAACAAACCATATTCTCACGCGTATTTGAGCACTATCCATATAAAGCTTGAAAAAGCATAAAATGTCGAAATGCAACGTCGATGGGTTCTGGGATTTCAGATTTAACGACTACGTGTATCTTCTTGAGGTAAACTAACAATTCTGCTCAAAGTACCCATCTTTCTCTCAAACATTTACACTAGAACTATAAATTTTAGCAAATAGTTGAAAGAAGAGTTATTTTCACTGTTTAATTTTTGAGAGACAACTCACTTGTTTCCCAGCAACATCAGAGAGCATTATGAATGTACATTAAACAAAAGTTGAAAAATGTATTTACTTGTTCAATTGGATATAATAACTAGCATATACTTTAACACAGGAATATATTAGGAATGAAATCTATCTCTTCAATAGAATTACATCAATCTGTAATAAACTCTATTGATAAAGATGAATAATGTCTTGTAGATATTGATGATGATAGTAAACGATTGAGACAGATATAAAAAGTTTCATTTGGTATTAAAAACAACCGTCATCGTGCAATAATCAAATTGTTAGTACACTAACGAAAAACACCTACAGAATACTAAATTTTTTTCCATAAATGTTGCAATGTGAAGAAGGAATACATGAGGATATATTATGAACAATAAGACAGAAAAATTTGTGTAATGAATTCGAGTGCAATATTATCTATAGAATTCACATACTCGGTCAAGCTCTGGCAATAGCCCAAATTGCTAGGCTATTGCTTAAGAATTAAAGGTATGAGTCAGAATCAGGAAGTTCGTTAAAGAACAAACCAAATACATCCATCAAAACAATATATTTGACACGCAACATATTATTCTCCATTGAATTCAGTGAATAGTATCTCAACACAATAGCTTGATCTAGCGAGGAAACGTATATACTTTTTTGATTTATGGACGTAATGGTACTCCAGCTAATAGTGTTTCATCCGTTAGAAATCGTGGATAATATATACATAACGGAAGCAATACACAATGTACGTTGCAAAATATTCATATTAACAACCAAAGTCAAATTTTGTTCAGAAGCTCAATTACAAATTAAATGCTAACGAAGAATTTTGTATTTCGTGCACAATAAAATCATAGCATACCTTCACGGAAGTAAACTGAAAAGCCCTTCTCAAGGTAATATGAATGATACTAGGCGCATCCCAAAAAACTTTCGCCATGACTGACTTTGTTGGCCGATAAACAACTTTTTGCTATTTGAACAAACTGTATCTACAACTGCTCCCGATAGTCCTATGTGGACGTACTGTATATAAATGTGTAGCATCTCGATCGCGATGAGGTAATTCCTAAATTGGGATATAAAAATGAGAAAGCAAATTCTTATGCAATATTATATATTCACCATTATTCTTTCAATAACCTCAAATTATCAAGTAAATTCTTGGAAAGGTTTCAACATTTAATCGATGTAATATTTCCGACATGAGAATGTATTAATAAAGATAAATTTACTCGCATTGCCAAAATCTTCATAAAGTTTGATTTATGTAATGTTAAATTGTGATATAATTTAACATATTTGAAAGAATTACAGATCATAAATCTCTTATTCCAACTTTCCACAGAAAGCTTTTTTCCTTTTCTCCAGAATAATCAGATTATGTGAGATAGATTCTCTCAACGATTTAATACATTTATATGTAATTCTTGGGAAATAGTATTATATTTCCGTACCTCATATATGAATTATATGAATAATATAAACGGTAATAAATGTAATTTATAACATTACCATACATTCCGGATACCTATAAAAATGATAATATTTTATCTGAAGAAACCAATTATTATGAAAGATTTATCCTGGAGTTGATTCACATAAAACGTAAGCCAGTAAATAGTAGAACCGATGTACGATCATTCAGTCAAATTTATACAAATTTTATGAATTAAACACTCGATTTACGTCTTTATTCTTTACAATGTCTGAAATTGTTTATTTAAAAATGTAGAAAGCTGATACACTTTAATAATATTGGTACAGCACAGACATTTTCTACCGTGGTCATAAATTTTTAACACATCTATGACGCAAAGGATTTGATGCCGAACTATTCATCCTTCGTTGTTGCGACGGACACATTTCTAATGAGAGGCATATGATCCCTCCCCCGAGAAAACAAAGAAAAAGGCATATACATCAACATTGTTGAATTTGTTTTGCCATATAAGAACCATATTTTCTGAGTTAGGAGGTTTATTTTGGAATACTTGCTCCTGGGGCGTATGTACCCCTCTCGCTCCTTCGTTACGCCTCTTGAGTTAAGTAGTGTTCCGCTATACCTCCAAAGTTAAGTAGTCTTCTATTCTACTTAGAAGTTCTTTTTAGATCTATGTAATAACAATGTTGCCTGGGATCCAGCAGTTTTGACTTTTTCTGTAAGTTGATGAAGTAAAACGGTCGTACATGGGACCTGGCAAGTCTGAACGTTATCTTTATATGTTTATCCAAATATGTAACTATAATCATATTCATAACTTTTCCAAAACTTAACCGAGCATCAATATGGACCAATAGAGAATTTTTGTTATTCTTCTGAAAAAAATCTGATACTCGGCATGTTGATTCCCGATTTTACTTTGAAATATTTTAATCAACTAATCAACAATTCGTTTGTATAAGTTATGCATTGAATTAATGTATGTGTTTTTTTTTTCAGGTGAGTCCTGTCAGCTTTGTAACCTGATACATTGGGTGAGTTTGCTGTTTGATCTATGGTTTTCCCCCCCGGAAAAGCTTAAACAATATTTCTTCTACTATATGATGAGCGTTTCAGAAGAACACAAGTTTCGTTCATGTTTGGGTAGTATAATGATTTGACTTAATACCCGAGCAATATTATAAGTAATGGGTAAATGAGATTATAACAAATTCAGTTGTAATGATGAATCTCGTACATTATCTTACATTTGTAGGTGGTATTATTACCATTATCTTATTTTGACTTCATACCTAAACTTTTACGTACACATATTGGAGTTAAAACGAAAATGCAACTCAAAGCTTAAAATGGCACTCCAACTTTCATTTACGACATCTTCTTCTTTCTTGATGTTCTTCTGAAGATCTGGATTAGCCTTCTTGGGAAGTTCTGCGAATTGACTCAGTTTTCGGAGACCAAGGCTTTTTGCAATACTTGGAGCTCAAAAAAGAATATGGCTTCGATTAAGTCTGAATCAAAATTATGAATCCAAAGACTTCTGTTTCCGCAACAGCACATTATGCATTTAACCATTTATTCATGACAAAACAATCAGTTAGTTCAATCAATTGCCTAGTTTTTTCCTGAGGAAGGTGAATTTTGTTATTTCTTGCGATATGGTGATTTATTATTTGCTTATTTTAATTCTGGGATATCCATGAATGTATGTTCTCGAAGACTTTAGACGTCACAGAAAATTCTTTGATGAGATGATGAGCTGTTACATGCCATGGCACACCATCAATTTAGCCTTGTTGCTATTGCCAGGGGCTTGATAGTAACTTAGGATGGCTTGCTTCAGAATTTGCTGCTAGAAAATAATTTAAAGCAAACTCTGTAGTGTTGGAGAATAGAACTAAAATTTACCCAAAAACTTGTAACATTCAATTTTTGATTAATGTTGACCATCTGTTTCACCACACTGTGCCATTATCAAAGCTTGAAGTTATCAACTAAAGCTGAAAGTCTAATATATTTAGATAATAAACTATAAAAGAGTTCCCACTGTTATACAATAACATTACAATAAGAAACAATGGCCCTTATCCACTGAATCTTTGAAAGTATTTTTAGTGGATAAGGGTGATTTTTTCTTATTATAATGATATTTAGGTAAGCATTCATCAAAATAACTCAATTTTGTTAAATTTATCATAAAAACGTCGCCTTTAACTTATACTCATTATTATTAATTCAAAATCTGTAAAAGCTAAATAAAAGAAACCACCTTTTTTCAATCCTATTATTAAAGAGAGAATGAACAAAATTTATAATGGATCGTCATATAAAAATAACGTAAAAGGTAATACAGACAATTATATAACTTTACCATACATTCCGGAGACCTCAGAGAAAATTAAGAAATGTTTGAAAAAGTATGATATAAATGTAGCGCATAAACCTACCTACTAACTGTGTTGGGAAATATTTCTCAAATCTAAAACCTGTAATTCCTAAAGATGAACAAACCCACACAGTATACAAATTAAATTGTTTAGATTGTGATGGGACCTATACTGGTATCTCTAAACAATATTTACAAAAAAGAATGTATGGCCATAAGTATAGCACAAGAAACAAAAACTTAGAAAATTCCACCGCGCTTGCTAAACATTGCTTTGATTATAACCATCAATTTGATTACAAGAATGTTAATATTTTAACTGAGGAAACCAACTATTATAAAAGATCTATTCTGGAGATGATTCACATAAAACGTGACTCCAAGTCTGTAAATCATAGGAGTGACGTTCAAACACTAAGTCATATTTATACTAATTTAATTAATTAATATTCTTGCAAATTCCTACTTGCGTACTTATAATGTAAAAGTTTACTTTAGGTAGAA
Organism: Endomychus coccineus; assembly: GCA_958510875.1. Taxonomy (NCBI): domain Eukaryota; kingdom Metazoa; phylum Arthropoda; class Insecta; order Coleoptera; family Endomychidae; genus Endomychus; species Endomychus coccineus. The sequence continues at coordinate 288,934,797 of OY294067.1, forward strand.
TTGTCTAAAGTATTTCTCAGAGGCCAGAGACCTTCTTTTATCACCTAATAAATTATGACATCTGGCGCTTAAATGAACACTTGAGATGGTCTCGTCTGTTAGCAAAGAGGATAGAACTCTTTTTCTGTTAGTCTCTCGCAGTCATTTATGAAATGTGTTCGTATTTATTGATGATTCTACTTAATAGTGGATTTTTAATTTTTACGCTGCAACATTGCTGTGTTATAGTTCCAATTTCATGTTTCCGTTCGTTTCGGGACGTTGGCATTTAAACGATGTGCGATAAGGACGCTTTGTGTTTCTTCGCTTTCTTCAAAGAACGAACAATTTCAAGCTGGTGTTCCTCTGTTAGCGACGTATTGAATCTACTTTTTTTTTAATCATTACGCTATTCAAAAGTAACAAGAATATGATTGATTTCAAGTTCTATATATAGCTTCGGAATCTTCCTATTATACATTTAATCTATGGTGATAGTACCAACACTTTTAAGTATTAATTACCTGAATTAACATTAAACCCTGGAAGCTTATTTGTTGAAACTGATTATTACATTGTATAATTTAAATAACATTATAAATTAATTTAGATTAACGTACCTTACGTATTAATCAAATTGACATTTTACCACAGTGAGCGGTACTAAATAATTTGGTAAAATGTTCTATTTTTGTTGGAATGAACCTCAAAATCTTTAACCAAAAACATGTAGTTTCAAATATTATCCGACAGAATTCCGCAACCAGTTTTTTTTTAGAAAAGACCTCTTGATATATACACAGCAGGATTTTCTAGTGAGCCTACATATTGCCATTGAGCATTTGTCGTTAATTCTTGAATTTCCGAAAGCCGATTTGCAACGGAACTTGTCCATCTTGAGGAGGAATCATTCATCTAATAGAGACTTATCTGAGAATCTGTCCAGAGAACAATCTTGGAAATTTTCTGATTCAATATTGAGAGAATTCGATGAGTAAATCGGTACAACAGAAAAGCACCAAACCTTTCTAATTTAGAGAGAGAAATTCTTTCAAATGGAGCAACTATGGATTTGGAATACTTAACTTCGAAGTAACCTTACTGTACTAAATAACTCGGAGATATAAACAGGCACCATAAGCCAATGGGGATGCATCTGAAATATTTTCATAAAAATATTGGTAGTAACACAATTCATCCCATTCTATTTTGCTTATCCAAATTTTTCGCATTAAATTTTTGCGAGAACCATTACTGGACCTAGCAGACCAAGGAGATCAATAAGTGAAGCTAAACAAGATAAAACATTACCTTTTGTTGAAAGTTGATCTTGAAAAGGAAATCTATCAGCGATTTTGAATGTATCAGAGTGTGAATTCCATGATTTTCCTAAAACCTTATCCAAATGGTCGGAATGAAAACCTAATTTAGAATTGATTTTCGATTTATCCGAAATTGAGGAATCAGATATTTGAAACCCATTTGAGTAATTGAAATTCTGTAGAACCTGAATGTTCTATGAGTTCATATCGAAGCATAACTAAATTGTCCAAACTTTATTTAACTCTACTTAAATACGTTACAAAAAGGACTTTCCTAAAATCTTATATTTTGAATAGGAGCCTAAACAATTATTTATTTCACCAAAGTGTGAGTTCATAATTGATATTGATACTGATGTTTAATTCTCACAATCCATTTTTCGTACTACCAGGTTATTATTTATATATCGAATTCATGCTTCATATATACCTGAGGATGAGGTGTAATAATTGACTTCGAAACCTGGTAGTACGAATCTAAAAAAAATGGATTATCAATATTAATATCAATTATTTATCCTGGGGGATTCGAAAATTTCGCTTTAATGATTGTTGTTACAAGTATAAATCATCAAATTTATCAATTACTCGACAGCAATCTTAACCAGCCCTACGCTGTAACCAATGAGGATCATCATTCTCATTTATTTCCTGTAATATAGAGATTGATACTTTTACTTGTTGTAAATTGTAAATTGCTGTGATAGACGCTATGTGGGTCTACATTAATACAACTTATCGAAGGGTAGGTACCATTCTTATTCAATTCCATCCCATTATGTTAGATACGATCCTATCAAAATTCAAGACAGTCGTTGTAGTCGCTTCTTTGTTCTAGAGCCGACGCCGACGTATTCTCAGCGCTATCAGTGCGATAAATTATCTCACTCCTCATAAGTAGAATACTTAAAACAAAGCCACGGTTTCCCGGAATCGAAAGTCTAGACGTTCAGAACTGGTGCATTGATAAGATAGAGCTCATTTGCATCATCAAATTGTTCAGTGTAATATTGGTATGACTTTGATCTGTAAATCGTAGATTTCCACGATACAATATTATCTTAGCGATTATGTTATACTCTTTTCGGGTTTTTTCCTACATAAATATTTGATTAATTCTCGATAGAGTGATTGAATTTGTAAATATCATTTTTGATACTTGGCTGATTTGCATTTCAACGAAACTAATCCGTATCTAAATGATCATCCGGAAACTAGTGAACAAGAAGGACAATAATTTGATGGAGGGAGTCTCTAAAAGGCATCAGATTTCTAACTGTCCTTGTTCCAGAATGTCACCAACAATAAACTTAATGGATGACACTATGCCAGCTCCTATCGAATGATGATACCCAGAAGCGATATATTTCGATATAAACCGGTAATATTTCCATTGCAAACATGATAATGCCAATAATATATTGTTGATTTATTGATGTTATGGACACTGTCATCGTTGCAATTACATGAAATTAACTTGAACTTGAATTCATTCAACAACAGCAATAAATGAAGCGAAGCGAGTGTAGCGAGTGAAGCGATTCGACATCCACTCAAATGGGACAATGCTACATCCGGCTTTTCTCGGTCGTCTTTTAACCGATCAACACGAAATTTTGTACCTGAGTAGAACGCGTCGAAGCTCGAATTTTGAAATTCAAGCTGCGACATAAAAAACACACCGGTTTCTACATATCTATACGGATGTCTGGATAGTAAAGAAAAAAGTTCTCTTACACCAGGACAACGCACAAGCGCACAGGTCCGCAGTCGCTATGGCAAAATTGCATGAATTGCGCTACGAATTGTTGTCCACCTTATTCTTCAGATTTGGTCCCCTGCGATTTTGATCTATTTGCAAACATGAAGAAATGGCTCGGCGGATAGAGATTTTGCTCCATCGATGATGTCATCAGAAGACACAGCGTCTCTATCGCATGAATTTCAATTTAAAAAGCCTACGTCACCGAAATGAACAAAAGCAAATGTAATTGTACGCAATAATGAATATATATCAAGAAGCCACTGCATAGCAATCTACTTCTAATATTCGAAGTCATCTCATGCAATGTTTGAATAAGACTGAAACCAAACTATGATACGTTCAAGTATCCACTTCGGAACCACATGTTTAAGATTCATGAGGTGATAGAAAAGATTGTCAGGCCTAACTAGAACTATTTCGGCATTCTTACTAAGATATCCTTTTAACATTAGAAAGAAGCTTGTAGGAATTTGCAACGGTTTTAACTAATTAAATTAGTATTAATTTGACTTGATGATTGAACGTCTGTTCTATGATTTACAGACTTCGAGTCACGTGTTATGGGAATCATCTCCAGCAAATATCTAATAATAATTTTCTTTAGTTAAAATATTAACATTTTTCTAATCAAATTGATGGTTATAATCAAAACAATATAACGGCGACGTGGGCTTTTTTGCTTGAAATTAAGAACGCTTTGAGCTTGATACAATTAGTCTTAAGAAATCTCGATTCAGCTATTATACATCTTCTGATGAAGGTCGTGAGACCGAAAAGTACGTAAAGACGAAAGTAAAAAGCTATTTCCCGAGAATTTATATATAATTCATACCTGGGTGAAGAATCATTATTACACTATCTAATTCTGCGATTGAAGATTAATTCCGGTTTTCTGCTTGTTCAAACTCCTTCAGATGAGTAGTTTGATATAAATAATTCATCTACCAAGTTGGTAGGGTCTATTTGCATACGATTTTGGATAATCACATTGGTATCTACCAATAAATTTATCTGGACGAAAGGATAAGGCGTCGCTTAAATATTCCTCCACCTACAGATGGCGTCAAGATTAGCTTTAGTTTCGCCTTGTAAAACAGACTAGCAATTTGGAATGCTTGTCGGAAGAGCCGAAAGTGTAAAAATAATGGAGCGGGTTATACCATAGACAATGGGCCATTATCATGAGCGCTGCGCCTATGCGCATTCTTTTGTAACTAACTTACATTCCATCGTATTGTCCTTTGTCTTCCATCTTATTTAATTTATATTCGCGTGCCGCTATATTGAAAACTTGTGAACTTCGCCTTGAATATTTGTATGACAGATGTACAAAATCCACATACATGAAGACGTATCAAGTAGGTGTATGTATTTACGAGAAGTCTTCATCTATAACCTGTTGTTGTCCACTGAATAGTATCTTGATTTCTTTTCACAAAAATTATACTTTCATTAAGATTAATACAATAACTAAAATGTATAGTATAATTCTCAATTATGTAGTGCTCAGTACAATGTAATCTCCGATAGATTGGAATATCACCACTAGGAGACTTCATAATGACAGCTCCATTCTTCATTTCAAACATAATCCATTTTTGAATTATTCATAAACTTTTTTACATTTTCACTACAGGAGAGAAAAACCAATAACATTTGACGGACATCGTATGAGCAGGGATGGATTGTCGGGAGAAGATTTTTGTTCAATATTTGGAGATTATGGGCATAAAAAAAACCTCACTACACATCTTCGCTGTTCGATAGAAAAATGAAGTTCGCCAGCTCGTCTAGTCCGCCTACAAGGAATCTCTCGTAATAGAATAACACAAGAGATTTCTCTAATTAACATCGACCATGGAAAATTCCATAAAAAGAGAGAGGTCGCTCAGATTTATACCAAAATTCTAGGCTGGTGACTGGATTCGTAACTGTGTATGTGTATTTGGGAGATGACCTCTAAGCCAGGAGTACTGCCAGGACGGTCGTATCTGGGCTTTGTAAATTATGAGGAGCTGCTGGTAAGGAATAGAAAATCAAGTTTTCGTAAACCATTTTTCGCAATGGACCTAACATGATCGTCACATGATGTGATAATACTGATGATGGAGGACTTCATAAGAATGTACTTGACATAATCATATTAGGGTTTGTGGGATTCGCCTTCTTGGAAAAACGTTGCCAGATTTTCTTAGATTCCGTAGAATTTTTTGTCTCGCTCCTCAGGCTCCAGATGAAAGCTGTATGGTAGGAACCATCATCTGCAAAATTATGGACGGAACAGGAGGTCACTCCCAACAGATCGTTGTTATGGAGCAGTTGGTGCCAAGATGGATCCCTGCAAAACACCAGCGTTGATTGCGATAGTATCGGAGGATACTCCATCAACCACCACATGAAGTGATGAATCTGAGAGGAAGCTCGATAGTAGGCCTTGATGCCAGACTCTGTCAAATTCTCCAGAGATATCAAATGCTACAGCTAGAGATACCCCATATTTTTCAATAGATGTCTGCCATATATATGTAGATAGACAAGTCTGTTGATCCGTGATGAGCTCTCTAGGTTTTGATGATGTTGATTTACTTCTTAATTACTACGGAAATCACTTATAGTAGTGCAATTGATGTATGATTATTAGGGAGGGTCTTGTTTCTTTTTTTGTAATTGGTTGGACACGAGCTGTCTTCCAGCTGGAAGGAAACACACCAAGTTCTTACGAAAGGGTAAACAACCTGCAAAACACTGATGTTAATTCTGGGGAACATTCCTTGATAATAACATGCGAAATTTCGTCTGGTTCTATAGATTTTTTGGTATTCAGATCAAGTAGAATGCACCTAATTGGGCACAGATGAGAGACAATTTAAGGTATATGGCTATCGAGCGATATTAGGAGGAGCATTCCCTTGTAGTTTGTGGTTATCAAGCTTGAACAATATTGCGTAGAATTCTTGTGGTTCTAGATTCTCTTCTTGGTGATATGAGAGATCATTTCTGAAATAGTGCTTTCTAAAAAAAAATTAATTTTAAAACTTTAAGAATAATGTTACTGAAAATTATAAGTTTTATTCTAATTTCTGATTCTCTGCAAAAAATGTGGCTTCTTTCATATTTACTAATACAATTTTGATTTTAAAATAAATAAAATATGTTTATTCATTTATTACTAAATAAAATTTCATTCAATTAAAAATTCTTCATGATTATAGTTTCTTCGATAAAATTTTAAAGGTGTGTTTTGTAATTTTTTATTTTGATTGTTTATAAGTAATTTTATCAATAAATTTATAAAATTTTGAATATTACAAATTTATTTATATTTATAATTATGAATTAAATTCTCAAATAATTTGTAGGGAATTATTATTAATTTTTAATTCATATGATTTATTCAATCAATTTATAAACAAATTAATTATTTATTATTAAAATATGAAAATATTTGAGAAATTTCTCGATTTAAATTTAAAGAAATATATTTATTTTTATTAGTTTTAAGAAAAAATAAATATAATTATATCTTATTAGTATTGAAAAAGAATTTTGAAAAATAAGTATTATTTCAATAAATAAAGTTTTGTTAAATTAAGAAATCGTCTTTTAATTTTTTTTTTGGTAAAATTTTGAAAGTACTTGTTTTGTAAAAGTTTCTAATATCAAAGTGTTATTTATAAATAGTTTCATTTACATTTAGTAATTTTTTCTTTTATATTACTAGTAAAATTTAAATTTTAAAATAAATAAAATTTATATTTATTCATCTGTTAATAGTAAATAAAGTTTTATTTAAATAAAAAACTTTCATCGTTATCGTTTTTTAAATGAAATTTTATGGGTATATTTTAATAATTTTGTATTTTAATTTTTTATGAGGAATTTTATCAATAAATTTATTAAATTTTTATAGTTTTTCAATATTTATTTATATTTATAATTCACCGGGCGGTAAAGAAAACTATCACTTACGGTTATACTTTTAGTCGCCTACTTAGGTAGGATTTACCATGGGGAAATTCTTAGTCCGTCCAAACACGCAGACGCATTTCGAAAATAATTTCTTCATAAGCAAAAAATACAAATACGCCATTCATTAAAATTGGATTATTTGATCAACATAGCTTCACTACATCTCTGTCGTACCAAGAAGAATAAAATCCTAAATTGAGGTGATGATGCAAAGCGAAGCTCATTAGAACTGGATAACCATGGTTATTTTGATCAAACTCAACCTGAAAAAACATGTATCACCAATGCTTCCAATTCATCCATTCGCATTTCTTACCATGATCTTCATTCATATTCTCAACCAAGTAACAAACGATCAATACTAATAAAGACCTGTCCCATTTCTTGATAATTATTGTTAAAAGCACCATTGTTGCCGCAGTTGTATTCTATTCTAGTCTAGAACGGAATTCAAACAAACAAGATATCGCATTGGTATGATATTTTTGTGAGAGTTATCATATCACACGATTAGAAGAGACTGTTTGTCGTTGGGGTTAATGTAACATGACTAATTGCACAAGAGTTCTCGCTATAATTACGAAGATAAGACAACTTGCTGACAGGATGCTCGTAAAGAGGTTAAAGACGCTTAATACCGATTGTCTCAGAACATAAAGAAAACCTGTCAACATCATTTTTATCAGTTATTGAATGCGAGCACCTTTACCCTTCTAGAATTGACCATTGTATATGATTGAAAATGCAAACACGAAGACATTTATGTATTTTGAAAGTATCATTATATATGAAGTGAAGGTCAATAAGGGTTCATGTTTTTTCAATGTCTGATAATGAAAACTGAACCACATCGCTCCTAGGCTTGTATGGTTTTTTTGTTATTACTAAATGTTCAGAGGGGTCAGTACAGGGACCTCGAAAACGAATGGTGAAATTGTATAGATAAGTGGTCCTTCGATCCAAAAGAACAAGCTTAGTATAAAAACCATTGAAGATCAAAGTGAAGTTGCTAATGAAATTCGAAATTTTGGTAAACAAGAAAATTCCAAAAACACTCATAATATCAGTAGAGAATGTCCTTCTTATCGTTCAAATGAAGAGCCTTTATAATTTGGTGAGATTTCCGTCGAGAAAGCAGAGGCATTCATATTATCTATTTGTTCCCACCATTGACTTAACTAAAATGGACACATTTCTTGACCAGAAAGTGCGTGTCGTCCATTCGTTTCATTATGAACTGTGAATATCAATGCACATCTGGTTATAACTGGAGGCATACAATCTTCTCTGGGTCGTACCCTCACAATTTTGGCCACAAACACTGCTTTAGTAATGTATAACTGATGCCGTGTCTATTTATGTTTATAGTCATTGGTTCGCACCAATTATTATTCCTCTTATATCAAACACAAGGAGATTTCTGTGCTTTGTTTTGAGATTGATAATGTCTGCTTTGTTGGTTCAGTGAACTTAGATCAAATCTGTTATAAGACTCTCATTGATGGCATTCATATCAACCAACGATAAAAAAGTGTGTAGAACAAAGAACGTGGTTTATACTATGTGCTACCTTAAAAAAAATCAATTTTATAAGAAATAATCTAGTTACCTACATATATCACAAGGGATGAATAATTTTTGGGAAACGTTTCGATATTTCACAAAGTATTCTTATATTCTATTGACCCTGGAGGATACTTGGTAAAATTATAAACTGGAAAACTAATTAAACTTTTTTTAGCGAGTATTCCGAATCTCGAGGGACGCAGCATTTCTCGTATCATATTATATCAAGCATTTATGGGTGGGTAGCACGTGATAGCGCTCGGTCTCTGCTAGGTCAGTCAATATTAGAGAGATGTACAATGGGGTGTAGAAAGATCCGAAACAAATCAGGAGAAGCAGAGAGCTATGTTAGCAAGTAGATGAAACACTGTTATAATTGACTATCCGATTCACTATTTCGCCACAGGCCGCTGCTTGACTATGTCAACCACTGGAGCTTGTCACCAGATAAAAACGAATCAGTTGACATAGTCTACTTGGACTTTTCTAGATCTTTTGATCGTGTTCCTATAAAACTTTTACTTTACTAACATCTCGGAATTAGGAGCAATTGACTAGCATGGATTTCGGCCACATAGAATATTTGCCGTGAGTATTGGCGACACATACTCTTCCGAATATGACGTTCATAGTGGTGTGCCCCAGAGGTCCGTACTTGGAGCCTCTTTTGTTCATTTTATATGTCTCTGATATTCGTAACTGTTTGTTCAGTCGATGATATCTTTTTATGCCGATGTTAGCAAAATTTACGCAAACCCTATCCAAAAATACAAATTTCTTCAAGAAGATTCAAACCAAATATCGATCTGGTGTAGATTATGGAAGTTTCCTCTTAATATTCGAAAGTGTGTTGTATTGCACATTGAAAAGCATAACCCCCACAACATTTACAAGTTGAATGATATTCAATTAAAGACGCGAGGATCTTGGACTGACCGTCTCGGCAGATTTATGTTGGACCCAGCACATAAACAAAGTGACAAGAAAAGAAAAATGAATAGGTATTCTACCTCGGCTCATTACCGATAGTTAATAATAATAATGTTCGGAGTAGTAATTGTTGTTGGCAAAAAAAATTCCTAAAGAAGTGATCAGATTCGATAAGGACGAGAAACCAGTTCATAGACAGCATTGAATGTAGAGAGAGGATCGACCCCTCTGAGGGGTGGTCACAATATAAATCATGCACGGCTCACGACGCTGGGTAACATTTTTCAAGATACAATTTCAAAGTACAAATTGAAAGAATGTCCACGGTAATTAATACATGTTGTGTAATACTATGGAACGATGTAATTAACTTGATTTCACGTTATTAATATTGGCTGTACGTTTCATAAAGTAGGCTTGGTGTCTGTCAGCGATCTTGTTTATTCTAGTCACATTTTTATATCCAACTTGACGAAAGCAGGAGGATCTTGTGCTTTCAACAATATAAATCAAAATTTTAATTAATTGGATGCATCTGAATATGCGATTGTTTGACATGAGTGATGACTCATCTTACTCAAACTTATGATAAATAACTCATACCGGAAGTCATGACAGTTGCCCCTCAGAATGGTTCGCAGAACTATCTGACAATATATTCATCTCGTAATGAGACTATTTTGAGGTTTTGTTTTGTATAATTTATAAAAAGTCCAGGTACTTATTGTTAATTTATTGATATCAGTGTGGTTCTGGGCAAAAAAGATATTCCTAAATCAACGTTACTTCAGGCAGTTTCATGAGAATGTTATTGTGGTTATTATGTTTCCTTAGGAATAAAATATGAGTGTTAGTTCTTGAATGTTACCGATCTTCCAAATTTTTTCTCCTCCTACTTATTGAACACATACAATTTCACATAAAGGAGGAGAAGGTTGAATATAAGAAGACGACAACAAGAGCTAGAACATTGTCATACAGCAAGATAGGTGTTAAATTGAACAAAACGTTATCCTTCAAAACATCATTGGATGCACAAGCACAGGTCCCCTCCGTACCTCGGCCCTTGCATCAGTATCAGTAGCTGAGTAAGGAAGGAGCCCCTTATTCTGGGAAAATTGTCCATCCAAAGTTCAATCGTCGTCAATAACAAGACTTCTCGCATTGTTTCCAGATGCCTCAAATCACCACCGATAGACAAGGTTTATCCACTCATGTGTGTATCACTCTTCTCAAGCGAAAGGTGGCTGTTGTGATAGAAAGGAAAAATCAGGAGTAATACACCAAATACAAGCACCCACAGTAACGTATAGAATGTGGCTGAGAACGGGTGTCTCGAGGTGTAGATCGAATCATCGAATTTGTCAAAACAATTAAATTATTTGGTGAAGCAAAATTGTAAAGCAATATTTCGTTTCTGGCATATGATCATTTGAAGCTGAGATATAATCATTACATGAATGGGAAGCTCATGATACACCAACATGCTTTGCTCAATATCTGGAAGCACATCAGGTTTTATCTATTCGCAATATGTTTCCAGACCATGATATAAATAATCATTATTTGTAAAGTTATAACTACAAAAACGGTCAGGAATAGTTGGAATAAAGTTTCAACGTCGCACAATTCTCATCTATTTTTTCGTTGATGCAGCATTTCTTAAAGGAACCCTAAAAATCAATAGTGTATGATTGTCATTGTTTCACTATTTTAACCTATATTCAAACTGCATCTTCACACTTCGATCACGTCACTTGAATGCGAATTTCTGACGCTTCTGCAGATTTAATATATCCCTGTAATGTATATATTCATAAACAGGAGGACACGGTTGACAAATTGACATTATGGTTCAACGAAACACTATAATTCCATTTCAAAACCTGAAAATGGATGTCAAAAATACCACTCGAAACGAGGGTGCCGCGCATCACAGTCTGGGCAAATCATCTTATAAACTCTAGGTTTACTATATTTATTGGTTTTGTCTTTGGCCTGGAGTTTATAAGATGATTTGCTCAGACTGTGATGACTTTTATATAGGTAGAACTTGTCGTAATTTCAAATAAAGATACGAAGAATATTTTCGCCCGTTAGACTCAATAAAACAGACTTAACCTTTGCCAATCATTTTTTACAAACTGGTCATAATTTCCCTAATTCAGATAGCCTAAGCATTTTACATAACCAAACCAGAGATTGAAATACATTAGAATCAATAGAGATTTATAAAGGTGTCAAAAACTCTAATAAAAATATCCTCAATGATCAATTAGACCTATATCGAAGTGATCTTTCCATGTGTCTTTCAAACAGCTCTTAAAGTAATTCTTAGAATAATAAATCATAATCACACTAATTCATAAATTGTTACTATGCTTACTATGTAATACTGTACTTTCCTAGGATCTACCTGTTTTTGGAATTTCCGTTGATCCCTTAATATCAATCCTACTTTACTCTATTCTATTTATACTTGAACTGTTTCATTGATTTCTTCATAATTTTCTATTTGTTTGATAATGGCACTTCGGTTTGAAACTATAGTTACGTCTTCACGTTATTATTGATAAAAGTGGTATGAAAACCAAGTTATTCTTTCATATAATCAAAGTAAAAGTGTTTATTTTATTATATCAATATGATAAATTATCACAAAATAATGGCTTCCACCATTAAATATTTATAATCTAGTTTGATGATGGCTACTTGGTAGCCGAGAGGAGGTCATCAGTACTTTAAAAGTATTTTTAGTCGATAAGAGTTATTCATATTCATTCTCCATAATTGCTATACACATAGTCGAAGAAATAAAGCTGAAAAAAGTCCAAAGCAAAAAATTAAAAAGCGGCTGAACCGATTTTGACGCTTTTTTTCAAATCGATTCTAGAAGTCATTAAAAAGAAATTTTACCAGTTTGTTTTTTGTTAACATGCATTTTACCATTCCACAGAGGAAAATGCATCTTTTTGAATGCAGTTCCAGTTTCAGCGTTTTGACATAGGTATCTTTTAAACTACTTCTAGTGAGGGAAGTAACTATATGTTTGTGTCTTTTTGACATGATACAAGAAACTCGTAAATCATACGCTAAATAAAGAAAGGAATTTACCAAGATCGTGTTCATCTTCGATCATAGACAGACCAGTTGATTGATCTAATCTTTAAAGTGAAAAGAAAATTTCGTGAGACGGCCATTTTATCCCGAAAATGAAAGTGATAACCATCGTAACATAAAATGCATTTTACAATAATATCGATCAACATCAGTGACCTAATAATTTTTATGTCTGATAGCAGAGCTCTTAATACTTTTATTATGATCTATAGCTCTAGCAGACATGTGGAGTGGAAAGTAAATACGCGCTGCTCACTTCGGAAGAAAACAAATACTATTAAATAAGTTAATAGACATGGGGTTAATGTTCACGAGACTAACAATCACAATAAGCCAAGTTTTCTCAGTAAATATTGCCCCAGTACTGTTTATGCTTCGTCTAATGAAGCCGTCCTGAGTGCGTCCAAGTGGAAATGTATAATAAGCCTCTACGATCTCATAATGTAGCTACATGATATTTTGAAGAGTCACTCGAAAACACACTCCAAATGCAGTCTAAACTAATCAAATCAATGAATTCTGGTTCCCACAGTCTTGCCTGAATAATTATAATTCTTTTTGAATTAATATGCGATACGAAATAACTGATTCATATAACTTAATAATATTAGAGATTAGTCCCCAATATTTTAATTTTTTTTCCTGTACTTCGAATACACGAGAATCATCGTGTGAGTAAGCGGTGGAATGTTGGGAGAAATAGGCCTCCAAGTTTGTCTTGAAGGTTTGGTGGTTATAGGCATAAGGAAAGACCTCACTAGGCAGAGTGTTCCACAACTTTAGAATAATGAAGTCTGGTAGAAAGAAGTTTCGCAGGTCTTGAGCTTGACTATGAAGGGGTAACTAGTTTGAAATCGTCTAGCACACCTATCTGGAATCTTTCGTGGGGGAATGACAGACGAGATTTCTGGGTACAAAAGTTTGAAGAAACTGGATCTACTTCAAATTTAGAACATAAAGGATCAGTAAGAAGTGTTAGAACGCCATGAAACATTGATAGAGTCCGAACTGCCATAACATTCTGCGATCAAACATGCATTAGCATTGAATATCAGTGATGTCTTACATAAAAACTTAAGTTTTCACCCCTATAAAATTCAAATTATCCAAGAGTTGAAAGAAGCTGACTTCGTGACTCGCATGAAATTTTGTCAAGGAATGTCGCAGCATTTGGATAGAGAAGAAAACTTAATCCATGTCAGATGAAGCCCATCTTCATCTCAACGGCTATGTAATTAAATAGAATAGCCGATATTGGAGAGCTGAAAACCCGCTTCAGTTACATGAGAAACCCTTACAAAGTCCTAAGGTGACAGTAAGGTATCATCTTCTGGCATCATTGGGCATTATTTTTTAAAGATTATCGAGGAAATGCTACAACCGTTACTGCAGTTGGTTACACAAACATGGTCACTACATTTTTGGGGCAATAACTGGTCCCATTCCCAGAGATTACATGGTTCCAGCAAGACGGTACTACCAGTCATACTTCTTTGGAATATTATGTAATGTTTGTTTGTTTGAAGGTACGGGAGAAGTTTTCTAATGAATGTATATGTGCATTGTTAAAGTCCATAATGATGCTGTCCATTAATCTTCAATGCCAGGTATTGAAATTGCTACGAACTTATAACAATGTATTACAGTAAATCAAGAATGTGCTGAGTTTGATGGATATTGCAGGACGCCCGGTGTATGTATGTTTGCACCATTTGTTTGGTTGTGTTGCACTACAATTATTGAACTCTTGTTCATCTAATGAAACATTATTTTATTTATTTTCTTTAGTGTTGATATTATTTCATAAGATCAGATTAAATTCACCAAGTCTATAGTTGAAATGATTCAGGTATAATTTTCATTGGTGATTGGGAGTAAGATTATAGGTGTTGGCATTTTTTTTTCCTACCTCCATCTTATGTTGTCAAAAGTGTGTGCGAAATCGTCATCCTTCAAAATGTCCGTTTTGATTACTTATACAGTAACATAATCTAATTTAGATTACACTATCACACTTTTTCCACTTAAATTATCTGAGGCACTTTTCGGCTGCGGTGCAACCATTGTCAAATACATTATGTAAACTGAATTTAAAGCTAAGATTGCGAAACAACCCCACTTAAAGGAGAAATTACAACCAGTAATAAAGCGACTCTTATTCTATTTTTGATGAATGAACAGGTAATTTATTCTAAAAATACCAACGTTATTAGTACTCATTCAACTCTCCAAATTTTTGAGCTAAATTGAAAAATACAATTTTGAAAATTCAACTCCAAATTTCGTTTCGGGAGTAGTTATATGTTTTACATTCCATGATTCCCAATTTAAACAAGTCATAATAAAAGCATAATAAGATACTCTAGACGTCATTCTTGTTTATTAGGTCCAATGAATGATCCTTCAGCCAACAGCAGAGGTAATGTGGGCGATATAGTTATATGAACGAATACAATGAACATAAAAATTGCTGTTGTGAAATGGCGGATGCGCTACGTGTAGCTTATATTTCAATTTAACCTACATTCTAAATTATAACATTTCCTATCCTAGTTCGGCATATCAATTTATTATAGAGTGTTGTTGATGGAATGCTTCATATGTCAATTATCAACGTACATTTTCTGATCTAGTCGTAAACTAGACAAAATTCTGAGATACAATAATCGTAATCAATATTTCCTGATTTATTTTGTCATATTCAGGATGCATCATTTAATTTTTGAAACCTCAATTGATTCATGTGCTCATGCAAAACTGTATCGATGAACCAGGCCCTAGTTATCTTATATAACAGCCGCATTAAAGGTCTATCACTGTTTCTCATATTTATCATATTATATGTGAATTCTTGGGAAATAGGTCACATAAACACTTCTTCGTCATTCATTAAATAAATAGGATCATTAAAAAAATTCATTCCTAATTATTCTAATAATCAATATTTATAACATTAATTTTTATTTATTTATTATTAATAAAGTTTCCTTAAAGTATGAAACTGTCTTCATCAGCATTTTTGTAGTGCTTATTTTGTAGAAAAATTTTATTTTCAAATGTTATTTATAATTTTATTTAAACTTCTGTAATTTTTCTTTTATATTTACTAGTATAATTTAAATTTTAAATTAAATAAAACGTATGTTTACTTATTGCTTAGTAATGTAGATGATTGAGTTTTGATCTTATCAAATCCCAATATACCTGGCTATCCTAAAAGGATCACCAGATCATTCTATCAAATAAAAAGGATTCTGTATACATCGTGATAATATTAAGACTGTGCTAATCATATTACTTTCGTGACTTGATCAACTATTCTATATTTATATTGACTAATAAGTACGAAATAATCACCCTTATCTACTAAAAATACTAGTAATGAATTTTTTCAGTGGATAAGTGTGATTATCTCGTATTTATTGTTTTTAAAGTTGTGAACTCTTTCAGTGTATTATTGATATGAATGTAGTACTGTGCAACTGTATTTGACCTGTTATAGTACAATTAAATTGAATCAAATTAAATTAGAATAAATTATTTCAAATCGAAATTAAATTGAATAAAATCAAATTAAATTATATTGAATTAGATTGTCCAGAAGTGGTAAGAGAAGTTGGAGAGCAGTTTGACTTATGAATAACTCTCAGAAAGGTATGTTGTTCTTTGCACAATTTAAATCCCCATTGAATTAAAAAAATTAAATTAGAATTTTTATCAGCCCTTAACGAACACGCACAACCAAAACCATATCAGCATATCAGTAAATATTTCAGTATACCTGTTTTCTCCTCTACGAGGGCAAGTCAAAAGTCCCTGAATAATAAAACAGATGACGCCACAATCGAAAAACCCGTGTGATATTTATGATGTACCATCTTCAAGTAGAACACATTACAATGTTCAGACTAATATGTGATTCAGTTCTGTTTTGACACCCATCGAAAGCAAGCAGCCATGAAGATTTTTGTGAACATGGGAAAAAGTGAATTTCGCGCCTTGATTAAACATTATTTCTTGCGTCGAAAAAATATTAAGCGAACCAAAGCATCGCTTGATTAACGTTATGGGGATTCCTCACCATTGATTGGAAGTGATTAAGATATATTGTTTCCTGTTTTCTAAATAAGATTGTATTAGTTTTAGAGCTGTTCCTCTTACGCCATAGCTATTTAACTTTGATGCTAAAATGTCGTGATTCACCAGTTCATAGGCCCTAGTTAGATCCAGGAAAATTCCACAAGGCACCCTCTCGGAATCTAGAGCCATGAATGTCTTATATGCTATTAGTCTGAGGTCTCCCTGTAACTCGGCTTTAGTTTTATTACACTTTTTTTGCCACCAACAATGTTGTCGATAACATTTCAAATTGTTTTAGGCAGATTAGAAGATTTTAAAATATGTTTTTTATAATAATCTTTTTTGTATTTGAGCAACATACTGATCATTCTGATTATACTGATTTTGTATTATATTATAACAATTTTTATATGCTTCATTATTCTTTGCAGCGATAGATAATGTACTCAACGTTTTTTTGTAATTATTTATTTCCTCAGTTTTTAAGTAAACACGTTTATTTTCACTGCACTGCACTCTTTTTTCCGGAAAGCATATGTGGAAACATTCGCTAAAAGCATTTATAAATATTCTAAATTGTGTGCTTATATCTGAAACATTTACTTAATATATACTGTTCCATTCAATTTGATTTACCTTTGATATAAAATGATTTATAGTATTCTCATTCAGTGTCGGACTGGACCACAAAAGGCCCCCCGGGAAATAAAAGGAAGAAATTTGTAGTAGTGTTAATATTTTCCTAAAAATCGACGGGCCCACCAACAATGAAACGGCAGGGCCTACCGGGAAATCTCCCGGTATCCCGCCGGTCCAGTCTGACACTGTTCTCATTTATGATTCTAACTATTTTGTACTCCTAGGAGTAACTCTAGTTAATTGTCCTAAATAGTTCGAGATATAGAATACAGGGCAACAAGGAGATTATGTTGAGAAATAAAATAATTTTGACCAAATAAATCATTTTTGTTTCATTTTTTCTCACATTGCCCTCGTATTCATGAATTTTATTACTAAATTTAATAGTTTCTGTTCCCGTACCATTCTAGAAAACGAATTCCTGCATTTGAGAATATCCCCGTATTGTACATCTCCAAGATTGTGTAGCTGCGCAAATCCTTTCAATGCAATATACCTCTACACAATCTTTCCATAAGTAGTTGTTGTTATCATAAGAATGTCCGATGATTTCACTTGTTCAACAACATTCCTCACACTAAACGCAAATATTGGCCCTCTACAGTTTAAAGCCGTTGATAAATATGTTGACTCTTTCACTCGAAATAAAACTGCACGGGGTTCGAATGAAATTCCTTTGTGCTATAAATAATACATTCGTACTAAGACAATCCATCTAATATTAGCAAGCTAAATGGTAGTAAAAATGTCCAGAAAAATAATAATAAAGCACTTATTCATAGAATTTACGAATCTATTTTAAGACCAACCGAGACAAAATAATTCTGGTGGATATTTTTGCATTCATCATTGCACCAGACAAGTAATCTTCTGTACGAGTTGGAATTTTTCATTTCACCACTACGAATAATTCGAGTTTCCCGGTGTTGTTTCAATTTGACGCATAATTTGTATTGAATAATTCAAATTCCGCTTCTTTTGATCACAAGAAATTTATAGCGTTGACTAATTTAGCACCGTCTATCATGCCTCTTTTTTCTATGCTCTTGTCGACTTTCTTTTTATATTGACACGAATGCTTTGATTTAGTACAAAGAAAGGTTCTACCTCTGAACTACCATTTCGCCGTAGACGACTTTCCGTATTCGTACTATAACGTGTACCTTGCGACTGTTCGGTAAAGTGCTTATTTCAAATCCTCGGGCGCCAGATTTTCTAAAGGTTAACTCCTTTTTGAAGACTTCTGCTAGGGTCTTCACCACAAGGCTTGTTACTATGCTATCTATAGATAGCCTTGTCCCTAGGGTAGCTACAGTGAAGTATAACCAGAGTCCAATGGGCAGAAAACAGTATCGAAATTGTAGGCTTCAATTACAATTGATACCTGGTTATAACTTAGCTCGTTTGAATATGGAGCGGAAATAATTCAATAAAACGGGGAATTCCAAATAATAAAATATATAATAAATATGACAAGTACACTTTCAGAATAATCAATATAAATGCAATTGAACGGTATTATTTCACAAAATTACACCCAGACGGAAAAATGTAATGAAGCTCAAACGGTAAATGAAAAATGGTACAACATATCCATTGTTGCGATATGTTCGGTATTGAAATTCAATTCAATGGTAGGGAATCGGTTGACAAATGATTCAGAATGATCAATTTGCGGAAAAGTACGAATCAAACAGGTCCCAGCATAATGAGCGGTATTCGGTAAATATTCAGATAGCCATATTACTTGAAATGTTGTTAAAACGCACTACGATATATCAAACGGTTTAAATACGGTCGGTTCGGATTCGGAAGATATATCGTAATGCCCGGATATAAAATATTAAGTCATTTACCTTCTACGAACTTAAACACTTAAACGGAACACTATTGTTAATTCACTTTTTCAAATCTGACTTGAACTCGGATAATAATTATTTCACTTTGATTCTAATATGATAATCACACTTTAACGGTACGGATTGAAAATCGAAATCACAAACGAGGGCAACGGTACTGACTCTAAATCGAAATCACAAGAGAGAGCGATCTGTTGTCTGTCACGGCTTTTATATGTTTTCCGAGGTTCTGGACAGGTCTGCTCCACCAAATCCTTATTTTTGTGCCAATGGTTTTTACTTATGCCCCGAACAATGATTAAAAGTGACGCTACTTTTTAGATCTAAAATTCGCGCTCATGATATCACACCAGTTCTTCCCGGCGGACTAAACAAGTGTTATCGGAGTTTTTTGGTTGTTCGCCCTTTTTATACATAAGGTTGCACAAAGTTTGGTGTCTTAACTGGCCAGACCCCTGTTTTTGCGACATATTTTATCGGAATGAAATGCAATTTTTGAACGGGCATGAATTAGATTCATCTATTTGAATAATTATACTTATTTGAAATTACGGAGATTTAGAAAAGTGACAATCACGGAATACACATTCAGAATTCATTCATATCTATTGAAATAATGAACTGTTCAAACTGAAATTACATGTAACATCCGTATTTATTGCCTGATCTAAATTAAATAATCTTTCAAAATTTAAGCTTCGTTACAGTACCTGAAATAATTCATTCAATCACAATACCGGTTTGACAAGTGTCTTGTTTCCATTTTTCTCTAGTTACGTGTCGAACTGGGTTGATATTGAATTCTGTTATTCAAACAAAAGCACCGCCGAAAAATGCAAAGGATGTGACGTTAGGAACAGTAGGAATATCCTAAACCTAAGTCAGCTGCTCCAAACATATTTATCCCAAGTTTCATTTTTGCAAATGAACTCATGCTTACAAACCATCAATTTTCATCTAATTTTGATTATTTGAAATGGTATATTCAATAGAGTGTTTGTGATGGTTATCAATTTATTCAAAGAAATTTTCTCGTTTTCTGAATTTCATTTTTACATGGCAGGAAACCAGTTATCATAGGAAAAACATAAGCATTTAACCGTGTGTCATATTGATCAACTATAAAATAGTTCACACTGTAGATACCCTAACACTATGAATAAGAAATAATCACAACCAGAAAAGCGAGACAGAGACAGGTTGACGCAATTAATCGAGATCTGGCAAAGATTTTGAAATGGGGATCTGATAATCTGATAAAGTTTAATGTAACCAAAACTCAAGCTTGCATCTTCCCCCAGGAAGGTGGATAGTAAAATCTCTAAATAAGATGATGTCAAACACCAGTATTCCTATGAAGTCTTCCACATCCATGGTCTGAATCACCAACAACAGCACCCCCTCATAGGATGATCGTGTGAGGTCCATTGCGGGAACCGCTGCATAAAAACTTTTTTTCTATTCCGTGCCAGGAGCTTCTTTATATCCTTGCAGCTCCTCATAATCTACGATTTTGTAAATCACGGATCTGTCAAAGTCGGAATTTTTATGAAAGGTGTTGCCTAAACGTTTTTTTAGCTGGTTCTACATCTATAAACGGGTCGTAAAGCAAATTTACAAAAAAAAATATGGAATCTATTAATTTCCTAAGAATAGTGAGTGAAACTTTTGAATTTGATTGAACTATTTGACGGAAAAGGCTCTATTTTGGTTAGCTGGTTGTGTTTCAAATTCCTTTTTGTATAGAAATTAAACTATTGATCCAAGATTTTTCGTAATCATTGCCCAACGCTATTTGCTGAAGCTTCTCAACTTCGTTGTTGTACTTTTGCGGGCTCAAAAGGTCGTTCAATAATCTATGAATAAGCTAGTTTATAATTGAATGGTATAACTGAATTCGCCGGAGCCTATTTCCTGAGTGGATTTTCTGTATATGTCGAATTCCAAGTGATTACCATCTTTTATGATGTTACTATCAAGGAAAGGAAGCTGCTTATGAGATAATGGGTCTTAGATCCATTGTTTCCGAGTAAAATATCATTATTTCTGTCTTTTGGAAGTACGATCGCAATTTGGGCTATTACTTATGAATCATCGTGTATATTAGCTTCTTGTTTCAAACAAAGCATTTCCAGTGAACAAAACTGTATCAGGGAGGAAATTTCGGGTGTGTTTGGGGTAAGTGAAAAGCACGTCGATAATAGTAGCGCCGAGAAGGGACCGTCTTCCTGTTTCTCTACATTCTGCAATCAATAAATACGCAAAAGCATTCTAGTGCGTGCGCCATCTTCTAGTTCCCTTCATTCATCTATTCGCCCGAGGACTCACGCAGACACTGAAGCCATTGTTCGTGAATAAACAATTCTTGAATGAATGAATTTCGATATTTAGTAAATTTTTTGATTCCATGCCAGTGATTACACGTTTTTTTTTAGATTCATCGCTCCTCCACTATTTTTGAAGATGCTACACTAGTTTAGTTTCCGTTGTAATGATTCATATAATCTAAATCAGTTTCTAAAAAACATGTCAAACATTCAGCAGGGATTAGTGGAGCATTAACATCTTCATTAATCATTATTATATATTTATAAAAACATCTTCTGTCTCATGTGTTTTTGAGAATGTTTCCATTACAGTATGAGTTTAATTTCTAGAAGTCGTGATATTAAACAATAATTGTTCGGAATCGAAAAGTTGGCAGATTGTCACAAAAGTATAGGTACCTTTCATGAATTTATCAAAAAGTGAACGTCTCAAGTATGTCTATTAGAACCTTGAAGTACACACTACCTCAAACTCTTAACTATGCATCATCAGTATGAACTGCAGACTTGTCTAATGACTGCATCAAGCTAAGTAAAAATGAACTCAAATACTAACATGTATGCTAACTGTCGGTTGAAAGGACACCTTAAGAGGCTCGGATTAATAGTGCAGGTTCTGCGAGAAGAAGGACGAAGCTTCCGTCCACATCCTCGCAGAATGCGCTACCTTGCAAAACCCAAAGACACGATATCTTGGGGCATACCAAATAAATGAGGGGGACTTACTTAACACGAAGCCATCCGACATACTGAACTTTCTTAAAACAACAGGGTTGGAGGAACTGCTATAGCCGCTGAGATATCTTGAAGCAGCAGAAGAGGACACAATACAGTGTGCAAACATTCCCAACACAATACAATACAATAGTTTGAAATATGTCAGAAAATCTTTCTACCCCTTCCTGTGATACGATACCACTAGAAGCCCACATGCATGCTGACGCAGCATTGTCCTAATGTGAAAAAATTTCGAAATATCCCAGCTCTTGACGGCAGGTTAACATTATACCATAGACGTATGTGAACTCCGCCTTCCTCTCCCTTTTTCTCGTACAGCGAGCAGTGTGCAACATCTAAGGTGCTTGGCTTGGCTCAGCATGGACGTGTGGCACTCCTAAGTTGCCCAATAAGTCTCGGGAGCGTAGAATAAACTATAGACCTCTTCGTATATGGACTCCACCCTCTTTTTTTTTGGTACAGCGAGCAGTGTGCAACATCTTAGGTGCTTCGCTTGATCAGCCATGGACATGTAGCACTCTAAAGTTGGCATATATGTCTTAGGAGCGTATTTAGGATATTTGGGAATCTGATAAAAGTATTGGGTGCTGAAGGTCGTTGCCTTCCACAATTGTATCTCTGTAATGATTGCAAAGAAAGTTATTATTACATGATGGGTGCCACATTTGCTCTCTGCTGACAATAAGCGCGACCGTGTGACAACTTGAAAGGAGTGTTTGACGATATTCAAGCGCGATAAAAAGGACTTTTTGAGTCGTTTCGTAACCGTGGACAAAATATGGATACATCACCAGAGACCAAAGAACAGTCCAAATAAATCATCTCTTGTTTCATTTTTCAGGGACTTTTCACCTTGCCCTAGTACATTACAATTTTTGTACTTTGTATTCTTTTAATAATCTATTTTCATCAAAAACAAATGTCTCTTCCAATAACAGTTAGTAGGTTTATGCGCAACATTTATATCATACTTTTTCAAACATTTTTTGATTTTCTCTGAGGTCTCCGGAATGTAAGGTAGAGTTATAAAATTGTCTGTATTACCTTTTATGTTATTTTTATTAGACGAACCATTATAGATTTTGTTTATTCTTTCTTTAATGATAGGATTGAAAAAAGTTTTTGGGTAGCCATTCAATTCTAGTGTATTACGAACAATTTTTAAATTTTTGGGGCGGTCATCTGCGTGGGACAATTTTATCGCGCGATCTGTAAGGCTGTTTATGACACTTTTTTTATAACAAGCTGGTGCAACGGAATTGAAGTGAAGATAACGTTGAGACCATACTTCTTTAGTAAACCAAGAGGTTTTTATTTTTCCATCTGCATCATGCCTAATGTTCATATCTAGGAAATTTATGTTATTGTTTAATTCTATTTCACAAGTGAATTGAAGTTTACAGTGAAAATTGTTAAATTTATCAATTTCATATTGAATTTTATCGTTGGGAGCACACATAAGGCAATCGTCTACATACCGTTTAAAGAATACAGGCCGAAAATCTAATGAACTCATAACAGATTCCTCTAGGCACTCCATAACGAGGTTAGCAATGGTAGCTGAAATAGGAGATCCCATTGCTGTGCCGAATATTTGTCCAAAAAATTGCTCACCATACTGAAAGTATGTGCATTCTAAACAAAATTTTACAGCATTTATAAACTCCGATTGATCTAGAGGTGTGTGGTTTTTAATCTCTGCCCAACGTTTTTTGATGCTATTCAATGCCAAAACAACAGGTATATTTGTAAATAAAGAAACAACGTCCAAGGAAATCAGTTGATGGTTTACGGGTACGGATTGATTTTTTATAAATTCATTAAAGTGCCATGAATCTTTTACATAGAATTCATTTTTTCCTATTATATTATTGATAGATTTTGATAGAAATTTTGATAAATTGTAAGTAAGCGCTCCAATATTACTAACAATGGGTCTTAGAGGTATATCATTTTTATGTAGTTTGGGAAGCCCATAGATATAAGGTGCTAGCCCATTATGGCAAATTAATTTATTTTTTAATTCAATAGGGATTATCTTATTCTTATGCCATTTATTTATCAATTTATTCATGTCGTTTTGTACTGATAAAGTAGGATCAGATTTTAATTTTTTATAAGTTGTTTCATCATTTAAAAGGTTTCCTATTTTGTTTTCATAGTCATTTCTATGCATTATGACGGTTTTATTACATTTATCCGCGTTCAAAACTAATATTTGAGGGTTAGCATCTAAGAAATCTTTTGTTATTTTTGTATGATAGTTAAAACGATTCTTTGCAATCCCTACTTCTGCCTTCTGTTTGTTCTTTTTGTTTGTCAAGATGTTACAAACTTTGTTTCTAATTTCGTTTTTCTCTTCTACATTTTTATTCCTAATTCCGCATTCTAAATTTGCAATAATATTATCGATAGGCAGTTTATTATTGTTATTAGGCAATGCAAATTTCGGACCTAAACTTAACGTGTGCTGCACCTCATCCGGAATTTTTATGTCCGTTAGATTTTTCAACCATTGTTCATTGATATTCTTTTTTTCATAAGTTACTCCTTTCATTAAATTATTTATCTTTTTAGATTGAATGGCTTTGATTTTGTTGAAATTTTTTTCGAAATTGTTATGCTGAATTTGAAAAAATTGCGATATAAAGTTGCTATCAAAATTTTGATGACAGGTTTGTTTAACCAGTTTGATTTTGTTTTCAACCTCAGCTACAATTGCACATGCTTCTTTAATGCACAGGTTCAAACAGTTTTTATGAAAAGAATTTAATAATTTTGCGTACGCCTTCTTATTTAGCACCTTGCTAAACATATTCTCCTTTGATTTAGATATAATGAAATTTGGATAAACTTGCAAATTCCTACATCTTACCAGAAATATTCTACGATTCTTCTCTCTTGCTAGTATCTTCATTAACTTTCCGTATTCCTTCAAAACTTTAGGATAGGTGGTTATTCCTTCCATATTAAGGCTTATATCCCAGCCGAAATAATAATAAGATTCTTGACCCAGTATGAATTATATATAAAAATTCTCGGGAAATAGGTCACAATAACACTTTGTTTTAAATATTGTACTTTATCAGTACAAAACAACATGAATAAATTGATAAATAAATGGCATAAGAATAAGATAATCCCTATTGAATTAAAAAATAAATTAATTTGCCATAATGGGCTAGCACCTTATATCTATGGGCTTCCCAAACTATATAAAAATGATATACCTCTAAGACCCATTGTTAGTAATATTGGAGCGCCTACTTACAATTTATCAAAATTTCTATCAAAATCTATCAATAATATAATAGGAAAAAATGAATTCTATGTAAAAGATTCATGGCACTTTAATGAATTTATAAAAAATCAATCCGTACCCGTAAACCATCAACTGATTTCCTTGGACGTTGTTTCTTTATTTACAAATATACCTGTTGTTTTGGCATTGAATAGCATCAAAAAACGTTGGGCAGAGATTAAAAACCACACACCTCTAGATCAATCGGAATTTATAAATGCTGTAAAATTTTGTTTAGAATGCACATACTTTCAGTATGGTGAGCAATTTTTTGGACAAATATTCGGCACAGCAATGGGATCTCCTATTTCAGCTACCATTGCTAACCTCGTTATGGAGTGCCTAGAGGAATCTGTTATGAGTTCATTAGATTTTCGGCCTGTATTCTTTAAACGGTATGTAGACGATTGCCTTATGTGTGTTCCCAACGATAAAATTCAATATGTAATTGATAAATTTAACAATTTTCACTGTAAACTTCAATTCACTTGTGAAATAGAATTAAACAATAACATAAATTTCCTAGATATGAACATTAGGCATGATGCAGATGGAAAAATAAAAACCTCTTGGTTTACTGAAGAAGTATGGTCTCAACGTTATCTTCACTTCAATTCCGTTGCACCAGCTTGTTATAAAAAAAGTGTCATAAACAGCCTTACAGATCGCGCGATAAAATTGTCCCACGCAGATGACCGCCCCAAAAATTTAAAAATTGTTCGTAATACACTAGAATTGAATGGCTACCCAAAAACTTTTTTCAATCCTATCATTAAAGAAAGAATAAACAAAATCTATAATGGTTCGTCTAATAAAAATAATATAAAAGGTAATACAGACAATTTTATAACTCTACCTTACATTCCGGAGACCTCAGAGAAAATCAAAAAATGTTTGAAAAAGTATGATATAAATGTTGCGCATAAACCTACTAACTGTGTTGGAAAATATTTCTCAAATCTAAAACCTTTAATACCCAAAGATAAACAAACCCACACAGTGTATAAATTGAATTGTTTAGATTGTGATGGAACCTATACTGGAATCTCTAAACAATATTTACAAAAAAGAATGTACGGCCATAAATATAGCACAAGAAATAACAACTTAGAAAATTCCACCGCCCTTGCTAAGCATTGCTTTGATTATAACCATCAATTTGATTACAAAAATGTTAATATCTTAACTAAGGAAACCAATTATTATAAAAGATCTATCCTGGAGATGATTCACATAAAACGGGACCCCAAATCTGTAAATCATAGGGTAGACACACAAAATCTAAGTCATATTTATACTAATTTGATTAAATAATCTCTTGCAAATTCTTACATACGTCTTTATAAGTGTTGAAAATGTTTTTAGGAAGAATTCGTAATAGTAATTTCCCAGTACAGGTCTGTAACCTTTCTTAAGTACCTAGTCATAAATCCTACACATCTGGTTTCGAAAGTAGATACTTGACAAATAACTTCGTTCTTCTCATTTGTTGTGAGAATACCAATCAATATGCACTCATATATTTTAATAATATTACTGAATAGCGGATTCTTACTACAAAAAAAATTTTTATACTTTAATTCTGACGATACAATTTCGATTATTCGTAGTTCTGTTCGTTTCGACGGCGTGGGCTCTTTTGATTGAAGTTAAATTGTGCGATTTGGACGCTTGTGCTATAATTAGTTTTAATAAACCCCCTTTTTAGACATAGTGAGTCTTCTGATGATGGTCGTGAGACCGAAACGTACGTAAAGACGAATATTTAAAACAAAGTGCTATTGTGACCTATTTCCCGAGAATTTTTATATATAATTCATACTGGGTCAAGAATCTTATTAATAACTATATAGTGTAGATTACCACCTTGGAATTCCATATTATTCTTCAATTTAAAACAGAAATATCCAATAAAAGAAACATCATTCAGCCAACTTTTAATTGATTCGAAATCATAAAATACAATTATTTACTCAAGTATGTGTAAGCCCAGATTCCATTCTATTTTCTATTTCGTATTCGCTTGCTCATGTATTCCTAATTCCATATCCCTTGAATCATAAAAAATCACAAGAGAACCGAACAGGTATCGTCACTTAGTAAGCTTGTTTCACTGACAAGGCAGCGGACTAGCACTAGACTGATTTCCTAGAACAACTGCATCAAAATAGATTATCTAACACACGGGTCACAGCTGTCAAGTGGGATTTTAAGTTATAGTTTGTTCTTTGACGGCTCTGTAGTGTTTACGGCACGAGAATTCTCTTATGCCAAGCCCCACCACATCGTAACAGATGGCAATGTATTTTTTCTGTACTTTCTGTCGAATGACAAAGTGAATATTTCCACAATTAGTTCCTGCGGTTTGGAGTCCCAACAAGAATTCTATGGTTTCATTGATAAATTGAACCTTTATAACGACGTATCATTCTGAATTGCTACTTATTTATCTAGTTTATTTAGTCAATTCCAATCATCAATCTATTTTACGGATCCAGGCTTTTGTCAAAAGTGGGGGAAGCGGTTTACCTATTATTGATAAAGATAAGTATCAATCATCCCCTATGCCATTTTTGTGCTAGTATTACATTATGTAGCCTATAAGAGTTTCTATGTTAGGGTTAAAGTCCTTGTAGGTAATGAGTTCACACTGTGGATACACTATAACCTTATAAATATTAAATAATCACTATCATCCACTAAAAATACTGTTAAAGTAATGAGGACCTTCCAGCTACCAAGTAGCCATCATCTGATTAAACTGTAGTAAACCTTGTATAGGTATCGGTTGAATAGAAGAATTATAATAAATTTCACCTTTTTGATAGAAGGATCCTGTCTGTTGTCAGCTTTAATTATTGACAACATTCAGTATACTAATAAACAAAAATTGAAGAGTATAACTTCTAAAGGGTCTAAATGCCAAAATCCTGAAGTTGAGAAAATCAACAAAAACACTTTAAAATATTAATAAAATCATTGACATATATTTTTTATTAAGTTTTATTTTTTTATCGGACAAAATAGAAAAGTACATGTTACCAAATTGATAATATACTTGAAATAACAACATTCTCAAATCAAAAAAAAAAAAATTTAATTTAATTTCCTTAAAGGTGTCTAAGTGCCATGGTCAGTTCAGACAAAAACGGTCTTAGTTTGGTGCTTATGTTTTTTCATTGGGTACTGGTAGAAGCCATGTTTCCGGCTAAATCTCGTTGGGTCTTCTCAATAAGGTTTTCGTAAAATTTCAGATGTTTTAAAGGAATATAGTAGAGCATGTCTTGCAAATTTTTGAGTTTTTCTTTGGATATTTTATTTTGGCAATGCAGTTGTTCAAGAGGCATATTCTTTAGCTCTTCTAATTTTCTACCTTTTCTTATCACATTACACACAGTCCACTCTTGCAAATTAACTGAAAGACATTTTAGTTAATACTTTTCCAGGATTTTCATTTGAGATTCTTATCCAACAAACTGATGAAATGTTTAGTTTAGACGTATTTAACATGGTGTTACTGGCTTTATTTAAGTCTTTGAAATGTTGTGCCTCCAGAGGGACTATATTAAAAGGATTTTGGTGACGAGCACTTTTAATCGTGTTTTCTAAATCAGTTGGCACATAGTTTTTCGTAACTTTTTTTCTTTTTTCGATCTGCGCAAAATCGCGATCGCATGGCAGGAAGGAATGGCCGCTTAGTAAAAATTTCTGCTCAATTTCTTGGAATATGCCGTTTGCTACAAGATAAATAAAAAGAAAGAGAAGCGTACGATTTTTGTTCTGTCCGATGCAGTTATCAGACCATATAGTAAGTTTTCTTTTAACTGGAAGATCTCTCGTATTCAGTACTGCTAACGATGCCGATGCCACTTCATTTCCTCCTCTTCCTGTAAGTGACTCATTCCATAAGCACATGTAGGCATTTCCATTATCTGACATGTGAACACAAAGATTATAGCATGAGAGCTGCCGACTATAAAACATCTGGCTATGGGTCAACGTTGGGATAAATAAAACTTGTTCCATATCTATTGATAAAACTGAGCGGTCACTTGTTGGCTTTTGTGATTCCTTCTCATCGTTTTGCATTTCATTCCTTGCCTTTTCCGCCTTTCTATGATGCAACTCTAGTTTGGAGATAAAAGACTGTTGACTGTTTGCTGATGTTGTCACTAGCAGCCCTTATCTTGTTTTGATATAGGTCACAGGTGGAGCATGTGTCTGACTTTGGTTTACCAAATCTTAAGTTTGGAAAATCTTTTTTAAACATGTCTGAAAAATACCTGTATGTGGCTATAGTATCAGGATATTTTTCTTTAAAAGCTATAAATAATCTGTTCATATTAAGGTCTGCACTAAGAAATTCTTTGGACGATTTGTTCCTGCTGTAGTGGTTTTCCTCTTTGGGCAATGCATTAATGCAAGCTTCTATTTGCTCTCTTAAACGGGGAAAATATTTTCGTGTTTTATTCGCTTGCCCTCTGCAATCTTTATAAATAGTTTCCCCTTTCTTTTTCTTTTCTACTAATACTTGTACCCTTTCATGGGATAACGCAAATATATTTGAAAAGGTTTTACGACAAACTTGGATATGCTTTCCTGCGCCATCGGGATGGTGTAGTATACTGTACATTGCCTGCGACTTTCCCTAGGATCATCATATTCGCCATGCCGCCGCCTGTTTATCGGAACAACTTGAATCAACCCAAGAATGTAAGCACTTTGTTTAATATGATCACATATTTTGTAGTAGTCCTCAAATAAAAACTTTTTTTGCTCAGCCGAAATAAGTTTGCATTTTAAATTACATTTACCCTAAAACAAGAAATATTCAGCTAAACTAATTGTTTGCAAAGTGGTAAAGTAAGGTTAACTTACCATGTTTTGTTTTGGCGGTTTCTTTTCAGGAACTAAGGCTCCCTTGTAGTTCGTATACCGCTTCCCAGATAATCTTAATCTCTTTCTCTCATTTTCAATACTCTCCGTATTTTTTTTACGCCTTTTTCTTCCATCTACGCCACCATTTTCTACAGAATTTTCACGGTTTTCCATTGTAGAACCACGTGCAATGCTGTTTGCTTAACGATAAAAAATGACATTGAAATAAGTAAGTGTGGCGTGGCACATAGACCCTTTTTTGATTAAACATGATGTGGCACTTACACGTGGAGCCATCTTTCGACGTATCGCAAAAGTCTTTGCAGTTTCCAATGCATATAGACCCTTTTCAGATGCATTGGGGTTGGCACTTACGACCGTTTTCAAGCAAAATATAGATTTTTGAATATATGGCACTTAGACCCTTTAGAAGTTATACTCTTCAATTATATTTTTCTACGATTATAGCAAAATATGTTTATTAAACAATTGCAAATTGAGTAGTATTTTGCACAGGACATCATATTGCATAGCGAACCTCACACGATATGAATCATATTGCATTTGTTGCCTAGCAAGCGATACATTATGAGCCTTTATGTGTTTGGGGCGGTCTCTTGTGGCTAGTGGGCGGCGGCTTTGAGAATATGATGCTGGCGATGAAATATTTTAATAAATGTCCTCAGTATTTCTGTCAACATGTTTATAATTTATCAGAATATTAAACGGGAGTAGTAATTCGTAGTAATAAAAGTATAGTATGCAACTCGCACAAAATAGCTATTTTGAACTCTTATGAATTTTAGCCTCGCCGTAAATTTTCATACTCAAAATGCTAAATAACCCTCATTTCGTGCATATTGCGTAATATACTATTATGTCATGCTAGTTCATTATTGTGTTTTTGTTGCTCAGTAACCAACTATGTAATAGTCTATTTTTTGCCCGTGCGGGCATTAAATGGTCATTATGGCCCGCGCGGGTATCTCCTAAAGTTGTTCCAATAAAGATCTCGATTTCAAATTCTTTGATGGGTATAGAGAAGGTCCGAGACTTTTTTCCATCTCGTACGGGGCTACCTAGTTTGGTTAATTGAATCCTTTTTTTCAGATCGTCCTTTCCACCGCATCCACGATTTTACCACGACCTAGTAGTCTTTTTCTACCGCCGCGGAGCTTTATAACAATCTTCAGGAAAACTTCCTATATATGTAGATGTATCGAAAAGAGACTAATTTTGCATTTGTAAAGTATGTTTCTCAACAAAAATTTTAAGAATAAAGCTAAAATATATTTTCGATGTTCGTGAAATATCAATAATAATAATGATTATTGAGCCCGGTATGAATTAAATGTTTGGAAATAGATTACAGTAACTATTATATCTGATATATTTATGTCTTCACGAACGTTTTGAACTCAAGACCATCATCAGATGACGTTTGAAAACTGATTCATCAAGTAAAGTGTATAATTTCTTAAATTAATTGTACAAAGAACTAAGCGTCTTCATCGCATTAGTTTCACTTAAAAATAACTATGTCGCAATAACGAACAATTGAAATTGTAACATTAATTTATTTGAGCTATTTTCCTGTTGGGGTCTAAATCGTTAATACAGTATATTTACTACTAATTCCATAACGCAAACATTGGTATTATATATGTGTTTGTAAACAGAATTTGGGAATCTGATGGCTACATCAACAACTATACGAGTGTCGACAATTTGAATCATACAGAGAAAGATAAACAAATCTAGAGATCACTTAATAATGATTACATTTTAGACACGTGTGAAGTAAATAATCCTAATGGATAACAAATTTACACCGCCACACGTGTAGGTAGATTGTTGGTGAGCCAGTAAAAGTAGTCTAGGTTGCTAGTTGTTAATATTTTTTATTAAAACAGCAATATTCACAATACCTTACCTACATATAAATACCATAATAAACTATGAAATACTTTGGGAATGGATTATTATTCTCTGCCTTACTCCTATAAGAGGAAAGTGAGCGC
This sequence comes from Endomychus coccineus, assembly GCA_958510875.1. Lineage (NCBI taxonomy): Eukaryota > Metazoa > Arthropoda > Insecta > Coleoptera > Endomychidae > Endomychus > Endomychus coccineus. The sequence continues at coordinate 288,967,291 of OY294067.1, forward strand.
ATCGCTCTTGGACATGACCAGGTTCAACCTTCTAAATACGAGGGTGGATTGATAAGTTTCCGGCCTGACCAAGATAAACAACGTTTTTAAGAATTATTTTTTTTTATTTCTCAACATAATCTCCTTCAAGGCTGATACAGTTCTCATAGCGGTGTTCTAGTCTAGTAATGCCATCTCTATAGACTGATTCGTCAAGCTCCTCAAAATACCCATTTACAGCTTCGATTACTTCTTCATTGTCCGCAAATCTCTTACCGCCAAGCCATTTTTTGAGGTTAGGAAACAGATAATAGTCACTCGGGGCTAGGTCTGGAGAGTAGGGAGGGTGCGGCATCAATTCAAACTTCAGATCGTTGATTTTAGCCATCGCTACGATGGACGTGTGCGCTGGTGCGTTATCGTGATGAAACAAGATTTTTTTCTTCGCCAGATGAGGTCGTTTAATTTTCACTTCGTGGCTCAAACGTTGTAATAAGTCTGCGTAGTATTGACCAGTGATAGTTTCACCCTTTTTAAGGTAATCAATGTATATAATACCTCTTGCATCCCAAAACACAGTAGCCATAACCTTGTTCGCCGAAAAAAATGTTTTTGCCTTCTTTGGAGTTGGTTCCCCTGGCCCAATCCACTGTTTAGACTGTTCTTTGGTTTCAGGAGTGTAGTGGTGGACCCAAGTTTCGTCAACGGTTACGAATCGACGCAAAAACTCGCTTGGATTACGCTTATACAACGCCAAATTGGCGGTAGAAATGTTCTTTCGAATCAATTTTTGGTCGACTGTTAGCAAACGCGGCACCCATCTTGCACAGAGCTTTTCCATACACAAATGTTGGTGCAAAATATTTTGTACACGTTCATATGACATCTTACAGGTCTCAGCTATCTCACGCACTTTTAATCCGCGGTCTTTCAGCACTATTTGATGGATTTTTTCGATCACATCTTGAGTTGTGACCTCAATGGGGCGTCCTGAGCGAGGCTCATCAGAGGTGCTCACACGACCCTTTTTAAACTCGGAAACCCACTGCTTAACGGTTGAATATGATGGGGAGGATGTCCCCAGTGTTGAGTCCATCTCTTCTTTAATGTCCTTCGGCGTTAACCCCTTCAAATAAAAGTATTTGATGACAGCACGATTTTCCAGCTTTTCCATTTTTACGAAAAACACAGAGGCGTCTTGTTCAGCGTGCTCTCAAACCTAAACTAACATGGTGATCGGACTGAAACTATAGCTACAAGCTATCTAAGGATGGTACTATAGAACGCCACCACAACGTAGGTTTAGTGGCGCCATCTCTTGGTCAGGCCGGAAACTTATCAATCCACCCTCGTACTCGGTAGCATTTTACTTACTCTAACTCAAAAGACTCTCGTGAATATCGATTCGTAAAACTCAATCTGTACCAGGGCAAGGTGAAAAGTACTTGAAAAATGAAACAAGTAATGATTTATTTGGTCAAAACTTATTTTATTTCTCAACATAATCTCATTGTAATCTAATACACTTCGTCCAACGATTTTCTAATTTTTCGATCGCGCTTGCTGTCAACAGAGAGCAAATGCGGCACCCATCTGGCTGATAGCTTTCACATATTCAAATATTTATGCAAAATGTTCCGTACCCGTTCGGTTGAGATACCCATAGCCTCAGCAATCTCGTACACTTTAACTCGCCGATCGTCCAATATCATACCAAGGATCTTATCCATGATTTCTGGCGTTTTAACCTCAATTGGACGACCAGAACGTTCGGCATTCTTTGTGGTCGTACTACCACAACGAAAATCAGTAAACCACTTGTGAATCGTTCCAATTGATGGTGAGGAGCCCCCATAATGTTTAACAAGCGATGCTTGGTTTGCGTAATGTTTTTCCCCGCAAGAAATAATGTTTAATCAAGACGCGAAATTTACTTTTTTTCCAATCCAATCTTCAAGGTTGCTTCCTTTCGATGGGTGTCAAAACAGAACTAAATGACATATCGGACTGAAACATTTAATGCAACCTAGTTAAAGATGGTATATCACCAATGTAACATGGGATTTTCGATTGTGGCGTCATCTGTTTTATTTTACAGGAACTTTTCACCTTGCCTCATACAAACACGTTACTTAGTAGCGAGTATTTTCTTGTCGGACGTTTCTAATAGCTTGACAATGATCCCTCATAACAATAACTAATATACATAATCAATGCTCATACTAGCAATGAACGTTCTTATTTGATACAGACTATTTTGATCCTAGTTTTCCATCAGTCTCCAAAAAAAGATCATCTAATTAGTTTGGGGGTGTGAACAATCGTCTTAGCAGTCTCCCCACGAAGTCCCATTCAGATTGAATCGAATCAAGGTCGGAACGGAAGCACTTTAAATCCCTTCATATGACATTTTTTTATAAAAAGACATGAGGATTCACACCTTTCAATTTTTAGACTACTTACGAAGCCCCCTGTATATTGGTTTTCAGGAAACGCCGGCATATAGTCCTTCTGTGACACGGGATATATTCGATTAAAATTATCGAAGAATCGAATAATACTTTATTACGAACCGGAAAAAATGAACCTGAACAGTTTTTAAATGGAAGCGTCATATTTATTTTCTATTCAGGATAAAATTATCTCTCTATTGAACGCATATCAAATTGATGACAATTCTTGTTTGCGGATTCAAGATAGCGAGGCAATTTTGTAGATTAAAAACATAAAAATGTAGAATTGAATCGAAGGTTACAAGGGTTCTCCTGGTCTGTTGTTTGTGGGCTTTGTTAAGTGACGAGTTACTTCGAAATGTCGTTTTGTAATGGATTCCTAATAAAAAAACGGAATTGCTTTCGAATTCAGCTCACGATGATTCACGCGCCGGAGCTATATTTTCATTATTATTTTATTACCTAACATGCTTTCGATTGTTTACAATATTTGGCATTTGTATAGTCTAGAGTAAAAATAGACTAGATTAACTGAAATAAATTTGGCTCACTTCGAAGTCTAATTTTGTTGCACATTTGCGAACAAATAATCATTGTGGTTTCAATTTAGGAAGATTCTAGTCTATCAGAGCTTACGTCATTAGATATTTTTTCATTCATGAACAGATGGGTTTTATTAAATACGCTGATAGTATTCGATATACAATATCACCTTCAAATAATAGCAGAAGAGATCTTTAAAAACTAGGAAAATACTAGTACCAAGTAAAGTTATTCTGAAACACTTGGAGAATTCAAATATAATATTGGATACAGGATGGAGAATTCAAATAAAATATTGGATACAGGATGGTCCAGTTGAAACTTTTCTAATAGAAGCGGCAACACTGCTACTTATATAGATGACCAAAGTTTCATAACTTTATGCTATATTATCATCGCACATGTGACTTTTTTTGCATGAAGCCGATATCAACTGAATAGAGCATAGAAAGTCCAATGGAATCAACAAGTCATATCACACTTATTAAAAAATTCAAAACAGCACCTTTAATCGTTATCTATATTGGCATACACTATAAATGGGAGATAACCACCCTTATCCACTAAAAATACTATTAATGTACTGGGGAACTTTCGGCCAAGTAGTCGTCCTGAGAGAAATCAAAATGTGCCTCTTTGAATACGATTCAGGGGTTACTGAAGGATGAAAAGTGAAACTTATGAATTTTATTGAATTATTTGAAGGAAATGGCTTAAATTTGGTTACTTGGTTGCGTTCCAATTTTAATTTTTCTTTAGAAATTAAATTATTGATCAATGATTTGTCGCAATAATTGCCCAACGTTATTTGCTGGAGTTTGTCATAATTTTACTGGCTCAAAGGGACGTTCAATAATCTATGAACAAGACTATTAAATGGAGCTATTTTATAATTCAATGGTGTAGCTAAATGCGTCGGAGTATACCTATTTGTTTGAGTGAGTTTTCTGTATATGTCGAAATTCGAGTGATTGCCATCTTTCATAATATTAAAATCAATGAAAGAAAGCTGCATATCTGTTTTTATTTCGTCAGTGAATTTCAGTGAATCAAATTGGCTATTAAGCGTGTTCAAAAAGCCATGTAAAATATTTACATAATAATAATAATAATAAGTAATCTTTATTCATGAGACCAAAAGAAATATGGTATAGAATGCGTCAGGACAGATAGGTACAAATTTGAGATAATGCTACAAATATATTTAAATAGTTATAGCTGAGTATTAAAATATACCAATTTGAAGTAATAACATTTTTGAAACTCCTGTAATTGAGTTTCCTTAAATTTTTACATGGTTATAAATTCTGATCGATTCGTTTTTCGTGGTTCTATAGATCTGAGTTAGTGCAGTTTGGTCTTGTAAGAGCATGTGTTTATGACGAGTTTCATAACTGTGCAACAAACTATGTTTCTGAAAAAACTCGTCATAATGTTTCTTAATGAAGCAGGTACATTCTAGGATATAAATTGAAGATATGGTTAGTATTTTGTGTCTTATAAAATATGGTCTACATGACCCTCGATATTTTAGTTTGAATATATTTCTTATACATCTTTTTTTGCAGTGCTTTGATTCTATAAATGTATGTTGAGTCAACCAAAAAAATTATAGCATATTTGATTACAGAATTTACTTATGAATTATATGATAACAGAGCAACGTCATTACTTACATTATTTTCCAAGACCCTCAACTGGTAGCACAAGCATGATAATTTCGATGTCAGTTGATCTATATGCCTCTTCCACGTTAGTCTAGAGTCGATGTAGAGCCCCAAGAATTTCATTTCATATATCGACGTTAATGCAATTTTGTTACATTCAAGTTTTATTTGCTTCGGACGTGCATGTGAGGAATGAAATTGCACCATTTGACTTTTTTCTACATTTAAGTCTAATATATTTAAGTCAAACCAATCCTTCAAAATTTGCAATGACTGCTCTATTTAAATTTGTAAGGCTTCATCTGTTTCCGCAGTGATTGTAGCAGTTGAGTCATCAGCAAAACAGACTATATTTTCAATCAATTCGGGTAGGTCATTTATATAGAGTAGGATAGGAATAGCAAAGGTTCCAAAGCTGAGCCCTGTGGAGCTCCCTGCAATGTACAATGCCAGTCTGAATGAGACTCATGACGGTTATTTGTAATTACTATTTTCTGTTTTCTATTTAAAAGATACGTTTTAATTAGGTTATAAGCAATACCTCTGACACCTAGACAGAATAGTTTGTTAAGTAGTCTGTCATGATTTACAGAGTCGCAAGCTTTGGATAGATCAAGAAATAACACTGCTACTTCATTTACTATGATGTTGCTAAATTGATAAATGGCCCGGTAAGTCGATCTTCCCTTAATATACGCGTTCTGATTAGGGTTAAATATATTATGTTGTATCATAAAATTCGATATTCTATTGTGAATAATTTTTTCTATTAATTTTGCTATATTATTTAGAAGAGCAATCGGTCTATAGTTGTTCAGATTAGTGCAATTACAATCTGGAAAATGTCATATTGATCAAAATTGAATCAGTTTCAGAAAGCTTGCTATAATATCTAAACCAAGCTTTTGGAGACAAGTTCGCTAGATAAATATTGATCAAAAAAGGAGTGAGTGATTTGCCCATTGCACACCCGCTTGTTTGTTTATAGTAGTTTTTGTTGAAAGTGAAATAATTTTGCTCCATACAGTGAGTCGTGTTCAAAATGCTATATGTGGGTCATACTAGAAGGAACGTTTTACCTCGGTATAAACAACGTTTTGCCCACATATAGTGGAGAATGGTGAAACATCAGCGCCATCCGAAAATAGTTTGAATACAGGTCACACCATTTCTCAAGAAAGTTTATCACTTCCAAAACACAGTACGGATCAATATCTAGGTAATTTAGATGGAAAGGAAATCTATGAACGAAGAAGAAATTTATTAAATTTCGATTTATCACCAGCTTGTAACCCTTTGTTTGCATTATCATCAGCAACTAGTATTTAAACAAACATTTTATTTCTAATTCAGTTCACTCTGATGATGCCCACTTGGTAGCCGAAAGGTCCTCATTACTGTAATAGCATTTTTAATGGATAAGAGTGAGTATTTCTTTTTTATAGTGTTATAGGGTATCCACAGTGTGAACTCTTTTATAGTTTATGATATTGGCATAGTCCATTTAGCCACATTTTAAATCTAATAGAACAACTGTATCGATCTATAATTCAATCCTCTATATATACATTCAACTTGCCGAATTCATAAAATCTAATTTAAATTTTATATCTTTTTTATTTATCTCTTAAATACCTATGAGAGGTATGTAGACTCTACTAAACACTTTTATTATTTGAAAGAAATGTCTCGTTTTAAGGCTACCGAAAATAGAAACCATCCATTGTATGAACAGGTACACGGAAATGAAGTGGTTATATTGTGTGATATATATTTTACGACCGCTATTAAGGGCTTCATACAGATTTTTCGAGTTTTTATAGTTTTAAATTATACAATTTTATAGTCTGTCACATAAAATTTAGACGCAAGAGCAGTCGTAAAACATCTTATGTCAGTCGCTAATGTTCAAATTCTGAAATAAGAACTAATTATAAATAATTGGTTTGCATTTTAATGAGCTTACTTCGTACATCGAATTTGTTATTTCGTTTTCAAGAAGTAGTCGAATCGAAACATGATTACTTCGTATTACCCATCATATTAGGAGCTATATATCTGTAAACGTGTAAATGATCATAAAACATTCGAATAAATGATAATCTGTAGTCAATTCATAACGAGATTTCCCTCACTTTTGTTGGCAAAATAGCAGGACGGCTCAATGCTTCTATAAAAATCTTAGCATATTATATCGATATTTGCTTCTCTTACCAAAATCGGCCAGTTGAGAGACAGGTAAAAGAATTGTGAATCATACAGGAAATAAGAAAAACGTCAGGTAATCTGAAAGATTTTAATTGATGTAAAGTGGCTTCTAATAATATTTACAAAATATTTAAAAAGTCATATCGTAAAGCTATCGTTGCCTCAAAACGTGATTATTATGATAGTATTTGAAATACAGCCGATAATAAAACTAAAGCAGCAGGATGGTCCCGACGATGACAACCGCGACGTACATGGACGCTTTGAGTGGACGAATGAACTTCGGGAAGACCTACTGGACTGCTTCGAATGCAGTTGCCAGTTCGTAGGGCATACTTGGTGCGGCTGCACGCACTTTAGTGCATCATGCATACAGCAAGCCGTGAAAACCGCACAAACCTTGTGCAATCAAGTATTCAGATCGAATCTCCTGGAGGCTTCAGCACTAGAACCAGATCTAGCCGCACCAGCACCACACCACCTATGGTGGAACGCAACAGATCTTGTAGACCAAGCCTGTTCCAAAACACCAAATTTGATTTTAAAACCAAGAGAATCGGAATTAACATCAGGGTCTCCGCACGACAACACGAGCTGGTAGAATTGGACACATTGATTCCTGACGAGCTTCCGGAATTTGCCAACCCCTGGGAAATCAACGAGGCGGTGTATGATGTCGCAAACCGAATAGTTCCGGAAGGATGGAGTGAAAGACCGCACAAATTCGAGAGCCAGTCGGCGAGACAACAAGCGTCTGGAATCCAGTGTATAGCGTATAGCCTCCAAACTACGCCGCCACCATCACACACCAGAACAGGGTTGCAGACCATCAAGGAACACTGTGCGGATAGGATTCAAGCCCTGAGCGTGGTAAACAAAAAACTGGTCAGACGGGTTAGACGCATCAGGGAGAATTCCTTGTGCCACGGTAGCCCGGCTCGGTTATTTGAATCTCCACCGCCTAGAATTGCTGCCCCCATGACTATGGAGGAGGTCGAGCAGTTCTGGAAAGGAGTGTACGAGTCATCGCATCAAATTCATCTAAACACTCCAGCCCCAGTACACTTCGAAGCGCTTTGCGTTGCACATCAACTGCCACAAACAGAAGTGTGCAAAGCAATCATCGAGAATGAGGTCCGACAAGCTCAAAAACATTGCTTCTCTCGGCCCTGACAGCATTAACATATGGTGGTGAAAGATTGTCCTTCCACTCATCGCCGTTTGGCCAGAGTCTTTGACTCTTGGTTTGAAGAGAAGCGGCAAATTATAAGCTGGGCTGCCGAGAAGTACACTGTGCTGCTTCCGAAGGGAGACTTGTCTGATCCCAAGAACTACCAGCCGATCACTAGTCTCAACATTGTTTACACGTACCTTGTATGCTACGTTGTTGGGATCGATCGAGCAGCGTGGGGCAAAGAAAGGCATGGAGGTTTGCCGGGAGAACCTGTTGCTAGATATATCTATCACTCAGGACTCCATGATTTACAAGCGCAACCTTTCCATGGGCTGGATTGACTACCGCGAGGCATTTGATTCAACATCACATGAGCTATTATTATACTTGCTCGAATGCCTTGCGGTACCAGCCCCACTAGTTAGATGCATAGATCATCTGTTGCCACTTGAAGACTTGTTTTACCATCATATCAGTCACAAAACGAGACTTGAGAGAATTGGTAATATTCAAGAGGGGTGTTTTCCAAAAACATCTTGCTTTAATAAGGACTCGTGGATATTACTCTGGCCCACCGAACGACCGAAGGCATCAGATCACCTATTTTTTTACACGTATGACCTGATACTGTATGCCTCTGTAAACCTCCATCAAACTGTGAACGTAATTCAAGAATATACACGAGCCCACAGAAGCTTCTTTAAATATCTTGATGCTGAAGAGACCTATCGATACCTGGAATTGAACAGAGATCTAATTTTGACGATTCCCAGGTAAAGGCGACTTTCTGCGGCAAGTAGCCTTGGCCGTCTGAACTTTCGAGTGAGAACAAGCCGTCTTGAACAATTATGCTTGCCGATGCAGTTCTGGTTCACTCTGTTAGAATCGTCGAGCTTCATAGACTCGACAAAGACACTTGCAAAATGATGCATATCCATCACAGTTTGCATTCTAGGTCATCCGTTTCCCGAATTTATCTCCCCGGCACCGGTGAGGTATAGAACTCCTTAGTCTAGAGATTCTGAATCGAAGTGTGGCTCTGAGTGCCTCGTCAAAAGTTATGAATTTGCCAGAGTGAAGGCATTCATCGTTAGGGCAGCGCACAAAGCTGCGGAAAAACTTGGTCTCGAATTTCACATCATTCAAGGAAGCCAACTAGAGGGCGAACTCGAGTTGCAACCATCTCGCCTGAAAGCCCAGATGAATGCCGCGGAGCAAGATTTTATGCTCAGGCGTCATGTTGACAATCCGATATAAGGTGTTTTCTACAGATACATCGAAACGATCGGCTTATCAACCAGGATGACCTTCGACTGTCTAAGGTCAGACCAGCTTACATCCGAGGCCGAGGAATTTACTACAGCTTGCCAAGATGGCTACCGCCACAACGTGATTGGTAGCAGGTTTCTGATGTCAGCTGCAGAGCTCGTCCAAAGACGGCTGAGACGCTTTTGCACCTGCTGTCGACATATCCAGCAACAGCGGCTTCGGCGTACACCCATCATTATTTGCGGATCTACGGGTGCAGTTTTCCCATCTAAAGTACTTGTACGTAGTAGACCAAGTAGACCAAGACCCAGAAAAATACCAGATTTCCTGGAATTACCAGTTTCCGACCGTCAGGTTCATACAAGTAAATAGGCCTGACGTTGTCCTCCCTAATAAACAAACCAAGACTATGCATGTCATCGAATTCTCTGCACCGGCAGAGAAGAACATACTCTTGAAGGAGGAGGAGAATGGACAAAGTATCAAGATCTCCTGTTCGTGCTCCACACGCTATACCCAGGCCACAAGGTCGTTTTAGTGGTTCTGATTATTATTCTGTTTTGGGTGGAAATCGGTCATCGCTGCGTTGCAACTTGAAGATTATTATTGGTTCTCAGAATCACATCTGACATCTTCAATCTTTCAAATCAAACTGAACTGACTTCCGGTTCGAGAAACGAGAAGTCATATGTGTGTATGAACGGTACAAAACTTCTGAGAGCGTCTGCATGGAAATGTATCAGGGAAATAGTCTAAAAGCCAAGACTACTTCAAACAACTAATTAGAACAGACAAGACCAGAGGAAATATGAAGTACTACCAATTCATTACTAAGCTTCTGAACCTGCTGCCTTCTCTTCGTTTTCATAAACTCGTTCCTTTAAATTAAAGAGTACGTTTCGCCATATAACGCACATTGACCGCGTTGCTACGTATTAAAGAAGCCATCATATGAGGTGAACAGCTTTTTATCCTTCACTCTCTATCTCGCTCGGAGTTTATATTCGGGAGCTAGAAAAACTTCTGAAACAATTACAAAACTGTCTAGCCAGCTCGAATTAATCAAAGTTTAGTCAAGTATCAAAAAGAACACGTTTCTTCTGTATACAAACTTTAATCAGCCGCTTTCGATTTAATTTATTTGATAGAATCAAGGAGTCGAGAGATGGTTGGGAATTGTTCGCCGCGGCGGATACTGAACTAAAACGTGGATAATCGAATGAGAGAGAGTTGGTTTTCCACACAAAACACCCTCATTAGTATGGCGAGCAGGTGAAGGTACGAAATGTGACTTCTACAAGTATATTACTTAACTACATGGGGATTTGGCTTGTCAAGTGGCGTACTCTTTGTGTCCAAGTAAAACTTGGTTTCAACATATTTTCGCTTAAACAAAACATCAACATGTACTATTCTAATCGGGTGAATGAACCTCTCATTATATGCTCGTCAATCATTGAGCAATACAAAAATAAATATAACCCAATAGCGCAATGACTTGTACAGTATTTGTGCACGTTAATTGTAAAATTATGAATAAATATTTACAATGACTGTTGAAATGTATAATTGTAAAATGTACTAATAAAATGTTTATGAACCCTTCATAAATATTCTCCATTATTTTCTAATTTGAAACATTTGTTCATTCGGCAGTAGGTAATTCCCAAATTTTGCCGAGTAAACTTAACTCTTTTCGCGCGATTTATTATAATTATGTGGCAGCATCATTTAACAAGGAAATTCTAGATTTGAAATATTTTCTCAGAATAGTTGTTGTTCTCTGAAACTTCTCCAAATGTAAGAATGTTGAGTTCAAAGATGATGATATTTTTCATTTGATTTTACATCTCAGTTTGCCAGTGAACCAATTTATAAAGCCAAGGAAAGTATTGAACTAGGTGGGAATTTACAACAAAGCATTTAATAGCTAGCAACGAACAAACAGAACCACGAAACATGAGATTTGGTCAGTTCTAGATACAAACCAAAACGAGAAACGATTATTGCCTAAGGAACTAGTAATTTTTGAAACTACGTTAACCGAGTCTGGCCAATACCCTCTTGATAGAAAAGGTCAGACATATGACTACAAACGTAATTGTGACGTCATCAACAAAAGGCCTGGAGTAGGGAGGCAGCTTACAGCAAACCGTTCACACGGGCCCCACGTTGGGCGCCAATGTGGGGTTTTGAAGTAACATTTTGTGTCTTATGATCCTAACTAGCTTACTAGGATATTTTACACTCAGGGCTCGTAGTGATACGTGTCCTTAGATTCTTAATTGATCGGATTACCCAGAGCACCAACTGCTTTAGCCAAAAAAATAAGATAGAATCCTCAATCAAGAATTTCTGGCACTACCTACGAGATGGATAAATATTAATGATTCTATCAGAGAAATAAAGACAAGTTTCAACTTAACAATTCGGTTTTAATCCTCTAGGGAATTATATTTGGAACAAAGTTAGTTTGATTAATAATACACTTATTTTATAAATTAACAAAGTTCAATATTAGGAAAATTGGAAGTGAACCAAACTAGAATTCTTAATAATTTGATTAATTAAATTGAAATTATTAATTTTATAAAGGATATAATTTTTGAACCAAAGGTTCAAATTTAAGAAGTTAATTTGTATGTGAGGACAATTTTGGTTAGAGACCATACATAATTGATCATGAAAATTTGTAATTTCGATAAATCCATTTAACTAATTAGGTCAAGTATTTGGGCTAGTCGAGTTAGTTTTACAGCATTGAAACAGTCGGTATCTTCGGAAGAGTACGAGTATAATTCAAATACAAATAAGAATGTCTATTCGCGTGATATTTTATTAAATCAATTAACTTTCCAATTTATTTAATGTTTTTTATTAGGTATATTTTATATCATTTCAATATGTTCACATAACTTTTTTACTCTATACTTCCTAGCTTATTTGTCAATGAGGCTAATCTATTTCAATAAAGATCTGTCGGAACGTAATCGAGGAAACTGTTTTATCACATTGAAATTGATTCCGAAAATAACTTATGTCATTTGCTGTTTTTCACGAAAAAACATTGAAACACTCAAAATATGCAAAGGAAAATGTGCAGGTGCCCACGATCGGCTTTTTTGTATAGTTTTAGAAGATTTTGAAGGATCGTTCTGCGGAATTTGATCAAAATCTATCGCAAACGTCATCGCTACTACTACTATTGATGATTATCGGTATACATTCCTACGTTTTCTTAGTAGAAACAGATAAAACTTAAAGCAGTTGTAATGTTATTTATGTATAGTATTGTTTTTTATTAAAAAGGAGAATGAGTTAATGCAAATGACGGGCAAATATCTTATAAACTAGGGTATTTAATTTTGCACCGTTCATTCAATAAAAATGCAAACAAATGATTGCCATTCGGTTCTGTTAAAACGGATTCTCCTTTCACCGACTTGAACAATACAGCGTGGAGCGTGTAGCGAATCCGTAATTCAAAAATAGACATAACGTTATCGCTAGCTGTGTTATCTAATGTAGAATTTCTCGCTTGTATGATTAGTCAATAACCATAAAATACTAGGTAAATATATATTAACGCCTAAATAACTTCCTATTTATAATGTACCGTCTAGACGGGTCGATATGACGGAGGTTCCCGCGAGATGACGTTGGCAACCGTTGTCGACACGTGAGCGACTCCCAGTCGAATTGGTAACAGATTGACACGTGCTTGTGCAACATTACACCGCCCTCACATGTTGTACAGTTTACCCGTGTAGGCGATGTGTTTGTAAATCGAGAAAAAAATTCATCGTAGTATAAAAGAATAATATATTGTTTATATATTTTCCTCCATTATCTCATCTAAAGTATGCCCACCCAGTGCGTCTATGACCGATAGCGGTTGTTTACTGCTACCAAACGTTCCGGCTAAAATTAGTTCCGATTATATTACGTTTAACGTAAGGTACCACGATTTTCGAGAACATATACATCACAAGTTACTTATAGAAAGTAACTATATACTTCTTACTGGAAACAGAAATTCACGAAAAAATATGTTTATACCATATTCATATTCTATTCGAATCAGCCAAACTGTATGATAATATTATGATATTACTAAATAATGATGAAGACCTATTGGAATAACGAAACTATCGCCCAGGCGGGCTCGTATGGTTTACAGACGGGTCCAAGATAGGTCCATCTTCGGGAGCAGGAGTGTAAATAAAAAGCTGCACGGTTTTTCAGACAGAAGCTTACACAATTTTGACTTGCGCCTTGGAAAACCCAGACAGTCGTTCGGCTCAAGTCACCCAGAGTCAAAACAAGGCTAGTCAAAGAATGCAGAGATGCACCGGCTGACTGGAGAGTCCCAGGACACAGTGGAGCTGTAGGAAGGGAAACTTGTACCAGGGTCTTCTGGTACCTCTGTTGGGCCAGAGCCGATGGTCGCTTCATCAAACTACATGGGGGGTCTAGCCCTTCGAGGTCTGCTGAACAAATAGTGGTCTGATTTGTGGCAGAATAGGCAGTCCAAGCCCTTTATAAAAGAGCCTGTGTCTAGGCTTTCGAAGAAACTCCTCATTCTGAAACACAAGGGACATTAGTGAGATGACTGCAATCCTCATGGATCACTGTCGTCTTAACAAACACCTTCAAATCATGGACATCAAAGATGACCCCATATATAGTGAATTCTGAAAGGTGGAGGAAACTTTTTGGACTAACCAGCTTTGACATTCCTCAGGCAACATAACTTCAGCGAAGCATAACCGCTTCCAGAAGAACTTTTGGGAGCCAGCGTAAACAACATTCTGGGTTTCTGGCGGGTCACAAACTTGTTTAAGAATAGAATGGGCTACATTGATCAAGAGGCACACAATGGGTAAAATCCAGCGGCTCATTCTGGGCCGCTAGGGTGTAGAACCCTTAACCTTTACTAATGATAATGATGATGATACAGACTTTTATCTCGATCGGACAGAAGCAAATGAAGTATAATTTTACATTATTTTCATTTTCTCTTGAGATCGTTTATCTATTGTCTATGGTATCATATCATAGCTTTTCTCTATTCAGGCCAGCATCTCGACTTCGACCGCGTGACCCTCATATATCACATGACCAATACATATAATACAATTTTATCTTTAAATGCCTGATTGCAATATTAATTATTCATACCAATGGTGGAATGTTAGGATGCTTTGTACTATGATGACCTGTAGAGGTGTAAACTAGCTCTTTGCACGAAACAAAAACCCACGTCTCTGCGGAGCAGTTTTCGCAATGGACCTCACATGATCGTCCCATGGGGTGGTCATACCAAGCGTGGATATCAAGGACGTCATAGGAACAGTTTCCGTAATCGACCTGACATGAATGTCCAATTGGAGGATACTCTTGGTGGTGATACCGAGCATTAATATTGAGGACTTCATAAGAACATTTGTAACTGACATCATTATATTAAACATGATGGACTCGGCCTTCCTGGATGAAATACAAGCTTTAGTTTTGGATACATTAAACATTACAGTTTTTGTAGTGTTTATGAAGCTTTTCTATTTGTTATGTCAATAAAACAGTAATGACATACCATTGAACGCTTCTCAGCTTTTCTTCTGAATGAATAAAAGGACTGATTCAGCATCCAAAGAAAACTGTTTTAATTCCCATGAAATAGACTCACTACTTACATGAACTTACAAGTAAGCTCAAGTCGATCTCTACATCGATGACTAGAATTTTTTGTTAGATCTTGATGTGCGGTCTTTTGCAAGATAAGAGTAAATTATCCACATCGCATTTAGTTTTAGCGAGAAAATGTAAGATCAGCTTCTTACTCAGACAATCTTGTCAAGGTCATCGATTGAAGCTTCTCGCAGTTTGGCAAGTCACCAACAATTTGCTACCTACTGATATTTATCATTTCGTCATTCATTTATTTACTTCCAAGTGTCAATATAGTATTTAACGATGACAGAATATTACCTGATATGGAATTTTGTGTTACATCAACAGAAAAATGTTCATTCAATTATTATTATTGCACATTTTTTCTGACACAGTCCGTTTATTCTTCCTCCGTGATAATTGCTCACTATTTCAATAGATTTTCTTGATTAGTGTTCAATTGAAACTAGTGTTGCGACTTGGAGAATTGATAAAATTGTGTGCGTGGCAAAGTTACTCTTCCCAAATCATTTGATTTGGTTACATTTTGTCCGTTTTTGACCGTCAGGTCTATACAAGCAAATAAGCCGGACGTTATCCTCCACGGATAAACCAACCAAGACTATGTATGTCATCGAATTCTCAACTCAGGCAGAGACGTAGTCTTGAAAGAGGAAAAAAATGGGCAAAGTATCGAGAACTCCTGTTCGAGCTCCATAGGCTATATCCAGGCCACAAGGTCGTTTTAGTGGTTCTGATCATCGGTGTTGTGGGTGGAATTCGGTCTTTGCTGCTTTCGAACTTGAAGATCATTCCGGCCTGTGAGAACTCGGAGCAGATCTTGATAGACCGGATGCAGAAAGCAGTCATTCTGGGTTCAATAAGACTACTTAGGGCACACGATTTAGGAACCTGCAGCTTTGGTGAACTGACTTGGTTTTTTTGGCACGATTGTTGCGATTTCGGAGAGATGGACAACGTGTAACTTCTTCATTTGTTCGTTTTTGAGAAAAAAAGATATAGCCTTTTTTATGGCACGTTATTTGTCCATATGTCACAATTTAAAATTTCTGTGTGCTCAAGACAACCCCCCACTTTAAAACTATTGTTTTTGCCTCTATTGTTCAATTTTGTGTAGTTGGGTTAACTCATTTAGAACATGTCATAGGTGACTTGACTCAATAGGCTCAATAATTCACAGAAAAAGCTGAAACTTTCCCCAAAAAGCATGTAACGCACAGAAGAATATTTGAAGCGAGTAGTGCAAAAAAAAAACCAAGAGACAGACATATAAAGAGATGCCAAGAAGGAGTAAAACAGGCACTAGACAAACGAGGAAAGAAATAATGGTAAGAGCCAGAAATGGACAATGGTGTCCCAAGCAAACGAATCAACTCCACATCATGCCTTATACGCTTGAGGGTAGAAAGGGTATACGGATTAAGAAAGTAAAAGAGGGATGCAACTCTTTTTCAAATGACTTATTTTCGAGATTATACAGGAGAAGTACTGAAACAGAAGCTGAAAAAAAAAACGTGTGGCACTCGGGGACTGCCGCGGTGAAGCTATTGCATATAATTTTTTCTCAACTTATGCAATTATAATTATTTATTTATTTTTAATTTATGCAGTATTTTTTTTTCTTTGATATTAATTCAAGTTACACTTTTTGAGCGTGGTGACCGATAAGAAAACAAATTTTTTTCTTTTATTGAATAAATGAGAAGTTAATATCGTTTAAAATATATTAATTATCTTACAATACATGTAGGTTATTCAGGAATTTGTTATCATTGAAACTATAGGTTTATGGTAACTGAAATAAGAGACATAAGTTTGAGACTTTGATATCCTCTAAATATCTGGAAAATACCTCGTCAATGGTGGCTCCATATTTTGTTGTGGATTCTTGTGGATCATTATTCATTTTCAAATTCAATTTTTCCGAAAGAAAAGTTGTCAACCGCTCTGATTTTTTAACAGCGAAGTTGATGTTGAAATCGCCAGCCAAGATAAGTGGAAATTTATTACCATTTGTACCAAGTATTTTCGACCCTTCTTCAGTGTACTCCAGTAAAGTGCGATGAATAAAATGCTCTACGTCGTCCAATTTTGGATTCGGAGAAATGTAAATTGCTACCATGACTATGTGTAGGCCATTTCTAAGTTTGCATAAGCACGCACAAATATCTCCAAAAAATGAGCGCCTAACATTAACATCGCTAACGTGTGCAATATTTATTTCAATATTCGGAGTCATAATATTAGTTACATTATTATTATTTTGGTTAATAGCTACCCCACCTTTTGGAACAGTATCTTGTTTGAATTGAACAATACAATTGAAATTAGGTATTTCAATCGGATTATCATGCGCCATGCAAGATTCGGTAAGAAGTAACACATTTGTTTGTCTCGTAACTGAATCTTGTAAATCGTATTTGTGACTATTTAGACTTTGGCAATTGAAAGTCATTATTGAAATGCCATTTCTATTACTAATGAAATCTAAGACACTTTGAGCTGTCGTCTGAACACTATTTAAAGGCAGTCTTTTGAATTCTTGCAACAAAGATGCAGTCGATGCAGCTTGCCTTCGATTATTATAAAACTTGAATGTAGAATTATCGTTTTTTGTCGTGATATACAATTTTTCAATATTAGTCACCCGAGAGAGCCCAACATAAACGAGTTCCTGTTATTTTTCGTTACGGAATTTCTTGATTCGATCGCCGCGCTCAAAGCCCGCGAGAAAGCTATATGCAATATATGCAATAGCTTAATAGAAACAGGTACTCTCAGGTCTCTGCTACGCGCGTCTAACGTATAAACTCTAACTGACGCGTAGCGAGCTCCTAGAGGCATATGTCAAAATGATTTCGTTCGTAGCTAATAACATAGGACGTCTGGAGTTCATGCAATTATGTTTTTAGATAATTCGAACCTTCTAATTTCGATAGGCCACGTGAAAATCCCGGAGTCTAAAGCGCTAGAGTGTTATAACATTCGTATAAAATAGCGAAATTTCTCAATTTTAGAAACTTCAAATCAATTAATTAATTTGACACATGTTAGGTGTTTAGGTCTTACATTATTTTTCGTTACGGAATTTCTTGATTCGGTCGCCGCGCTCAAAGCCCGCGATAAAAGCTATATGCAATAGCTTAAAAACAATCTGAACGAAATGGAAACATGTAATAAGGCAAATAAACAAACGAGTATAAAATTAGATGTTTTAGGCATGTATTCACGGTTGCGGTAAACTCGTATCAATATGTCTGGGCCAGTGGAGCGTCGGCCAGACAGTGTGACCTAGAGTAGCTACCTCGGTGACATACTTCTTTATCGTATTATTATGTACATACATATCAACTCTTAAAGTCCGCGTACAACGTTGTATAATCGAGTTTCACTAGCACATAAGTCTAGACGAAAAGTCGTTTTAGCGGTCTATGCGGGACCCAGATCCCATTAAGAGACATCAACTAATATGACAAATGTCTCCTTTTTAAGTTTTTAGATAAACCAGCAACGCTGAAATCGTTTAAATAATCTGTCAGTTTTCCTGGAACGAAATTTATTACCCCGTTCTAAGGATGTAAAGATACGTTTATCGTACTGTTTTCTCCACGAAATTAATGCACCACTTCGTGCTTCGTGCTTTCGTTTTTTATTTTATTATCTTTAAATGATAAGTTTCAGCTGCAATGAAAAAATGAATAAGTTAAATGAAAAAAAGTTTGATGTATATAAGCAGGAGGCGATGTCGAATCACATACCTACATTTGATAAGGTCTCTCTATTCCAGATCGATCAGTAAAAACAGATAGCTGTTTCACTCCTCTCATAGAACTCTTCAGGAGAACGAGCAAATTTGCAACGTTCCTGAACGTTCTCTGTTGATGCTAGCGCTAACCAGCCAACAGCATGGTGAAAAGACCAAAATATCTTACGTCATCTATGAATAGATCTAAGAAATCAAACAATGTATGAAATTCACTCAAAGGTTTCTCTAACTTTACAAAAGTTACGGAATGAGCGACACAGCTGTCTAGAACTATTAGTTTGTGACGTTACTGATGGATCCACACTAGAGAGACCTCATCATTGTTATCTGACAGAAGCCAACATGGAATATATTAATATATTCATTTATATCTAATTTCCTCACATGTACCTGCATTTCTTCCAAATCTAGTTCATTTCTATATAGGGTGTTCCTTAAGTAGAGGTTGAAAATTTGAGGACGTATTATATGGCCTAAAATAAGATATTTGTTGTTATATGACCCTGGGGACCTTATAGTAGCCGTTGTCGAGCAACAAGTTGTCAAAAATTTCGAAAAATCAGTTTTTAATTTTTAATTTCTAAACCGCTTGAGGTAATTCAACTAAACTTGGTATACATATTCAAAATTTTTGTGAGTATGAGATACGAAATCACCAGCTTAAAATACTTACCAGTGGCGGAGGTGTGGATATCATCGATCCTTATTAATCAAATAAAACATACTACCCTGTATAATATTGCAAATAAAATATATCCTCATTTGCCCTGTTAAGGTCCGTTTTCACGCTCATGCAATTTGCGCAAGTTGATTTGTGCATGCCAGTTTGCACAAATAAAACTGAATTTCGAGGTCCATTTTCACGCTCATGTAATTTGCGCAAGTTGATGATTTTTTTTTAAAACGGGTCAGTCTATTTACACTAATTTGTTCACCACTACAGATATCGGTGAGTGTCGCGTGTTTGAACAAAAATTACGATGGACCACGAAGACGAGTTGTTAGCACTAGCTGGTGTTTGTTTGATTGAAAAGTTAAAAGTGCCAAAAAAAAAGACCAAAAAGACCGCAGAAATTTTTTATACAGCTCAATAAATTCTGTAATGAATCCTTTTTTGTTGACATTGTTTAATAACCAACATACAACACAGACAAAATAATTATGTAGATAACAGCACGGTGTCACAGAACACCGAAAATACATAAGTCACGTGCAGGTTGCAGGTCAGGATAGAATACGCTACTACTGAGCATGCGTCGAGTTGGAGTGTCGTTTACACGTTCATGCATTTGTGCCTACCACATGCAAATTATCTGACCGGCCACTATGTGCAATTTCACGATAAACATTACATTACATAGATACTTGAAATAATAACAAAACCATTGATTTCCAATGGAATTATGCT
This sequence comes from Endomychus coccineus, assembly GCA_958510875.1. Taxonomy (NCBI): domain Eukaryota; kingdom Metazoa; phylum Arthropoda; class Insecta; order Coleoptera; family Endomychidae; genus Endomychus; species Endomychus coccineus. Next base: position 288,987,452 of record OY294067.1, read on the forward strand.
ACTATGGTAAGCTGGGCACACTGCCGAAGATTACTTTCTCTGGCAAGATGTAAGGGTACAAATTACTCTTACTTGTGGATAAACTATAAATTCTATTTTATCGCTTGGTTGCCGACAGCTACAGTGAAGACGGTCGTGAGTTATATTTTAGATGTTAAAATTTGAGCACCAGAGTATTTTAACCAACCAATAAAATTATGTTACTTAACTAGGGGATTCAAACACTCAAATGTCCCCAGGCCAAATTACCCTGAAAGTATGCAAAAAAATAAAAGACCTGTACCAAGAATGATTGAAATTTACATACTATTAAAATAATATTGTTGTTACAATTTATCACAGAGCCTAATATTAAATGAATTATGAAGTGAATGAATTGAAATACGAATGAAGTTAAATTGCTTAAATCGAAGTGAATAGTTAAATTTACACATATGCAAGTACTCAAATGATTATTTCAAATGTTACATAAACCAGAATTTGACACTGAATATCCATGACTCGGAGAATATACGGTCCAGCATAGCTGACGTCACAGGAGTTAACCGATTTAGTACAGCGGCCATTTCTAAGCCGTTAAGTGGAATCTACACGTTACAAATTCTCTGCAACTCAAAGAGTCGGTGAAGTTTCTGGGAGTAATCCTAGACTCTAAACTGACCTGGTGTGAATTTTTCGAATATCGAGTGAAGAAGGCCTTTGCGTCCTTCTGGACGTGCAGGAGGGCTTTCAGCCGCAGCCAAATATCCTCTATTGGATCTATACTGCTGATCAGGCCTATGGTCACCTATGCTGCGGTCGTGTGGTGGATGGAGACAATGACTGGTATGTTCCAGCGCCCCTTGGACCGACTGAAACGGCTTGCATGCTTGCACGGTTTTTCAGAAGGAGAAACTAAATAAAATAGACAGCTGGTCGGCCCTGAGAGCTCTCAAGTCACTCAGAGTCGAATCAAGGCTTGTCAAAGAATGCAGGAATACGCTGGCTAAACTAGCCAACAGAAATAAAGTTCAACTCATCCGAGTTCCTGGATAAAGGGGAGTTGAAGGAAATGAAATGTCCGACTCCCTGGCCAGGCGATGGTCATCTGGCGCCTCTGTTGAACCGGAGCCAATCGTCGCTTCGTCAAATTGCATGGGAGTCTCGCTCTTTCGGTCCATTTGAACAAATAATGGTCTGAACTGTGGCGAGAATCACCACGTATGAGGCAGACCAAGCTCTATATCAACCTTCATACTATGGGCATCGTAGATGATCCTATATGTAGGGAATGCAGAGAGTTGGAAGAAACTGATGGTCACTTCCAGCAGATCGTTGATATGAATTAGAAACAAAGTTGGTGCTAAGACAGATCCCTGTGGAACACCAGCGTTGATAGTCATTGAATCAGAAAATACTCCGTCAACCACCACATGGGGTGGTCTATCTGACAGAAAAATCGATCGTAAGCAACAAAGTTGAGGCGGCTAACCATATGACCGAAGTTTTCCAAGAAGACTTTGGTGCCAGACTTGGTCAAATGCTTACACATTACCGATTAACCAATCGTAAATAATAAATGTTTTATTCGTTATGCAAAGCGTAAAAACGGACATATTACTACCAATAGATATAGTTGTAAACAAACGTTGTTTTTTAAATACCTGCTGAATAAATAGTTTAGAACTAATTGGTTTACACTTGAGATGTCGACTAAACAATGTCTTGATTTATTTTTCAAACCCACTTTCCGATTTCACAGAAAATAACAGATGTTATCGTCTTGTGTTCATCTTAATTAGTATATGCTAAATTAATAAAACAAATTGCAAACTAAATTGATGCTATTTTAAACCAGTATGGCGGCGCTCACGAGAATTGTCCAAGTACTTGTCTGACATTGAAATGACGTTCGTTCGAGCCGTGAAATAAAACCCAAATTTTATTTTGTCTGGCCCGGTCAACTTGCTGTTATATGCAAATATCCCAGCACTTCTTTTACAAAAAGAAAATGCAAACATACCGGTGAATATGCAGACTTCGGAAGTGCTACATGAGATTGCAATTGCTTTTACATACAAAATAATGAACTTAACAATGCGTTCGTCTTAAATGATTTAAGGCCGTAGCATTTTTACAGTTTAACGAGTTATCGCATAAATTTAAATTTATTAACGGATGTGTATTTGTTTTGTACGAAAACAACCTAAATGCATTGTCCCTTATGACATTCACTTATACGGTGCCATCATTAAAAATAGCGACTTCGAGTTAACACCTTGAGAAACACTTTAAGCTTAAACAAACACACCCGAGGTGTCACAAACATTCGTGGACGACAACGAAAACTTGAACTTGACACCTTAAATCCAAGCTAATGACTAATTGATTATCCGGATATTCGAATCTGAAATGCGATATTTTAAAAGGTTAGTTCATTATCCAGACGAATCTTTTTATAAAAATAATATTGATTCAGTAGAATGAACATTTAGAGTAGCCAACTGTTTAGTTATACGAAATTAAGTATTCCAGACAAAAGTTTATTAACCAACTAAATATTGAATCCAAGGTTAATATCAAGAGGAGTTTGATCTAAAACGACTATAGTTTCTAATTGTATTCAAGCACATTTTGCAGAACACATTAATAGTCCAGTCGATAAGCTGACGATTTTGGCGGTCTTTCTAAGAAAAAAGCAAGAGGTCGTATCAAAAAAATTCTTTTTGCGTAATGTTCTGTGGCCGATTTGAATCATTCGCCCCTAAACGATAAATTACTCCTATTTTCACCCTCTTTTTTTAAGATAACTTTGAATTTATAAAATATCATTTTCCCGGAAAACTCATTCAATGGGCTGAAAATCAAGGGAATTTCGTCATTTTTATACAAAATTGCTCAGACTCTTTTTTTATACATAAAAGCTGTTGGTACCCGCGTATTTCGATCCAAAGTAGACCAAAACTGGGGGAATTTGCGGAAAACTGTGGAAAACTGTCATTGAAATTATCTTGTGATAAGTCGTTATAGGGGCTTTTGTGGTCGATGATTATGAATTTGACATCAAAAACGTTTGAAAATATGTGGAAAATGAAGGAACATTAGAAAAATACAAGCATCTTTGTTTTAAGTTATAATTTAAGTTTGTAACTGTTTATTTAAAGCTACAATATTGAAATTTGTAATTTTTTTTGTTTTTCAGAAATTTTCAAACAACTGTTTTCTTTGACATTACATTTAATTTTTGTAACAAGCACATCGAAAACACAAAAACTAATCAACACGACACTCAAAAAATTACATTAAAAAAAAATTGAATTTCATAAGAAAAATTTCTTCATTTTTCCGGAAAATGATACTTTTCAATTTTTTATCATCAAATTCGTAATCAGCGACCACAAAAACCCTATGGAGACTTATCACACGATAATTTCAATGACGTGGAAAGATTTTCTTTTCAGGTTTTCCACGGTTTTCCGCAAAACTTTCCTAGTTTTTGCCTACTTTCCCGGGAAATGACCACGGATTCATGTTCAGCGATCCAAAAAAAACATTTTCTTATAAATTCAAAGTTATCTTAAAGAAGAGGGTGAAAATAGGGTTAATTTAGCGTGTAGGGGTGAATGGGGGAGGCCGTGTCCACTTAGCTCAACCCTTATAAATGATTCAAATCGGCCACAGAATATTATGGAGAAAGAATTTTTTTGACACGACCCCTTGCTTTTTTTTGGAAAGTTCCCCAGCTTATCAACTGGTCTATAAGATCCAGATATTAGTCGAAGAAATAAAGTCGAAAAGGTCGAATAAAAAAGCGGCTGAACCGATTTTAACGCTTCTTTTAATCAATTCTAAAAGTCATTTTAAAAAAGTGTTACCAGTTTGTTTTTTGTTTACATCCATCTTAGCATTTCTACACAGGAAAATGCATCTTCATCTCTGCGAGGTAGGTTCTTTTGACCATGACCTTCAATAGTCACCTAGTGGCCAGGATACACTGATTACCTAGGTCATTTCCAGGGATTGTTTCATCTCATCCCAAGAGATAATTTCACGAATTCGCTGGAGACGCCGTTAGTATCAGGATTCCCTGAGGCCCAGTCTTAATTTGAATCCAGCACCGGAATCGTGGACATCGACTCCCAAAAACCTCCGAGAGTCGTTTTTGATTGCGTTCCTGAGCATATTGAGAAACAGTCCACCAGGTTACTATTGAGGGTCATGGTCATGAGCGGCAACCTTGTCGAGATTCTGGGAAATAGACGGGTTCAACTATCCCTAGTCATTAACCTGAGACGAACAAGCATGTGAAGAGCATTTCAAAATGATACTAGCATACGTCCCCAGTACCACCCTCTTCGACTGTTACCAGTTAAGGTTGAGGGACAGACAATATGGGTGGTGGAAGACCAAACAAACTTCAATAGACCTCCATAACAAGATTCACTTCATTGCAGAAGATATTTCTACGAATTTCTTAGAGACGATGATTACGATTCAGTAGTCGGATTGGAGCAATGAGGAAAAGGCGACCACTTTTCCTCGTTGCTCCAATCCGACTACTGAATCATAATCAGCGACCCCAAAAACCCCCGAGTAAGAAAATCGGGGCCATTCCTGCTATATTTGGCCACTTTTTTTTCACATTGACTTTTAGCTCCTGAAAGTGCATTCAAAAAGATGTATTTTCCTCTGTAAACAAAAAACAAACTGGTAACACTTTTTTCAAATGACTTCTAGAACCGATTTTAAGAAAAGCGTCAAAATCGGCTCAGCCGCTTTTTTGTTTTTCACTTCGGCCTTTTTCCAGCTTTATTTCCTCGACTATATTTATAACAATTATTTATAACTTTTATGGAAAAATGAATATGATTAACCCTTATCGACTAAAAATATTGCTAAAGTACTAAGGACCTTTTGGCTACCAAGTAGCCATCATCAGAGTAAATTAAATTATAAATATTCACTGGTGGAAGCCATCACTTTGTGATAATTTATCATATTGATATAATAAAATAAAACACTTTTACTCTGTTTTTTTTATCACATATATTATGGAAAGAAATTGTGACTATAGCTTCGACACTAGCGTATCATCTTCAAACGATACTTGGCTATTTATGGTACCATATACGAGGGCAAGTTGAAAAGTCCCTGAACAATGAATCAAGAAATGATTTATTTGGTCAAAACTTGTTTTATTTCTCAACATAATCTCTTTGTAGCCCGATACACTTCGTCCAACGTTTCTTTAATTTTTGATCCCTTCCAAATAATAGACGTTTCTTCAGCGATGACCTCATCGTTGGAGCCAAATCTCTTTCCGTCGAGCCGTTTTCATTTTTAGTGGAATCCATGCAATTTTGGCATTGCGACTTGTGAGCCGGTGCTTTGTCTTGCATGGTGGGAGATCACTTTTTTCTTCCCCAAATGCGGCTGATTTCGCTTCAAATCGACGTCGAATCGATCCAACAGCTCTGTATAATATACGCCGGTGATCATTTTGCCCTTTCCTGGGTAATCGATATAGATCATATCGTCTGCATGCCAAAAAACTGTCGCTGTTACTTTGTTGGCCGATAAACCCACTCTGGTCTTTTTCGGCTTCGATTCGCCAGGACAAGTACACTGTTTTGACTGTTCTTTGGTATCTGGTGTATTGTGATGATCCACGGTTACGAAACGGCGTAAAAAGTCCTTCTTATAGCGCTTGACTTCGCCAAACACTTCTTCGAAGTTGCCACATGGTCGCGCTTGCTCTCAACAGACACCAAATGCAGCACCCATCTGACAAATAGCTTTTTCTACAAACGCTTAACAAAGTAGCCTTTGACGCTTTCAGATTTCAACGCAAAGTTGACGTTTTCCGTGAAATGTCATTTTGTGACAGCATTTGCGCTCTAAAGCGGAAATATTTCGAAAACGCTCGCTTCTCCAACGTATTTCTGCATGATGATTGATGATAGTGACAGTGAATTATCAAACACTCCTCCTGATGTAGCAGAAAGTGCAAAAATTGTTACTTTGAATCTCCTACCAGAGAAATCAAGGAAGAAATATGAATTACAATACGGTAAATTCATGACGTGGTGCCAGTCGAAGAAGGTGAATAAGTATTCAGAAAACGTATTACTGGCTTATTTTGGAGAAAAATCATTGATTTGTAAGTCATCAACTCTTTGGTCTACGTATTCGATGATACGGACATGCTTGAATGTTAAAAATAACATCGAAATCAATAAGTATCCTAAACTTATCGCATTTCTGAAGAAACAGTCTGTTGGATATAAAGCGAAAAAATCCAAAACATTCACCACTGAAGATATTCACAAATTTTTACAAGAAGCGCCCGATGAAGAATATCTACTAATAAAGGTAAATTTTAATATTTCATGCTCTTAGTAGTTTGAGAAGCGGTTAGTATTTTTTTGAATTTAGTGCAATTTGGTTAGCATAGACATTTGGAATAGCTATTAATTGCAGTTTTTTTTATAGGTTATTCTAATTATGGGTATTGCTGGTACCTGCAGGCGCGACGAGTTGGTCAAAATGGAGATTGGTGACATAGAAGATAAGGATTCTATTTTAATAGTCCGAATTCCCGATTCAAAAACGAGAATAAGCCGTGTTTTTACGATTGTTGGTCATAATGAAGAGAATTCAGTTGATTATCTTTCAATTTGTAAAAAATATATTGCACTCAGAAAACATTGTCTGAATAACAATACTGTCCAACGTCTATTTTTACGTTATGAAAAAGGTAGATGTATGAAACAAGTTGTGGGTATGAATACAATCGGCAAGACTCCCAGTGACATTGCTGAATATTTGAAATTGCCCGAGCATAATTTATATACTGGACACTGTCTCCGACGAACCTCTGCTACTTTATTGGTGAATGGTGGAGGTGACCTAATACAACTGAAAAAACATGGTGGATGGAAAAGTAACAATGTAGCAGAAGGCTACATAGATGATTCAATCAACAATAAGATTGAAACTACCGAGAGAATATTCTCAAGACCTTCTACATCTCGTTCTGTAGATGTCCAATATTCGGGGGAATTAATGTTAGATAAATCTACTGATCGTCCATCAGGTTCAGGAATAATAATTAAAGAGTGTCACAATTGTACATTCAATTTTAGTATAGTCAATGATAAATTAAATCAACATTAATCAGGAATTTATAAACTGTACTTGATGTACTTTTGTTGAATAAAGCATCTGGTGTTTTTTCTTTTTTTTTTCTGAAAACTGCGTTTGTAGAAAAAATCTTGTGTGTATTTCGAGCACAAAGTGTCATTGTCGCTCTCCAAAGATTACCGCGCTCCGCTTTGCGTCGCGCGGTAACTCTCTTTGTCGAGCGACAATATATCACTTTGCGCTCTTAATACACAAATAGCTATTGTAATATTGAAAAATGCGTGCAAAATGTTCCGTACCCGTTCGGTTGAGATGCCCATAGGCTCAGCAATAAGAAAATTTTAATGCGGAGGTATACTAGGAAGGCACAAGATGATTATTGGAAATTTTACGTTATCAAGACATCAAACAGCATGCTGTAGTACACGAATTGATCATTTAACATGTTATGGTCATTATTTTTGAAACCTTTGGAAATGTCTAGATGGTTGATCAGTGACTCTACGTTTGTCTCGACCCACTAACGAGTTCATGAGAAGAGCGAAACAGTTGTCTGAGACTGAAGAACGGGTTGTCGCAGTTCAACCTGGGGAACCAAAACTGTGTCTAGTTACTTCCCCATTGATTCGGTATATTTCTGTTACACGGTCCACTGTTGCCGCAAAAGAACTAGATAATTCGAGATTGTTGATATCAACACAAGCCCAAATAAAACACGTCGGCGTGACGAATCAAGAGTATCGTGGAACTAACGATTACACGAAAATCGTCCAAATAAGATTCGGATAACTTTTACATAATGGAATTATACTCTTTGAACGAACATTCGCAGAATTTAACTAGGATGTATGATTCACACGTATATAAAATATTTATTTTTGTTGCAGTGAACAAGTGGGGAGTCGCAGGCATTATAGTGTCCGCCGTAGTGTTGACGGTGGCACTAGGGCTCATCACGTGCGTATTGAGCCACTACCGCACGGGGACAGCACCTGAGGGCGGAGGCACGGCGTCCGATCCGCACAACGCCGCGCCAACACCGACCTCCGCACCCGTAAGTCTACTAATTAACAACTATTCTACATTTTTTTCTGAATTATCTAGTATAAAATAATGATTCTTGACCAAGGTATGAAAAATATGAAAATAATTGGGAAATAAATCACACTAACTAAGTGTTAGTGTCTACTATATTTCCGTCTTTACCTACGTTTCGGTTTCATGACATCATCAGAAGCCGTATGACAACTAATGCACATCAATTAAAGCGAGGGATTTCTTAAACTAATTGTACTAAGCACTAAGCGTCTTTATCGCATTAATGTCAATTAAAAGTGTCTACGTGGCAACAACGAAGAAAACATGAATAATTGAAATTATATCACATCAATGTCTAAAATATATGAATATGTATTACAAAACCATTACACAGTAATATTTCTATGGTTAAAGACATATCTCAAGAAGAACGAGGAAAAACAGTCTGACAACCAAAATCTTTTTGCGTCAAGTACAATGTTGAACAGATGTGTTAAACATTTATGGTGACGATAGAAAAGGTCTTTGCTGTACCAATATTATTGATTTATTATACGTAGACATTTCCAAGTGTTTAATCACTTGAATTTCAATAAATTTGGCTGAATGACTGTACATCAATTCTACTATTCACAGGCCTAGCATCACGTTCCATGTGAATCATCTCCAGGATAGATATTCTATAATTATTGGTTTCTTTAGCTAAACTTTTAACATTTTCATAATCGAACTGACGGTTATAATCAAAACAATGTTCATCAAGGTCAGTGGAATTCCCCATGTTTTTGTTTTTGGTGCTATACTTCTAGCCATAGATTCTCATTTGCAGTTATTGTTTAGAGTTTGCTGTATAAGTTCCATCGCAATCTAAACAATTTACTTTATGTACCGTGTGGGTTTCATTCATCTTTATATCTTAGATTTGAAAATATTCATCAACACTGTTCGAAGGTTTATAGGCAACAGTAAAGTCATACTCTTTCAAACCTTCCTTGATTTTCTCTGAAGTCTCCGGGATATATGGTAATATTATAACATTATCTTTATTGTCGTTTACATTAGTTATACAGGATATTCCTTACTGATATGCGAATATTTTAATGAACGATTCCTGGTTCAATAAGTTCCTATAAACCTGTCCTAGAACGGTATACAGGATGTCAAAGTTTAATTTTTTTTTAAAAGCCTAGAAAATGGTTCAAGATATTGAGCAGAGTTTTGGGAGAGATTAATGTGTCCTAGAAACACGCTTTTTCACTTAATAAGTTGTTTTAAAATTTGAACAGTGTTGTAGTGCCTTACAACAATCTTAAGAAAAAAAAGTGGTACGCCACTGAACTTTTTCGATCTAGACTTATTTTGGATATCCGGGTCAATTCCGTATGAGAAAGCTCTATGAGATTTTTTCGCCAGATGTGCCGTTGATGAGTAAAAAAATTAAAAGCTACGTATTGACCGAAAAAATTAATGTGGAAAAGTAGACATGTCATAACTGACCTTACGGGAGTCCTCACTGGCCAACTCTCCCTCACGGACTTTCCATCCTGTCCCAATCGCGGTACAGGAAAGGAGAATTCACCAACGAATAGGAGAGTGCGCCAGGTGGTATCGCAGTCGGACCAAGATACTCCTGGGTGCGACCACACTAGGTCTGTTCGATCGTTTTGAAAAAGCAAGACTTCCAAGACTCTTGATGCAAGACCAAAACCAATACCAAAATTCAACATGCAAGACCAAGAAACACACTAGTTTGCAAGACCAAGACGAAGACTGTATGTGTATACAAGTCTCAGTCTTGGTCTAAGTTCGCTCATCACTTCACATAAAACGGAATAATAAGTCGGTCAATAGTAGAACTGATGTACAATCATTGAGTCAAATTTAAACAAATATAATTGATTGAATACGAATATCTACGTGCTTCTTCATAATGTTTAAAATTATGTAAATGTAGAAAGCTGATACGAATTAGTAATATTGGTACATGAAAGACCTTTCCTATAGTGGTCAAAATTGATTTGCGCAAAGCTATTTTGGTCTGAAACTATTTATTCTAGTCGCCAAGATACGATGTCTTTAACTATAGAAAAATTACTATGTAGTGATTTATCAATACATATTCCTATATTTTGGTCATCATTGTGTTACAATTTCAATTATTCGTGTTTTGTTCATTGTTATAACGGATACGCTGAGTGTTTTATACAATTAGCTTAAAAAATCTCGCGCTTTTGTTGATGTTTTCAAACGGCTTCTGATGATGGTCGTGAGACCAAAACGTACGTAAATTCGAAAATGTAATAGTGTCAAGAAGACTTATTTCCCAAGAATCTACATACAATTATCTAGTGTTCGTAGCTTACGATAGGGCTGGATTTTATTGATATTGTCATTTATCTCAAAATGAAAATTTTTGTACTCTACGTTTTCTGCAATACATCGCTCCAATTTATAGATCAGTGTAAATTTGTAAGAGGACAAATACATAATTTGGCTTTTATATGTTGAGATAATAGGTTTTTGAACCAACTATAACACTTAAAGGTATTTCAGACTATTTTCGAAGTATACGTCATCCGTCCTCCAAAAACATTTACTTCTTCATTAGAATTTTGTTGATAAATGTGAACTCGTTGTTTATTATTTTACGTATGATGTTATAAAGTCACTACTAGTATTTCGTACGTTGCGAAATTCTCCATAGACACGGTAATTGCACTCCTATCAAATATATCGTGGATCGGCCCAACGATTGATTGCAAATCAAGCCTAATTGCTAATTAGAGCGACATGTGTGCACTAACCGCAATCAGCCTCCGTCTATTCAATTCATCTCCAGCTATATTACCTTGCATATAACTCAACGCTAACCGAAACGGGATATTACAATGTTATCATACACTTCAACACTATTGATTGCGATACGGTTTTTTACAACAAGTAAAAGCTAATTTTTAATAAGTTGGAGCCAGTGATTGATGCGGAAATCGAATATACACCGTGTTTGGTGATGACTCTCTCGCATCCTTCACAGCTTCGTTATCATTTTTGTTCATGGGATATATCCTGCATTGGTTATAAGAATGAATAGTGATCAGAGAAAGATCCTCGAAGTACACCAACAGCATCACAATATTTCTAATATCAAAAACTACACTTTTCTCAAGATAACCCTTTAAAATGTTCATCATTTTCATCCGCTTTACTGGGGAAACGCATGACAATTTTGAATTTTTCAAATTTTTTAAAAGAAAATTTATTTCTGAACAAATGAGCTCCCAAATTTTTTCCCGGGAAATGCATACTTTTCGAGATATCCTAGGTTTTTGGTCAAAAAACAAGCATCAACTCGCGAGCCCCCGCGCTGGTAACAAATGTTTTCTGACACCAACAACTAAACTTTTTTGAAGAAAAACCCCAGGGACTCGACTTCTTTCTAAAATTTGCCTGATTTGATCTTCACTGAAACCATAGAATCGAAAAATCGTAGATCATGGGAGAATATAGAATTCGTCCAACATTGCCGATTGTACCAATCGTTCTATGCTTTCGGCTGACGTTGTTCATAGAATACTACTCTGATTACCAATCCTATGTACATAGACAGGACGTACGAACGGTAAACATCCTGTAATGAGGTCGGACTATTTTGTTGATATTTCATCATTTATGTTGTTATGACTGTTCGCTCTTAGTTTACTATTGCAACACGAACAGGCAGCCTTGATAGTCGCACAATTCAGCCTTGCTTCCTTGCATGTATTCCGATATATATCGTTCGAACGTGCTCACGCTCATTGTAAAAGTAAACGGCGTCCGTTAGCGTTCTTCTATTTCCTCCTTTCGTAGAATCCGCATTCGAAAGTCTCCGACTCCGTGAAAGTATGAGAGTGATGTATTTTTTTCCATTTGGTTTTATCTTGTTATTCGCCGGGCGATTCTCACCTCACCCGGATTCTACAGATTAAGGATCGCAAACGACTGGAAGGCTCGTGTCCGAATAGCTAACAAGAACGACGCTATGGCTTGCTTGTCGAAAAAAGGATAATGAACTTGTCCGTTGGAAAGGGAGAAATGTTATGCTGTTAGACCATGCAATTTTTCCAACCTGCCTTCCACTAGTATTAAATAGAAAAACATGAACTGTTCATGTCACATCTGCTATAAGTATTTCATTTCAAAGAAAAATTTAATTTTTCACATCTCTTAATGAGATTATTTGTATCATCATCATCAATCGTTTCAGTCTAAAGATAGATTGATAGATTTCAAGTTTTTCTATGGAAGGTTCTGTTAATGAATGGTATTTTCAAGTCCCTTAAAAATATCTTCCCCAGTAGTCGTGCCATGAACAGTGGCGTGAATCAGGGGTTGCGAAGGTTGCATTTGCAACCCCAATGTTCCTAAAAAACATCAATCAGCCAACAAAATTTTGAAAACATTGTAAAACGAACAAAAGTTTTTACAGTCATCCTGGTCAACAAAATTTTGAGAACAGTTTTTGGTCATTTTAATAAACATTTTACCATTATATTTGTTTTAGCTTATATAATTTATACAAAGTTATATTTTTTTGCTACCCCAATACGACATGCCTTTGCACGCCACTGGCCATGAATACTATCAATATCAAGAAGTTCTCCATACACTTCATACCTTTTATCTACTCGAATAAAAATCAACACCTGAGCAGTATCTGACTCATCCGTTGACGCATGCAAGGCCAGAGAAAAACACTCAAGATGTCCATTTTCGTCAGGCAGTTGAGATGATATATTTTCTGCGATGTCTTCTACCCTCCGAGCAACGGTGTTTGCTGACAAAGTGACAGTTTTAAATACATTTACACATATCTTTGGGTATTGTAATTACGCATTCTTTGATCATTTCTCTATAGGTGAATGGTTTTCCACGTTTCGCAATTTCAAGAGCCACACGAAATTTTTGAATTTGTTTCATTTCATAATGACGTCTTATGTTATATACTTTGAAAACGGCAATGGTTTCATTGCAAATCAAACATAGTGCCTTCTTACTGGACTCAATTACGAAATATTGCAAGTTCCATTGATCTTTGAATGTTCTGCACTCACTGTCTACTTTTCGCTCCTTTTCCATACTAGTAAATAACACACAAAATCAACAAGTCAAATCAAATTACTGTTACGATGTCTATCAAACACGAACAAACAAGCTTTAAGGAGTTACGCACTACTTTATTTCAAAACAGACCATTTCGCTTCCTTCGCCTTCCCTAAGCGGACTGACTCGCGGTCGCGCCGCTAGCCTTTTTATACTCCAATTACAGCCATCTGGGAGTGAGTAGAATACACCAGAACTTTCTCAGAACAACGAAATTATTAGCGAATGTTTAATTGTTACTACGCTTTCGAAAGTACTACTAGCGCTATCTGTTAGCGATAAAGGGTAGTAGCACTACCTATTTCCGCGTGTTATCACCAGGTGTGGTCTAGTATCGCGGTCCCAACTATAAAGTACAGTTAGTACTTGAACTAAGGAATTTAGTAAGCCTATGCTCGCTCAATGCGCTTACTCGGCGACTAGTATAAAAATAATAGATAATGGCAGGAAAATTGAAACGGTTTTGGCCTTTGGAACTTCCTGGAGTAAACAGTATGGCCCTAACGCTGGAAAGTTTGGAGACCCCTGGTCTAGATCCATTCAGAAATGCTCAAACCCGATATATCCTCGAATTTCTGAGTCGATTACAATACTTCCCTTCACTATATATTACGTACAATATGAGAAGTAAAAACTTCTCGTCTAAAACCAACACCATTACAATTTTTTACATATTAACTATGACAGTGAATATCTGAGTGAATGACGTATATTATGCAATAGAGTTATAAGAACAGATAAATATAATGATATTTTGGATGTATGCTTGTGAGCTGTCACCATAGCTGGACAACATTAAAAGAAACATTGAAAATATTAATTAAAATATTTTCGCAATGTTATTGTGCAAACCGTTGCTGGCTGGCTTCCAAAATCGCTGTAATAAATATTCCTGGATAGCTTGACGCTCGTACAATACAGGTATGCACAACAAACATTGTGGTTAAACGAAAAGTTAGTGACCAAATTAAAGGTATGAATCATGTTGATGAATTATTCGGGTCTGCATATTTGCACCTTTGTTTACCTGAGGTAACATCTTGAGTAGCTGGATTTACATACCTTCATTTGAACACAGATTTATTGCCGGAGTGTACGCCGTTTGTATTATTGCAGACCCCGATTTCAGTGTGGTAAACAGTTAGTGGTCTTCCTACAGGTTCCAGACGATCTCCGTTACATTTACAGAATGGACACGTTTCAAAAACTTTGATTGCTGAGCGTACTTAGAGAAGAAGACACACTCCAAAGCTTTCCGTTATTACTTTGGGTTTAAAAAGATTAAATTAAGTTGTTAACCTCATTCTATATTATATTCTATTTTACTCATTTAACGTTGCCGTCAGTCTAATTCTGCTACCAAGGCTAATCCATCATCGACACAGATGAGCACAGTTCCTTCAATTGGACATTTTGTCAAAACCTCTGGTACTCCAACCAGGCTAACATGACATTGTTATAGTTTTATCTGCGAGTTATAATCAAATGTTTGATAATAGGAACAGAAAATAATATTGGAAATGATTTAGGAACAGCCAATGAAAGATGTTAAATTATACTCATGTTAGATTATACAGTCCCTGGCCAGATTATTAGACTCACTTATAAAATTGGAGTTCTTTTCGATTTTTCAAATTGGAGCGTCATCTGGCACACTCTTTAGTCTCACATTCCCCGTAACTTTTGTCAAGTTTAGGAAATCTATCAGTCAATGTGGAACATCTATTCGTAGATGGCGTGTGACATTTTCATCTTTTTACCTCGTTGTTGGCCGGTGATGACTAACTCCAACAGAGATCGTTTTCGTTCAGTGACGTTGCAAACTTGCTGAGCTCTATGTGAAGAACGAAACAGCTGTCTGGAACTGGAAGTTTGCGACTTTTTTGTTGCTGAGAGGTGATTGAAATCCTTCATGGGCACCTTATGGGTCTGTAGCATCCCATAAGGTAGTGTGGGAGTCCCTGAGTCTGAGCTTAATCACATCAGATATACCCACTAAACACTCCATCTCGTGTCGTATGCTCGATGACATCGTATCTTGCCTCACCACTTTCTCGGGCCATCGGAAAAATTCCGACGTCGCTGAGATTCGAACCCGCGACCGAATGCCACAGTAATTATAAGCTCGGTGCTTCTACCACTGCAGTGGTAGTAGCTCATGAGCTACCGGGTTTGTGACATTACCGATTGATCTGGACTAGAAAGACCTTATCACAGATATGATTCCATCCATATTCATTTTAAAAACATTGAATATTAGTAATTTTAATATATCACTTGTATTATAATATTGTGGAGGAGACTGAAAATGTCTCAATGATTTTAGCTTTAATGAAAATTTTGTACTGGATCTAAAATGGTAGGCAGACGTAATTAAAATTTTCTCATTTAACGGAGCCGCAACAGTCAACAATTTCATTCATAAAATTACTCCCTTCGTCTCTACGGTTATATAGTGGATCAACTTTTCAGTTTCAAAGCTTTCAAAATATTGCTAAAGAATATTCATTGATGTCAGTTTCTCAATAGGTTCTTTCAGAGGAACTCTCTAGACCTTCTCTTCTTCAATGGATACTCATAATGCTCCTACTTCTATTTTAATTTCAATTTACTTCGTGGATAGTTTAGCTATCATAGATGATTGATTCGCCCCCGTTCAGAGCGACTTGTTCCTTTATAGTGGTTGGAAAGCTGCTAATAAATTACTGTTCCAGAAGCTAATGAAACATCACTTATTATCGTTATAGACCAGTGCGCTACCTCATCTTGTATTTAGAAACTTCTAGTTATCTTTAAGTCCAAAGCAGTCACTATACAGAACTTTGTGACAAACTTCTCTACTACATAATTAAGTTAGTTTTAAAGCAACAATAATTCAATATAAATTGCGACATCATCCCTTTGTGCTAGAGAGTTTATTTAATAAGCTAATACAGAACTTGCTGCCGCATAGTATAATCCTCTTTATTACGACGCTTCAAGCCTAGACATAAAGGACAATAGCTAAACGTCTGGAAAGCCGACCAGAAATAATACCAGTGCGTACGGAAACCCTTCTTGTCTGTGCGCTCGAGGCCATCGGGCCACGTTCCGTCTAGTCGGGGGTGCCTGCCGTCGCCTCTACATCCCACCCTTATTGAGCGTCAGATGCGGTGCGTAAGTAATAATTCAGTCCGGGAGAACAATTGAATCGGAAGGAGAAAAGTAGATTTCCAGCATGACATCAGACGTCACAAATTCAAATGTCAGCATTTATAGTAAAACCGTATTCTGAATGCGAATTCCTACACTGAAAGAAAAAAGATTGACCATTATATTAAAATTGTATAATATTTATATACCGTAAAACGGGGTTGCTTTGCTCCACATTTTCACTTTATTTTCAATAGTTTGTAATACATACCTTATAAAGGATCTTAAAAATTTTGCTATGGCTTAGATCAATATTAGAGGTGTCAAAATATGTGCCTACCTTATTTAAACATAATATATAGACCCAGGTTTGAAATATGTACATTTGAAATCTGGTGCAAAGTAGGCTATACGATGGGATTACTTTGCACCACTCCATTTAAGACTGGTTTTTCTGTAGTAAAATTTATGCTAGGCAAAGAAGCCCCACACCGTTATTAAGTTTAAGAAGGTTTGGTTCTTTTGGTATAGGAATTTTCAATATTTGAGGTAGTTAGGCATCTAATCAACACAACTTAAGATTGTTATCGTTTATTATTTGAAAAATACAGGAAATTAAAGTTTATTCAGGCATAACAGGGAACCTTAAATACATTGAATACAATCACAAATCCGATGAACATTAATTCCACCAAAAACGGTCGCACTCAGAATACAATCCACGTTTGGTCATTTGCTTAGGTGTATTTATTGCACCAAGTATTTTGTCCCAGCTATACCAAATTTCATCGGTCTTTTGGGGCCATTTCCAAAATTTTAGTGACTTTACCATTGCGTTAATCTTAACCATTTCGCCGTCAATTTCGGTTATGACTACAGGATAAGGATTTTCATCATACAAAACTAAAACGTATTCGCCTACAGCTCTCTGGATATCTTTTAGACCTGATTCTTGAATTGTTTCAGCTGCAGATTTAGTAAAATAACCAGAATCAAGTTTTTTATTGAATTCAATTTCCTCCTCCATGTCTTGTAGTTCATCAACTTCATCATTATCTGAATCTCTAAGTTCCGAAATTTTATCTGACTCCTCTCCTTCTGAAACTTCATTCCCTCTTTCTTTTTTAGAGTGTTTGGATATTGGAGCTCTAACTATTCCTGAAGTTCCAGGTAAATCAGCAGAACCGATTTCGCTGTGAGCAATGCTTTTTCCGGCTGGAACTGAAATTTTCCTTTTCTTTCCTCGGACTTGAAACTGAGTAGCCTCCCTCCGTTTATTTTCCAAAGATTCAAGAAACGAATTTTCTATTTCAGGAATATTCTCTTGATTGACGACACTGTTATGATTGTTATGTAATCGCTCTAATAAGGGACCTACATCACAAGGAACGATTCCACATTTTCTGAATCCTGCTATTAAATTAGAAGCACTGTTTCCAAGCATTTTCTCCAGCAGTTGTCTTAGAAGTGTCGGAAAATGTTGTTTTTCGAGCACACTTGACCTGCTTCCAACGTGGGATTCTTTATAGTCTGACAAAATTTCACGCCATGCCTTTTTCAATGGGGCGAAGAATGCCACATCTAGGGGCTGCGTTACGTGAGTGCTATTTGGCGGCAGGCATACAAATTGAACATCATGGTCCTTACAGGCTTCTAATACATCGACATTTAAATGAGAAGATAAATTATCGCCAATAATAACCTTTTTCCCTTCAATTTTTCTCAATTTTGGTAATAACAGCTGAAAAAACCAATCAGAAAATGTTTCTGACTCAAACCACCCAGATGCTGTGTTGGAGTAGCGAGTACCAGGTGGGCCATTCTCTGTCCCATAAATGTTTTGATTTATATACCACATAAGGTGGCAGAATCTCACCTGCTGCATTTCCTGCAATCATTAGGGATATACAACTTTTTGATGAATTAACAATCCTTTCTGGGTATTTCATGCCCCGTTTGGTTAAAACTTTTTTTTGACCAGGATTATCTGTCAAATTGGTTTCATCATAATTGAAAATTGCATATGGTGGAACCCCTTCCAAGGTTTGCTTTAAGTTTTCTATATAATCCTGCATTTGCTGACCATTGAGAGCTGCTCTGCTCCGCTTGATGTTGGTGGCAAACCTGACTGTTAGGTCCTTATGCCTCTTTAAGAAAGCTTTAACCCAGTCCTTGCCAGGAAGGTTATCTTTAAAACGGGGTATTCTTCTACCTGTCGAAGAGAAATAAAATAAAATGAAACAGAAATCAACAATGAATAGTTACCCACCTTTCTTATTTAAAAATGTCCTGCATATTTGACGAAGTTCCATCTCAGTCACTGGAAACCCGAATTCGCTCATTTGATGAATGCAAGAAACAAAGGCCCTTTCTTCTTCATTTGTAAATGTAGCAGGGTGACCTGGTTTATTTGTGTGCACATTCTTCAATTTGTTTATAATGGTTCTCCGTGGTATATTGTAAGTTGTCGCAGCTAGTCTGGTACTCATTCCATTTCTAATTGCTTCTAAACATGTTTCCAAGTTTTCTTGCGTGTAGTCACCATACCTCCGAGAGCCTGGCGCCCTCTTATACACCCTTGGCATCCTCTAGAAACAATAAAACTAGATAAAGAAAATTCACGGGGATACTTTGCACCACTTCTGTAGGGGATACTTTGCGACATGACCCTGGTGCAAAGTTTCCCCATTTAACAAAGGAATGTGCATGTATAAACAACAACAACAAAAAATCATTGTTCCTATTTAAATTGCTCTGTTACACCTCGTACACAGATAAAACAATAATAATACATGCGAATGAGCTTCTACTTACATTTTGTTGTCGATTGGGAGCCTTTCACCATCAAGATTTTTCCACCCAACAAATAACACAGATTTCTAGGTTAGTTTGACGAATCCAACTATCGGCGTCTAGTGGGCTGCCTAAACCTAAAATTCCGCCCAGGTGACTATTGTAGCTCCCTCTATGGGATAAAACTAGTAATTACTAGAAATTCAACCCTGTATCCTGTAATGGGATAATAATACAATTTTATACTCATGGTGCAAAGTTAGCCGACGGTTGGCAAAGTAACCCCGTTTTACGGTACATGTTATATATAGTCGAGGAAATAAAGCATTCCACGTTCCAAAGTCGGCGCAGTTGGATGGATGGCGGTTTGTTTTTTTGGGCAAAATTTATTGCATTTTTACATCCAAAAAATGCATTTTTGTGAGTGCACTTTTTGAGGTAAATAAAAAAACTGACTCGAATTGGTTTGTCGGGGGTTTTTGGGGTCACTGAACACAAATGTGCTATCTCAAAAAATCCCTGAGGTCCCCTTGGACCATCCCCGGAGTATCCGGGGTCCTGATGCCCTGAATATCGATGAATTTCATTAGAAATTTATTTTTAATGTTTGTTAACTGTTCGAGAGGTGATGTAAAGGTTGCTAGTGATGATTACGTCGTCTTCTATAATATCTGGTGGTACCCTAAGACCGGGTAACCACGTCATCTTCTAGGAATTTGTTAATTTTTCTTCATAAAATGTTACAAATGTTGGCTCTCGATTTTTTTCAAAGTCGCTGATCACGCCTATGACGCTCACAATGTTCTGCAAATTACCTGGGGGTGTTTCCGGGTCTGTGGAGCCCTGTGTATCTACCTCATCTTCTAGGCATTAACTTTCTGAGTATCATAATCGTGATCGGACGGCGACGTCGAAAACCCTGAGAGCCAGAATTTGTTACCTTTTATGAAGGAAAATTAACAAATTCAGAGAAGATGACGTGGTTACCCGGTCTCAGTGTACCACCAGGTATTGCTGAAGAGTTTTTTCACGACGTAATCATCACTAGCAACCTTTATATCACCTCTCGAACAGTTAACAAACATTCAAAATAATTTTCTAATGGAATTCATCGATATTCAGGGCGTCAGGACCCCGGATACCCCGGGGATGGTCCAAGGGGACCTCAGGGAATTTTTTGATAGCATATTCATGTTCAGCGACCCCAAAAATTCCCGAGAAACCAATTTGAGTCCGTTTTTTTAATTCACCTCAGTAAGTGCACTCAGAAAACGAACCAGAAAAAAAATATATAGTAAGCTAGAATTTGAAAATTTTTTTTGCATTTTGTTCCTAATACCCCATAGATCATTCATTACTATCAAGATTCTACCTCCCCAAAACGGGGTTTCAACCCCTCAGAGGAGCATTCTTATAAAATCAATCCATAAGCTCAGAAAATTAATGAATTAAGAGCCGAAAATGACCCCCAGTATGTTTTTTGGGTCTCTGATCACGATTCCGCAGTTAGTTTTCTCGGAAAACTCCTCCAGATGGGATATATGGAAATGTATATTTATATTTCCCAAAAAACTCTCTCCAGATGGAAAATTCGGGAAATTTGAGATTTTCCTGAGACGGTTATGAATAATAAAGTATAATTTTGTTGCAAAAATGACATCTAGTAGGTATTTTGGGTCGCTGATCACGATTCCGCTGTTATTTTTCCCAAAAAACTCTTTCCAGATGGAAAATTTGAGATTTTCCTGAGACGGTTATGAATAATAAAGTATAACTTTAATACAACAATGACCCCTAGTAGGTTTTTTGGTTCGTTGATCACGAATCCGCTGTTATTTTTCCCAAAAAACTCTCTCCAGATGGAAAATTCGGGAAATTTGAGATTTTCCTGAGACGGTTATGAATAATAAAGTATAATTTTGTTGCAAAAATGACATCTAGTAGGTTTTTTGGGTCGCTGATCACGATCCCGCTGTTATTTTTCCCAAAAAACTCTCTCCAGATGGAAAATTCGGGAAATATGAGATTTTCCTGAGACGGTTACGAATAAAAACTAATTTTGTTGCAAAAATGACATCTAGTAGGTATTTTGCGTCGCTGATCACGTCCCGCTGTTATTTTTCCCAAAAAACTCTTTCCAGATGGAAAATTCGGGAAATTTGAGATTTTCCTGAGACGGTTATGAATAGTAAAGTATAACTTCAATACAAAAATGACCCCTAGTAGGTTTTTTGGGTCGTTGATCACGATTCTGCTGTTATTTTTCCCAAAAAACTCTCTCCAGATGGAAAATCCCAAATTTCACATCTGGAGGGAGTTTTCCGAGGAAACTTACTGCGGAATCGTGATCAGCGACCCAAAAAACATATTAGGGGTCATTTTCGGCTCTTAATTCATTAATTTTGGACTGTTTTTATAGTAATGCTCCTCTGAGGAGTTGAAACCCCGTTTTGAGGAGGTAGGAAGGTCGACCCTCGCGGTCTTGATAGTCATGAATGATCTATGGGGTATTTGCAACAAAATGCAAAAAAAAATTTGAAATTCTAGCTCACTATATTTTTTTTTATTATGGTCTTTTTCCGTGCTTATTGCCTGGACTATTATAGCAGTGTTGCTGTAGAAAATGTCATTATTTCAAAACATAATACACTCGAACTTAAACTTTAACTTTTATTACTTTTCCATTCGAAATATGCATATTTGTTGTGGTTTGAGTATATTAGTATTCCATTTTGAATGAGATGTCAAACATTGTCTGCTCAACTCTTGTTGTATTTACATATATATTTTGTACTTTATGGCGCGTACACACATCAGTATTTATGACTACGTGCGGAATAAATCTTTCGATTCTTTCTTTGAGAGGAAAATCGTAACACACCACTATATATGATACGCTTATTTCATCTGTATACAATGCTGAGATGTAAAAGAAATATAAGAATCCCGAGATATACATAACCTTTACAAATGGGCGAAGACGTGGAATGTTGACATGTATAATCATCATCATACAAATGTTCGAATATTTATATTCGAACATCATTGAAGATAACGCTTTGCTTTTGGTCTATTCTCACGCCATAATATACCGAAAATGCGGCGTAATACTGAGGAAAATTCCATTGTGGCTAATTAACGACATAATCTTCATATAGCAATTACTTTCTCCAGAGACATGAATTTGAAGGTGTGACGCACCACAGTTATTATTTACAAACATAATTATTAGATTAAGACAGTCTGGAAGATAGTAATCATCGCACGTTTCTCAAGTTTGTAATTATAAGGAATAAATACCACGATACTGATAACTTGTATCCAAAATGATACAACCGTCAAACAATTCCAATGACACTCACTGTTCATTCATATTCTACATGGTGTTTCAAAGAAAAGTGACCCGCTAGGACAGGTAGATCACTGAAAAATAAATTTCTTACGATTATTCCGAAACTACTTGCAAAATTGTGATGAAATTTTGTATGAACATGTTTTGGAAGCTGACACATCGTATGAATTTATTTTTATAGCAGACTCTCATAGAGGGCGCTCATTCCACGGTTCGTACTAAGTAGTTTTAAACATAACTTTTTTGAGGTTACATTTTCTAATCCAAATTTCACATGAAATTAAACATCATTCAATTTTACACGAAAAAGGTACTCTTGGTAAAACTCGATATTGTGTACCGTTTTCGAAATATTTTGATTTGAAAATGATGAAGTAATAACTGATGCTGGTACAAAGTAAAAAACAACTACCAATTTATTAAAAACCAAGAACAATAACATTATTCTAATGCTAAAGTTATTAATCTAAAAAAGAATCAAAAGAGGGAAATTAAAATAAATTTGAATAAAAACATGAAATATTCAATCATGCGATTTCAATCCTTTGGACTACACAGTTTCACGTCAAGAGTTGCAAGACAGAATTGAACGTCACTTTAATACCTCATAGTTGATCCTCAAACCATTTATAAAATTAATGCATTCTTTAGAAAAAAAAGATGGAATTGTGTATTCGTGAAAACGGAGGACATTTTGAACACTTACTCTAACTGATTAAATATTACATGTTTATATTCAAATTTATTTTAATTTTCTTTTTGTGATTCTTTGTTTAATTAATAACTTTAGCATAAGAATAATGTTATTGTTTTTGGTTTTTATTGAATTGGTAAATGTTTTTTACTTTATACCAGCATCAGTTATTACTTCATCATTTTCAAATCGAAATATTCCGAAAACGGTACACAACATCGAGTTTTACCAAGAGTATATTTTTCGTGTAAAATTGAATGATATTCAATTTCACCTTTGAATTTGAAAATCTAACCTCAAAAAAGTTATGTTCAAAACTACTTGGTACGAACCATAGTCAAAGTATACCAGGTCTGCCGGAGCCTCCCTTCTACTCTTTTTAAAATTTTAGTGCAATCTGATTGGTCGTTTATCTCGTTTATTTAATGTTATAGACAAGGACATAATATGATGTTGTTACGTGCCGGCAACGAGCTGATGACAGGAAAGCTTTGATTGGAGGAGCTTGGCGACGTCACCCAGCTCGAGAAACGATGGAAGGGAGGCTCCGGCAGACCTGGTATACTTTGACTATGGTACGAACCTTGTAATTAGCGCCCTTTATGAAAGTCAGATATAAAAATAGATTCATACGATGCATCAGCTTTCAGAACATGTTCATTCGAAATTTCATTACCTAGTTACCTTAGCTAGTAGTTTCAGTGGTCGAAAAACATTAAAACTGAAAAGGTAACCTTAAAAATGTCCAAGATACCACTTCCTTTTTGAACAAAAACAGGGTTCCACCCCATACTCGATGAAGAGAACTCAAATTGCTATAATTTGCACCAAAACAGACTTATTTTTCAGGTCGCGTTTGCCTACCAAAAATTTCCGTTAACGGCTATTTTTTTCACTTAGGTTACTCAACTAATATCTTGTGGTTGAATTGATACAATGAAGGTAGTTATTAAATACATACTCCATTGAGTTTTCCTTCTCTTCTATCAATGTAATAACAATTTCTCAGAAATTCACGTTATATATGAATAATGAATGTATTTGAATCAGAAAATTCATGATTATTGTCTTTATCTTCAGTAATCGAAATAAGTACAGTAACCGCATTCTTTCAATCGGTACAAAGTCTGAAGTGAAGCAGTGTATATCTTCTTGAAGCAATTGACACTTACACGAAGTTAGATAGGCTTTTATTAAGTATATGACGTATGGTGATATGTGCCATTAATCAAGCTGACTGAATGAGCGAATGAATCACCATTAGTGATTCCAGATAGGCGGACTAGACTAGCTCAAACTAGTCACCCCTCCATTGTCAAGCTCGAGACCTGCCGAACTTCTCTTTTCCTCTTTCCCTTCACCCAGTGAGGTCGTACCCTATGCCTATAACCTCCGAACGTTAAAAAAAAATTCGAATGTTGCTCGAACATTATAGGTTTTTCTCTCGCTTAATCAAAGTACTACATCCCGGGAAGATTTTTGTTTGTTTGCTGGAGATGAAATATTACATGAACACCACTTGTTTCAATCGTACCGGGTAATGCTAGACTCTAACCAGCTGAAACCCCTCCATCGTCTGCACGCATCGCCTCGGAAACAGCGTTAAAATTCCTTCAAACTCGCGCTTTGTGTTCTTTTTGCTCTTGTCTTTTCTCTCCTGGCCATTTTATGTTGGCTTTTACTCTTTTTCACCACTTCTCGGCCAAGTTTTCGACTCTTCAGGTCATCTGGTTTTCTCCACAATGCTCCGGGAGCTGTTTTATTTCACTGCTACCCTCGACTTTGCTGCCAACCTGACAACAAAGCCTGGGAACCCGCCCAATCTGTCACAATCTGACTGAGTCTCTGCAAGAGCTACCTTCAAGCGTGTTCTATATTTCTTCCTTCCATTTTCCTGCTAGTCACCACATCATTCATTGATCCTATACCAGGTTGTGATAATACTCCACTCCAGACTACTTTAATGAAAATACCAATATCATTCATTCTGTAAGGACTGACAAAAAAAAATCAAACAGAACCTGATGAGTGCGAGTGCAACTAGAACATTCGACAGAATAATGATTTAATTAACATGTTGCTTTTGAAATAATCAGAGGAAATTGTTATTGTTGTTGACTTACAAACCTCTTCCTCATGGATAATTAACTTATTGTGTCCCAAGCCAATGTTTTATGGAATAATTAACTGGGTTACCATCATTCTCTAAACATGTTTCGAATGTACATATTGTACGTTAATTAACTGGCACAATTTCCATAAATTTTAATAAGACACAATGATATTAACATTTCACTTTCATTCCAATTTAATCTGCCTCGAATTATATAAAGTACTTTGAAATATATTATAATGGAATACATTCCTAGAGATATCAATCGTTTAGTAACCTCAAGAGAGTTAATGAACGGTTTATCTGTGAAATGAATATATGATTCAAATAGTTTCTATTTATTCTAAATGTAAATAATAATATTAAGAGGGCTAAAAGTGATTGTTCCGATATTTTCTGATAGCCACTTCTCGTCACTGTTGTGACGAAAATTAATTAATTCAATTAGTACACTTTTAGTCTTGTCAAAAATGTATTTTGTTAAGTTTGGCTTCTAGATCATGTATGGACTGGTAAATAAACGCGCTCATGACTTTTCCTGTTAATAAACAAGGAAAAACAATTTTAATTTGACAATATACTTATATCACAAATGGAATATCTGAGGATGTTTTAACCTAATGTTTCTGAAATTTGACATCGGGGGTTTTAAGGTCCGCTGAACACGAATGTGAAGTCGGAGAATGGGAAATCTACCCTCTTTTCCAGGAAAACCCAGGAAATTTGACCAAATCTTAGCAACAAATGATCTAAAAGTCAAACCCAATACAAGGCAAAAAGAATTTTTCAATTCGGTTTTGTATCTCAAATTTCAGATGTTATTTACATTTTTGATTGGACTATTTATTCGACCAATGTCAATTTGAATCATTCCATCCACTATGCATTCGTATCTACGTAAATTAATTTTTTTTGAAATAGCTTAATGTAGTCCAGGCAATGAGCCGGGATTTCAGCTATAATAAAAAAAAAGATATGTAAGTCAGAATCGAAAATTTTTTGTGGGATTCGATGCGTGGGGTTATCAGAATCATTCATAACACATAAAACCTCACCAGTCAACCTCCCCCCTTGGGGGCCAGAAATGACCCCCAAAAGGGTGATTTCGAATTTAAAATGCACCAGGAGGAGGAGGTCTTTTGAGTCGCTGATCACGATTTTGAAGTCAGATTTACTTGAAATCAATTCTGAGGGTGAAAAATTGATCATTTTGGCAATATATATTATTGTTTGTTTTTAAAACGAAATGATCCCCAAAAGGGTAATTTCGAATTTAAAATGCACCAAGGCGGTTTTTTGAGTCGCTGATCACGATTTTGACGTCAGATTTACTTAAAATCAATTCGGGGGTGAAAAATTGATTATTTTGGCAATATGTATTATTGTTTGTTTTCAAATCCAACCTTCTTGGTGGTGTTTCATGTGTTATGAATGATTCTGATAACCGCACGAATCGAATCCCACAAAGATTTTTCGATTCTGGCTTACATGTCTTTTTTTTAATTTTTCGGTTCGTTGCCTGGACTAATAACTGGTGGAAGTGAGCCATGTTACAAAGTGCGAATGTGATTTTTATTCGACCCAAAGCTGTTCAAGGTTTTGTCACGATTTCAAACTTACAGCAAATGCACTACAATTTGAGGATTTGATGCCCGACTTTAACAATTCACCTTCATTTGGACAAAGTAACGAACATATTTTTAATATCCGACGTCAAGTCAATCATGTGATAGTTTCTTTATAATATAACGATTGTTTAGTCTAAAGTAGAATGTTGTCGAGTTCAAAGAGCATCTCTACAGCTGACTATCTTTTAATGACTTACGATTGAACTAAAACATAATTATTGTTATCTGTATCGCATAATTAATTCCGTTAGTGCTAAATCCAAACGATAAATACATTCATCAAATTTTACTCTGATTCTGTCATGTCTGCATCTATAATCATCCTAGCATGTGGTCGGTCATCACAGAACTAGCCGCATCTTAGCAGGTCATAACATTACGAATCATTACCGTAACTTGTACTTTGATATCAACATATCGCAAAGCTAATTTGAACATGTGTTGCCCGATTCATCAACGATATTATTCAAAATATGTAAAATTAAGCAGCGACCTCAAAAATATCAACATCATGGTAAATGGCATTCTTTTAGAAAACATTATAAAGTGCAAGTCATTGGAATTATTCCTACATGGAAATGATGATTAATCGATGTATGTAACAGCTTTATTCTGATGTGTAGCCATTTTTGAACATGTTTGATATTAGAGTATCACATCTATATTTTAATATTCAGTTATATTCATATTAGTTGCTAGAGGATTGTATAAAAATGAATTTTTAATACTCTGAGTTGGTGCAATTCTAATCTATTTGAAGATTGTAGCCATTTATTATTTTACTTCTGAAGATATTGATAGAATTGCAATTTTTCATATTAGGTGGTAATTTGTTACATATTTTAGGAGCCAGGAATGTGAAACATCTTAGACCAATAATTTTTGCAGTTTTTGGAATAATGAGTCCATGTTCACCATATCGGGTATAGTGAGTATTTGTCAGTAGTATTTAAATTAAATGTTAAAAATTTTGTGTAAAATTTGAGTTTTATTCTCCAAACTTCCGAAGTATTATGAATTTACACTACGTAAACCCCGAAACCATAGATACCAGGTGTTCCATCTCAGACGAGCCACCCCGTATATTTCTTATCCCATAGTGAGTGGAAAAATCTCCCGAAACACGTCGAATGATTTTGGTTGGGGGGACATCTTTTGGCGTATATTTGAGGCTTGAACGAGCAACCCCCTAATAGGGGTTGAGTGATACGTCATTTGAAAGCTCTTGGAAGCCTCTTCACAACGGTGTATAAAAAACGTAAATTTGATGAACCGTTTCCGCCAAAAATCAATTTTGTTGCTCGAATGCGCCACCTTGAATATTTTGGTTATTTGTACAATGTACAAGCTCATTTTTATTAAGCCTTTTTTACAAACTTAAACAATCTTCAAAAAATCACATTCTTAAAAAAATTGAATTGTGTTGTCATGCTTACAATGAAAAAAATTTAATCTGCGTGTTTAAATCAAATGTTCAAATTGTCCTCCATTGACTTCCATACAATAATACAATCTTGACTGAAAACCGTCTCTAACATGGTTCAGCATAATTGGAGTTATTTTTGACGACACTCATTTACAATTCGTTGGCGTAGTTCGTCCAAATTTTCAGGCTGAGTCACAAAAATCTTGGACTTAAGATGTCCCCCCAAGGAGAAGTCCAGAGGGTTCAGGACAGGAGATCGGGCAGGCCACTCCATAGGACCTCTTCTTCCAATCCAACGACCGGGGTATTGCAAATTGATGTATTGGCGAACTGGTGCGGCGTAGTGAGGAGGAGCTCCGTCTTGTTGGAAATGCAATTTTTGTTCAAGTAGTAGAGGATTGTTTCCTAATTGTTCAGTTATTAACGGATCAATCGCATTTCCCAACATTTCAAGATAAATTTCGCCATTTAAATTACCAGGAATAAACAGAGGTCCAATTAGGTGGTCTCCCAAAATTCCTACCCAAACGTTTAGCTTTTCCCGATGTTGAGTGTGAGCTTCTCGAAATACATGAGGATTTGTATCGCTCCAAATTCTACAGTTATGCCGGTTAACCTCTCCATTAAGTAAAAAAGTGCATTCGTCAGAAAAGCAAACGTTGTACAAGAAATTTGGGTTATTGTTGATACGCTCGACCATAATTTCGCAAAACTCTTGCCTTCGATCCCAATCATCATCATTTAATTCCTGAATTAATTTAATTTTGTACGGATGGAACGTGTGTTTATGTAAAATTCTGAAAATGTTAGATTGGCTAATACCGGAAGCTGCAGAAAGTTGTCGTACAGATTGCGTGTTTGGCATAAGTTGAACATGTCCCAATACCGCCACAGCTGCTCCTTCATCATTAACAATTCCAATGGGTGCCAGTTTTTTATACATTACTGAACCCGTCTCCACAAATTTTGAAATCAATTCCATTACGTACTCATGGCGAACGCTACGTTCAGGATGGTTTTCGTTAAATATCCTTGCAGCCGCTCGGGCATAATTTTGATTTTGGTAATAAAGGCTAACCAGCTCAACACGTTCTTGCAATGTGTACACCATATTTTTTGAAATTTTAAACAAATCAGCAAAGTAGTAACTCAACAGATTGATTAAAATCATGAAATGATCGAAGAAACGTTAAAACCAGATAAACACCTTCTAAGAACAAAAAATGAAGGCAACATAAGGAAACGTTTTGCTGCTTTTTTATTTATTAGTTTGAGAGAATGTATTGTTGTATGGAAGTCAATGGAGGACAATTTGAACATTTGATTTAAACACGCAGATTAATTTTTTTTCATTGTAAGCATGACAACACAATTCAATTTTTTTACGAATGTGATTTTTTGAAGATTGTTCGAGTTTGTAAAAAAGGCTTAATAAAAATGAGCTTGTACATTGTACAAATAACCAAAATATTCAAGGTGGCGCATTCGAGCAACAAAATTAATTTTTGGCGAAAACGTTTCATCAAATTTACGTTTTTCATACACCGTTGTAAAGAAGCTTCCAAGACCTTTCAAATGACGTATCACTCAACCCCTCTCCCCTATTCAATTTTGTGGGGTTGAAGCGCCCCCTATTAGGGGGTTGCTCCTTCAAGCCTCAAATATACGTCAAAAGATGTCGCCTAAACAAAATCATTCGACGTGTTTCGGGAGATTTTTCCACTCACTATGGGATAAGAAATATACGGGGTGGCTCGTCTGAGATGGAACACCTTGTATATCTATTGCCTGGATTGTGAGGAATATATCATCGGCGTATTCAATTGTTTTAATGCCATTCCTTCTCAGTTTAATTACTAAGTGGAACGTATCATCCTTGTATTCAAATCAGTATTTTCCATCTTAGGGATTGAATCCTATTTGAATGGATGTTTATCATCATTTATTGGAAGAATGAAGATCATAAGAATCGAAAAGTCTAAAATTTGGAGTGAAAACATATAACTTGTAGACTTTATAGACATTGTCATTATTTTCATCTATTAATTACATAATTAGATCAAATTCATTTGGTTCGTCAGACAAGAATGCATTATTGAAGAGTTAATGAATCAGATATGCAATAAATGAAGACAAGTGACTGGATTTGGACAACAATAATTGCATAGAAGGGGTGAATGAAGTGAAGCAGTGGCGCACCGGTATTATCCGATTGATTACAGCAATTCATTGAGTTGTACATTGTACTTACGAGATAAAATGCATCTCCAATCACTTCAATTGTTCAAAACAACTGACAACGTACCTAATTAATTATTAGCTAAAAATTACAGTCAGTTTCGGGAATCAAACTCTATTACAACCTTGCTGTAAACCTCCACTGGGCGACCGGGAATTAGGTATTTTTCTTTCTAATGTTACTTGTGTTGTTTATTCAATTTACTCAGATGTACAGGTTAATTGTCACTTTGAGTTTTCTTGGAAACCCAATTTCCTGTAACCTTCAGGCGTCGAATTTAAGCGGAAAGATAAAGTAGGGAACATTATACATATCGATTATTAAATTAAAGCGTGTCCTACTAAAGTGAGCTAACACTTTGTACAGGATGTGAATATTCCGCCCATTCGGCCTTGGACCTTACCTTTCTATTTAATGAAATCGATCGACATCTATCTGCATTCAAGCAAGATAGTTTTTCTGCTGTTTGACTCAGTTTATACAGTAGGGTTACGATTCAGAGTGCCAAGTGAAAACCTTCATTAGTCAAAATGTCTGAACCTAGAGAAATACTAATGTCACGGTTGATCCAAGCAGTGATCGAAGCGAAGTTAGAACTAATCTATTATGGGAGGCAATGCATACAAGAGTGCCTAAATCTATATTTTCGAATGATACAGATAGGGAATTTTAACTTCACCAACGGTTGTCAAAAGTATTAGTTGCATAAAGTTCGTCAGTTCTTACCATGTTCATTGTAAATCAATTTAAGGTGATTATGAGAGGTAGCCTTGTTTTGGTGAATGGAAATTTTTCCCATATCTTGGAGAGGAGTAGATCTAAAATTAAGTCTATCCCAGGAAACGCTACCCATGTGTGTATGTAGTAGATGCCCCCCACGGGCAAATACAAAGAACCAAATAAGCAAATACTGCCATGGTGAAATAAAGTGTGAAAAGTACACCAAAAGGTATGCGAATAAAAAGCATTAAGTTATAGAAATAACATGCGAAAATCATTAACAATTCGAATATTTATCTACAAGACTGTCATTGTTTTCGACATTTACCTAGTTTAGAGTGGATGAGAGAACTGATACTGATTTGACGAAGTGGATTAATTAATGAACACTTTTTAGTCTAGGAGCCAGAGCGATATTGATGGTCTGAACATTAACCCGATGACACTATGATTTATCGTTAGAGGACGGTTCAATGACCAATTCATCTCACAGACCGAATTTTCCCCGGCTGCTAGATCTCGAGATATGGCATCCGCATTTTTTTTTTTTTTGACTGAAGTTTAACCCTTTACAAGTTGCGGTTACTTGAAAAGCATGCCATTCTTATAAGAAGAATGTTCATTGGTGTTGGCGATTGTTAACATACCCTATGCCATCAAAAGTTATCGGCCCGTTTCCGAGTAATTGGCCATTATTTGTACCAAAAATGTTTCTTTTTTTCATTTTGTGGATGAAAGTTGCGGGTTACAAGGTAACATGATGGCACTATGTTAAATAACTCTATTGGAGGTCAAATAAAGATTTAAAATTATTGCCATCACTCCTTGCCTATTTTAACCGCCCCCCCCAAACCCCCTAAAACTACACCCAAAACAAACAAGAAACGGCCGTTTCGATTTTAAACCCAGCCAGAATCTCAATAATTGGATAATTTATCATAAAATTGGTCATATTATCCATATTATATATATTTTTTTGGGGGTAGTTTTATAGGGTTTTGGGGAGTTGAAATAGGCAAGGAGTGATGGCAATAATTTTAAATCTTTATTTGACCTCCAATAAAGTTATTTAACATGGTGCCATCATCTTACCTTGCAACCCGCAAGTTTTACCCACAGAATGAAAAAAGAAACATTTTCGGTCCAAATAATGGCAATTACTCGGAAATGGACCGATAACTTTTGATGGCATAAGGTATGTTAACAATGGCCAACACCAATGAACATTCTTCACCAGGTTTGGGAGGGTTAACTTGCAGTTCATTTTCGGTCCAATTTTAACTGGTCGGCCTGATAAACGGACACGATAAAAAATGATGGCACATGGTGGACGCGTATAAGAATTGTATGCTTTTCAAGTAACCGCAACTTGGAAAGGGTTAACCTCCAGTAAAAAAAAAATGCTGATGTTGTATTTCGAGATCTAGCAGCCGGGGAAAATTCGGTCTGTAAGATGAATTGGTCATTGAACCGTCCTCTAACGATAAACCATTGTGCCATCGGGTTAATGTTCAGACCATCAATATCGCTCTGGCTCCTAGACTATTTAGCTAGGATGAGTTCCAAATTTGAACCAACTTTTCCTGCGTTGTCATAATAATAAAATAATAAATAATTAGTTTCTCCTGGTCTCATGAAAATTAATCTAATATGTGTTTTCTTGTTCTGTTATATATCAGAGAAATAATGATTTTTTACTTGTTATTTATTATTCCAGTTAGTAGTATAATTATTACCACAATAAAAATTGGTGCGTGTACAAAATGGGGGATGGAATGATCCTCCAACAACAGTTGATGAGTACTTGAAAATACCCCAGTGTGGTAAAACAATTTGTCAGCATTCTCAAATTAAATGTTGAAAGCTCTGTGTAAAATTTGAGTTTCATTCTTCAGCCGAAGCAGGCAATAGATCTTTCCAGATCACTTTTTCCGGTCACATATGTAGATTCTTTTTAGTCGAGTCAAAAGTGTGAAAATATAGGGGTCATTACTAAAATTTTATAGACCCCACGAAAATGAAAAATTCTTCTTCCATCGTGTTCAGGATGACTTACACATCGCTAGTCACAGGGAAAAAAAGGGGGGCTCGTGATTATTTCTATTAATAAACAATGAAAAACCATTTTCAATTAACAAATGGAATATCTCGGGTTATTTTAATCCAAAGTTTCTGAAATTTGGTTTCAAGGAGTTTTTTGGTCCGCTGAACCCGAATATGAAGTCGGAAAATGTAAAATCCGGACAGTTTGCTGGAAAACCCGAAACATTTTACCAAATCTGAGCAACAAACAAATTGTTTTCTCGGACTGTGATATTGTAATAATAAGGTAACGTTATGGTCCTCCGTACAAATTTCACTAAAAGAAGGAAACGTCTAGAAAATTGGTTGAAAATTGCGTCGTTTTTCTTATTTCTGTCTCGGTCCTCGCTCAATGCATCAGCGGGTTCAGCGGCCCAAAAAAAACCCTGATACCAAATTTCAGAAACTTTGTATTAAAAAAGCCCGAGACATTCCATTTGTTATAAAAGACATTCCATTTGTTAATTGAAAATTATTTTTCATTGTTTATTAATATTGATAATCGTGAGCCCCTTTTTTCTTTTTCTGACTAACGATGTGCGATCTAGTAATGATCCCTATTTTTTCACACTTTTGACTGGACTACGTTAAGACGATAACAAGCATTGAAAATAAAAATCTGCATACCATTGTGGTTTAGTAATCATCAATTCAATTATAATTTTCTTAAATGAACGTGAATATAAATATAATTATTATGTTAATTACTAGGTGTATTGCACCGTTTATTGCAATATCGAACTATACAAAAGTTCATTTTCGAAAACATTATTGTATATCATGGCTTCGGCGTATTGTTGATGTACATTTTTTTTTCGTATATGTAAATAACGAAATATAATATAAATTCAAATTTATATCAACTGCAAAGTTTAATCGCTGACAGTGACATTTACAATCCGGGTTGTATGACGTAACAATTGTGAGCATTTTAACTTTGCAATTGGTGTAAATTTTAATTTGTGTTTTATCATTGCATGTTTTTAAAAATTAACTCTTTGAGTTCTAAATTGCAATAAACTATGTAATAAACGTACTGGTTTTTATTTATTCGAAATAGAATATCATAGCGTGACAGATGAATTAATTAAATTCCTATAATTTCAATGTTTACATATTTTTTTAATCATGACTTTATTTGAATAATACCTGATGATTAATGTCATCATGTTCACCATTGGTATACAGATTTATCCAATGTGAATGGTACAATTTGAGCAATACTCAATACACGCAGAATATAATTGGTAAATCGATTCGTTCTCTACTTTGCAGGAATTCGATGTCGACAAAATTAAACAAAATTTATTTAAACGTTAGAACAAGTAACAAAACCAAAAAATTGACCATGCTTTTCAACATAAAAGTTGATTTTTCTCGAAAACGGTGAACTTTAGAGCTTATGACCAACTACCTTTCTTGTGTAGAAAACATTGGCGGTTCAAATGGGAGTCTCAAAATTGTACTTTTTCCAGTGGCGTAGAAGTTGGGGAGAAAAACACCCACCCCTCTATCTCTTATTGGAGTTTGTCTACAAAAAACTGACTCATCCAGTATATCAATAGTTTCTATTCCAATTCTACAACATTTTTTACTCTCAAAAAACGGTTATCGCTTTCAAATTTGCTGCGGCATCGCATTCTCAATTAAAGGGCTTGAGTCAAGGTCATCCAGAAATCAGTAGCGCATCTGAAACATTCTCAATCTGTGCTCGTACATGGGAAATTAAAAATTCGGTAACTTTTTAATCCTTCGTTATTGCATTTCCCCACATTGAGTACTATCTAAAAATATATCGCTTTGTACAATTACGAGGGTTGCACAAATCAAAGTTAGTTGGCCAGTTGCTCCACATGTTGGTCAGGGAATATGGAAGTTGAGTATTATTTTTTTTTCAAAAACTGAACATTTACACTTTCATGCACAAATATCATTAAGGAAATATTTAGAGTAGAAAATGAGTAGTTATATTTCTTAAAGACTAAATAAGAAACCTTACAGATTTCTTTCTCACTAAAGTAAATATTTACAAGTTGAATGTCGTATGCCATTAATCGCCCTGGAAAACCTGAGATTAAACTACCGAGGTAGGCGGATCTACTACTAACTGCACTGACAGCCGAGCGACCCTGGGCGCACTTCGCGCCAACAGAGTGACTTCTAGGCTTGTCTTAGAGTGCAGCGAAACTCTGGCTGAATTAGTCAGAAGGAACAAACTCCAGCTAGTATGGGTACCTGCACACTCTGGCGTGAAGGGAAACCAAGTGGCCGATGACCTGGCCAAACGAGGTTCCTTGAGTGCCCCTGATCACGATTCAACGATCGGAATTTCATCGGCCACCAGGCTCCACGCCCTCAAGGAGCTACTGGATAGGCAGTGGCTTCGGTCCGGCGTGGTGTCCCTGGCAAGTTCCACATTAGGGACTTCTCGCCTAAACACTCTAAAATCCTACTCTCTATGAGCAGGAGAGGCCTAAAACTGATGACAGGACTTCTCACAGAACACTGTCATCTGCATAAACATCTACACACAAGCCTGTTTTCTTTGAACGGTATGTAGATGATTGCCTTATGTGTGTTCCCAACGATAAAATTCAATATGTGATTAATAAATTTAACAATTTCCATTGTAAACTTCAATTCACTTGTGAAATAGAAATAAACAATAACATTAATTTTCTAGATATGACCATTATGCATGATGCAGATGGAAAAATAAAAATTTCTTGGTTTACTAAAGAAGTCTGGTCTCAACGTTATCTTCATTTCAATTCCGTTGCACCAGCCTGTTATAAAAAAGTGTCATAAACAGCCTCACAGACCGCGCGGTAAAATTATCCCACGCAGAGGACCGTCCCAAAAATTTAAAAATTGTTCGTAATGCATTGGAAATGAATGGCTACCCAAAAACTTTATACAATCCTATCAATAAAGAGAGAATAAACAAAATCTATAATGGTTCTTCTTATAAAAATAACATAACAGGTAATACAGACAATTATATGACTTTACCATACATTCCGGAGACCTCAGAAAAAATTAAGAAATGTTTGAAAAAGTACGATATAAATGTTGCGCATAAACCTACTAACTGTGTTGGGAAATATTTTTCAAATCTAAAACCTGTAATACCTAAAGATAAACAAACCCACACAGTATATAAATTGAATTGTTTAGATTGTGATGGAACATATACTGGAATCTCTAAACAATATTTACAAAAAAGAATGTACGACCATAAGTATAGCACAAGAAATAATAACTTAGAAAATTCCACCGCCCTTGCTAAGCACTGTTTTGATTATAACCATCAATTTCATTACAAAAATGTTTGATATTTTAACTAAAGAAACCAATTATTATAAAAGATCTATCCTGGAGATGATTCACATAAAAAGGGATTCAAATTCTGTAAATCATAGGAATGATATTCAGGGATTGAGTCAGATTTATACTAACTTGATTAATTAAAACTCTTGCAAATTCCTACATACGTCTTTATAATGTTAAAAGTATATTTTAAGAAGAACGCTTAAAGTAAACTAAATTCCAATGCAGGTCTAAAACCTTTTCAAGTACGTCATAAATCTACATCTGGGTCGAGTTATTACAAACAAATAGCTTCGAACTTCAGTTGCTTTGAGACCATAGCAATATGCGTTTGTACATTATGAGAATATTACTTAACAGTGGTTTCTTGTTACAAAAAATCTATACTTTAATATTAACGATACAATTTTCGATTATTCGTGGTTCTGTTCGTTTCGACGGCGTGAGCTTTTTGATTGAAGATTGTGCGATATGGACGCTTGTGCTATTTAGTTTTAGTTAACCCCCTTTTTAACAAAATAAGTCTTCTGATGATGGTCGTGAGACCGAAACGTACGTAAAGACGAACATTTATAACAGAGTGTTAATGTGACCTAATTCCCGAGAATTTTTTATATTCTACACACAATGGGTATTGTTGAAGACCCAACTTGTGGTAGATGTGGAGAGACGGATGAAACTGCCTCTCACATCTTAGCAGAATGTCCAGCATTGGCTTCTCTTAGGCTCGACAGCACACCTATGATGCACGAAGCCATAAGAGGTATGAGTCCATGCAAAATTTTAGCCTTCGGCACTGTCTTAGGCCTGCTGAACTGATTTTTGTAGTTAGGGGCGCACAATGGACACAATAAAGCGGTAAGTGCACCGGATTTGGCCTATTGGCCGCTAGCTTTTACCCGTTTTCGGTATATTTCGGTATGAAACGTGTGGCAATCGGGGTCTGCCGCGGTAAAGCTATTGCATAGCACTACGCCACTGGAAAAAGTTGGGCAGAAAAACATCCACTACCCCTTCAAAATCTTCACGAATTATGAGTAAATAAGAGTATCATCTTGATCTCTATGAAGAGTATTCTGTGACAAGCATAAATAACTCTACTACCGGTAGTAGAGTTATCTATGGTGACAAGTGTCAGTTGACTTGTATACACAATTTTATACGAAAGTTTTAACGTTCAGATCTCGATAGCGCTTCCGGCTTCGGGATTTTCACGTGGCCTATCGAAATTAGAAGGTTCGAATTGTATAAAAACACAATTGCATGAACGCCAGACGTCTTATGTAATTAGCTATGAACGTAATAATTTTGACATATCCGCGAGGAGCTCGCTGCGCGTAAGTTAGAGTTTATACATTTTACCTCTATTTTGTTAATTCGGGGCCGTTTCGAACCCCGTGCGGCCGGCGCCAGTTGTAATAAAGTATTTTGGACTATGGGCCGCTAGCTTTTACCCGCTTTCGGTATATTTAAGTAGTTAGAAAATTCCCTTCCGTACGTCGCACGTCAGATGCTAGTAGGTGACAGCTGAGAATATCTCAAACTGTTTTAATTAAATTTTCCTATTTAATCGACATTTTGGGGCCCGAGACTATGCTATTTAGTTGGCCCCGTTCATAAACTAACGACATGGAGCGAAAACCGCATGCGAAAAGTCCTCGTTAAGACGTTCTATGTACCGTAAATTTGCACTTTTCAAACTCGCGAGCTACGCGCTTCTCACGTGAACGTCATTCGATTTATCGAAAATTAACCAATTCAAAACAGTTTTAGACCCAGTTTGGGGCTATCACGACCTTTTAAAAGGTTCAAAGTTAACATTTCGATAACATTTCGACAATTTTAAGCTCGGCCGAGCTACATGGTAGGCGGAGTGTTG
Source organism: Endomychus coccineus (assembly GCA_958510875.1). Classification (NCBI taxonomy): domain Eukaryota; kingdom Metazoa; phylum Arthropoda; class Insecta; order Coleoptera; family Endomychidae; genus Endomychus; species Endomychus coccineus. Next base: position 289,026,142 of record OY294067.1, read on the forward strand.
GGTCTTAGCATATTTCGTTACGGTATTTGCTTTTTGTTTTTTTAGATTTTCGTTACTGTATTTGTCTTTTGTTTTTTTTTTCTTGATTCGGTCGCCGCGCTCAAAGCCCGCGATAAACGCTATATGCAATAGCTTAAAATTTGCTAATAGTTTGGCAAATCACATTTATATTCTAAAGCTCATCATTTTCATTCAAGGAATTAAATTTTTATGCCGCCCAACCCAGGACGGCACTTACTTCCGATGCAATAATAGACATGCGGTAATGTTGGTATCAAGGTAATAAGAGTCTGAGAATGTAGACGTTAGAAATACATTTTTTATACAACAATGTGTAACGCTTGTTCCGTCTAAAGTATGTGGTTGTTCCAGCGACTAGTTCTCGACACACAAAATTAATTCTGACAAGCTGAAACAAATTAACAGTAGAATTCTATAAAATGAATCTCGGATATTATTAGAACATTTTAATCAATATTATCATCCCCACGTAGGATCTATGAAAATAGAAGTTACAAATAAAAGCTATTCCGGCGCTCCTTGTAACGTATTGGGTTTTGATAAACTGTGAAAGAGTTTACACTGTGGATACACTATAAAACTATAAATAAGAAATAATCTCCCTCATCCACTAAAATAGTGTTGAAGTACTGAGGACCTTTCATCATCAGAGTGAACTAAATTGGAAATCAATATGTGCCAATTTGGGAATAATAATGCAAACTAGGGGTTACCATCAGCAGGAGAAAAATCGGAATTTAATAAATTGCTTTCCTATTTATGCATTTCCATCCCTTCTAAATTACCTACATGTTTGTCCGTACTGTGTTGTCAAAGTGATAAATTTTCTTGAGAAATGGTGCGATCTGTATTTAAAATATGTTCGGCTAACCCTGATTCTGCACCAATATTTTTCCTTATGTGGGCAAAATGTTCTTTATACCGAGTTAAAATTTTCCTTGTAGTTTGACCCACATAGCATTTTGAAAATACCAGATTTGTCGAAGCTAACGCAAACCTAGGCCCATAACTTCTAGACAGAAGGGAGTTTTCCTTAAAGGCTTTACATCCACGAGAAAGAGTACACCAACTGCAGCATTGATGGCCTTCCTAGGCGTCCCATCGCTATCACTGACTATGAGAAATCTCGCAATGATAACGGTCTACAAGCTTAGCTGCCCCATTATTCAAGGGGCTGCGACTGGAACCGCAGGACATAATCAAGATCCTGTGGTTCGGGGAGCAGAATTTCAGGGTCTTCAAGGAATTGGAAAATGACCGTACGTTAAAGTACGGAACAATATGGTATACGGATGGGTCTAGAAAATACACAAGAGTCGGAGCATCAGGATTTTGCGGTCCTAGATATATTGATGGGTATTCCTTGCGAATGTGGGATCTCAACATAATCTACCAAGCCGAGTGGGTTGCCATCTAGATATGTACGGGAAGCTGCTTGGCTATGGTAACGTAAATGGGACCATCTGTATCTGTTCAGACACGTTGATAACTGTGGAGTAGGACCTCGGTCCCCCCCCCCCCGGCCTGCCCGTCCAGTGGACTCTAGACCTGTTTGTGACTTGCCCTCCCCTAACATAAACAGCACGCCACTGCCCGACAGAGACCAACGCCTTAATTGGAGAGGAGACGGTCTTTTGAACCGTCTGGGCCCCTCTTCCCCTGTTTACTCGTGTTAGTGTTATAATTTATAACAGCTCCCGTTTGACGAGTTGCCGTCGACCTCTTATCATCGGTCTTCCACATTTGTTGCCCTGGCCGCGAATCAATTGCCCAGAAATCTGTGATAAGAAGCACAGACACCGGACTTTATGAGTAAAGCCATGTGGTGCAGCATAATACCCACGCAGAGGCAGCTTTTTCGCCCCCGGCGGGACTACTTTAGGCGGTCCCATCTCAGGCATACCTAGGACCCTGTCCCGTGCATACCCAAGATGGAGCTTGCTTGCTAGACTCATATACTGCCCCTTCTGGGCTATGGTGAATTCCATCTCCTCGTAATTACCTGTTTCACCAGGAACGCTACGAGTAAACGTTCGGCTTTCGTTCAAATAGCCTACCGCATATGCCACCACGGCCGTGAATCCGTTCCGACCAGCCATCTGCGATAAGAAGGCACTGCGCCGTGGTTTTTATGGGTAAACGACATGTGGTGCACCGTTTACCTGACGTTTCGCAGCGGTACCTTTTTTCGCCCCTGCTCATGCAGGCCGAGGCTACTTTGAGCGAGAACCTGCGTTACCTATGGTGCAACAGGCACGGTACTTGCTAGCTATTCCCCCTGACTCATGAGGAATAGCCCCACTCGCCTGCTCGTGTCAGCCTAAGCTACGTTTACGAACCATCGTCGGCCTCGTTCAAGTTTGGCCTTCCGCATGTGTCTACTACGTCCGTGAATCCGTTCCGACCAGCATCCCTGGGATAAGGAGGCACGGGGTCGTGGTTTTAAAGGTGAAAATGTATGCGGTGCCCAGTTCACCGGATCTTTTGCAGTGGCAACGTTAGTTTGGCCCCGAAGTGTTACTTGTCTCACGAAACCGCGAAGAGGTGTTGCTTGCTGAATCTACCGCCAGTTTCTCTCCGGCCTAGTAGATTCTCTCCCGAGTATCTGTTCAGACAGTCAAGAAGCACTCAACGCACTGAAATGCCCGACTATGTCCTCAAGGCTTGTCGGGGATACCAAGGAGATCGTTAGCAGGCTAGCCGTTGGCAACAGGCTTAACCTAACTTGAATCCCGGGTCAGTCTGGTTGAAAAGGAAATGAGAAAGCCGACAAACTAGCCAAAGAGGGACCTAAATTGGACGGTCCTCAAAACTCTGCTGCTGGTATTCCCTACAGAGAGATCAACATGCCTCAGCATGGAGGAGCAAAGCACTGCTTGGCAATGATCTAGGCTCAAAGGCTAGTGAGATATCTCATAGGCAAGGCATCAGGCTAATCTCCGAGATCTTTACAGGTCACGGAAATCTGATGAAGCTTAGACATGCAGTAGGGAAGAGGGACACTCCCTTCTATATGAGATTCGAGGGTGACAAAGTGAAGTCGTTAACACACTTTCTCTATGTATGTCCTGCGCTCATTTGAACCAGGTCAATAGGGCTAGGTCTGGGGAACACCAAGGCCGATGACATGAAGGATGTAAGCGTAAAACGGATTTAGGTTGCTGTCGAGCAGCGTGGTATCCACCTTGAAAAACGTTGCAGGTGTTTTTTTTTGGCTAGGCGCACTGAACTTTTTATTGGGCCCGCTACCAACGCAACCAATACCAATACCAAATCCGACATTTTGTAGGGAGTCAGATATCATTTCTTTGATTTGGACAAACACGTGTTTGTATTATAGAGCTGGGCATCACGTATTCCAAATTTGAATACTTGATAACATCACGAAATACAGATTTACTGTTCAGCATAATAATGAATACTATTGGTTCGTGGCAAATTCTACACATTGAGTATGCTTCGAAATGAATGTACCAGGGGTATTACTTAATCGGATTAGAGGTCCTCTCATTCGTGAGGAATCTTCAACTGCTCAAGACTATCTCAAATCTTTTGAAAATTCTCCTTTTTTGCCAATTGCCTTGAAAGTTTTTGTAACAGATAGGTAGAAAATGTTGGTTCTTGGCTTCTGCCAAGTCTGAAAATTCTAATGCGTTCTAGTTAAAGATGGTACATCACAAATTTCACTTGAGATTTTCGATTGTGGTGTCATCTGTTCTTTCTGTCAGGGACTTTTCACCTTGCCCTTGTATCTATATAAGTCGGTTCATGATAGTGAACGTTTATAATGATGTTAACGCAGATAGACTGCGCCGTGAAAGTAGCACTTTATTCAAAAATAGTGCTCAATTATTCCATATGTTTCGTATTGGTTCCAATTGGTTGCGCTATTCGAATAAATCTTAATGTAATTTAGTTGGTACAAAATAATTGGTCATTTCGGGTGCATTTTCAGGCAATTAACGTAAACGATCGCATCATATTGCACTCGTTACAAATGTCACTGATTAAACCAACAATGCGCCATAAACCTCTAATTTATTAAACCTTTTTGTAGGTCGTCCGGTTGTATGTTGTATAAATTTAACATAATAATATCCCGGAACAATAAATTCTCCGCCGAAAAATGAGGATAATAGTTGTTTTCACTTAAACGATATCATTGAGTCATTGAGTGGATAACAATTTAAAAACTATACAATCGCAGAGCAATTTGATTTCGACCCAGACGGCTGAGTCAAGGTGATTTCAACAATAACGTCTTTGTTTCAATATCAATGGGACTATGAAACCAGCGCTTCCTAACCCACTCTTTCACTCACGAGTATCCTGGATCGATAGTTATATCCCATATAATACAGGATAAGGTCCCCCCACAGAATATCTAAACATCAAAATCTTTCATATATCTTCTGTTACAAGAAAAGTATCAAATACACTAGTATCTATCAAGATGGTCGAAGAAACGTTATACTTAATTCAATTTTTCATTGAACTGTACTAATTCTTTTTCTTATACTAAGTAGCTAGAATTACTCTAATTACTTATCTGCATTACTTTTTAATAAATTGTATTGTTCATATCTTATTTACACGACATTTACGTAATAACGTATAATGATGTAGTTTTTAAATCAAAATTTAGTTTATAGTTATGAATTATTTGAAAATATGAGAAATTTATTAAGTTTAGTTTCACTTTCAAATATGTATTTTTTTGGATAAGAGTCCTTCACTTGTTTCAGGGATGTATTAATAATTTCTGTAGTTATACTTTCTATGCAAGGAGCAGTATTATTTTTTTCAATATATTAATATGTTTTATTATGTGACTATACTTTCACTAAAACAGTAACTTCTTCGAACCCATATCACAAAGTATCAACTTACTACAAGAAAGCTTACTTTAATGATAATCTCAGGATAGATTGTTATTGGAATTTTTCCTAATTAGGTAAAAAAATTTAGGGTAAACGATAAACTGGTAGCAAACGCAAAATCTAATTTTAGGGTATCGGACTTCTTATATTTTTAAATTTGTATTCCAACAAATTAAATTTATTAATTTATTATTAAAGCTATGGTTTTCTATAATCAAATGTTCCGTAAAGGGTTTATTATTAATTAAACTACGCCTATGTTTTTTGATCCGGTTTCTGAAGGTCCTTCCTGTCTGACCAATATATATCATTGGGCAATACCCACGCACACGTCAGCTTGTAAACCACACATTTGTCTTCATCGGATAATTCATTTTCATTATTTTTGATAAATTTGGCTGCGCTACGTGAATATCTAAATTACTATGAAACTTGCATATACGATTAGAAATAATAACTGTCAATATACAATATGTCTGGGCTCCAGGATCATATGGGTGTGAGCGGTTTATTGTTGAGCTTACAATAATGGAGAGCCAATAAAAGCGAATAAAATCAAAATGACAAAAAAATTTCATAAAGTATTCGTTCGTTTTATGTCGGAATTTATTCCTCACTTTACAAATACATGTTGTTCATTGTTCAATGAAATGAAAAAAGGTTTAATTTGCGTGGGAGCAATATTTCCACATCAAAAAAGTAGGTTCTATAAAAGTTGTTTACATTTCTTCATAGTCTAGCTCTAAGGAAAACACGCAACCTTTGTTCACGACGTAATTGAAACATTTCTAAAGTGTTATAAAAAAAAATATTTCAATTATTTACTACCCTTACACGAATCATTTAATATGTGAAAGAGGTAAAACTACTTGGATGGACGACCATGTGATCCGAAATAATCTTATATAGCTGGTCATCTGTATGCTATTTTTGGCCCAGCAGACGCAATTACAAAGATATCGAACTTGGGTAAGTCTTTATATCCTATTGGAAAATGAATCATATTGTCGTAATTTTATGGATACCAAGCAATATTGATACACCGTTTTACACACAAAAAATCAACTGTCATATGATTCTGATTATTCATATCGATTACTCAATTTATGTCGATTACGCTTTCAAAATGTATAGATAGAGATCTCCATTTTGATGACCCAAGCCCAAGTGAAGTTTTATTGGGTGATTATCTAAACTGATAATACAGAAGCACCAAGTTCGGAACATGATACCAAGTAATTTGATTGATCTAAACATTGGCTTTTCATCTACAGTTCAAGTTACGAAGATTAGAGCTAACTTATAACCAAAGATAAAGTAAGTACCCTTTGAGCTATCATATCTAATGAGGGCCCTATCTCAATATAATCAGACAAAAGCAACATTTGACTCAATTGCGGGAACAGTTTTACGAACGACATAAACTCTAAAAATCCCTCCCAAACGTTTAACGTATCACATCTTGATATCAAATGGGTTGTGCGCGAGTGGAGGGCTATTCCGCGAAAATGTAAAGCAGTCTTTGATTCAGGACCGCATTTAGGAGTGTGTAGACCAGATTGTAGCATCCCTCGCCTACGCTGATTTCTTCCAATCGCATTCAAAACCTAGAATTTCGAAAGAATTGATCGATGATGTGAGGAAGCTGTATCAATAAGGAGGCTTCAAGTTCGCTTAGAAATATGTCGGCCAAAAAAGGAGAGAGTGTGTTGCCCACTGCACATCCGCTTGTTTGTTGATAGTAATTTGTGTTGAAAGTGAAATAATTTTGCTACATACATAAAGAAGTAAGGACCACGTATTCTGTGCAGTTTCTATCGGGGATATTAACATTTGAAAGACATTTCTTCAGAAAGTTTATCGACTCAGGGATTGTGGTATTGGGGGATTCAAAATTCGTCACAGTACGCAGGTAAACATAAAATTCGTGTACGATATTTATCACATGTCATTCTGTCGTCCGATTTTAGGACAACGAAATTGGTCACAAAGATAATTATTGATTTTAAAATTCTAAAAAAAAAATTGTTAATGCAACAATTTTGCCACCATAGGCACCCAAGTAATATTTTAACGTTTACAAAAAAATTATTATGATTGAGAAATCAAAATCAAATTATCAGGTCGGTTTTATTTTATTTATTCACTAAATTAGTGTAATAAAAAATGTGTAACATATGATCAACAATATAAAGTACTTATAATACATAAATTTTAGATAACACTCGGAAGAAAAACATTGACAATTTATACATAATAATTAAAGTGAGGCATTTATGAAATTTTCGTATTTGGCATATTTTTTATATTAAATGAAATTTTTCCGAATTTTTCATATTTTTAACTATTTTGTAATTTTTAGCATATCTGGTAACAATATTACAAACAATTCCTTCCTATACAATTTAACCAATTTTTATTATTCTTGCGAGTAAAGTAAATTTAAAAGCTCTCAATTTGTGTTGCTTGACTGGTTTTGCATGTAGGAGGTATAATTTTAAGAAAAGGACAGTTACTGGTAAATCCCAATAATATTGTTGATGTTTAAAATATTCACTTAATCCGGAAGTAGTACTAAGAATTGATAAATTTAATAAAAGAATTTGAGCAAAAATGCAAAAATGTTCCGGGACATATTGGAAACCAAATATATAAAAATTCAAAGCAGTAATTGATAAAAACCATGGCTACAAATTCCTTTTACAAGCAGCCAATGCTTTAATTGGAAATTTTGATGAAACATTTACATTGGAACCAGAAATTTTGTTACATTCAAGAAACGCCCCTATTACGTATGTTGAAGTAGAGAGAAGCTTTTCTGCATTTAAACATATGTATACTGGCGAAACTTTTTGTTAGAGAATTTCGAGAAATCCTTAATTGTTTATTGATTAATAATTTAATTAATCATGTAAAAATTGTTTTGGTACATATATTTTCAAGTAACAAAATATTGAACTATGTTTTGTTTTATTACAAACTACCCCATTAAAAAGCAATTGAATGTGAAAATTAAAATATTAATTTTTGAATAATTTCATATTTAAATTTTTTGTTTCATATTTCAACTGAATTTCTTTTATATATATGATCATATTTCATACTTTTTTTTTCTTCTTATTTGAAACAACTTTATTTTGTTCCAAATTATTTTGCAAGAAATCTTGTCTCCGAATTATGGCTGAGGTTTTAGATATACAAGGAGTAGCTACACTATTACATTTTATGAACACTTATATTTGAAATTTTAATAAGACATCCACGAAATAAAAAATATTCGGTGAACTAAGAATGAACTATGAAAAGAGTTATTTAAATGGGAGGGAAAGGACTCGCAAGCGTTCGTAGTTTTATTTAGAGTTGGAGAAGCTTCAGTCCAAATGTGGGGTGGAAAAGTGGCTTCGTCGGATATAAAATATTCCACCAAATAATCAGCAAAAACCGTTAACTTATCGTCACTTGGTTTTATAGTAGCAGTAGTAACTCAAAAGCAAAAAAATCTCTTACATGATTTGGATTTAAAAATACCATACCAAAACAATATCGAAGACACATTCCAGATTCACCACTTAACCCCTACTTTTGTATTTCACGCCACCAAGACTGTGTAAGATGGAAGCGGCAACCAATAATTGTAACGTTATCCCACACTTTACGAACTGCATCAATAATAATAATAATAATACATCTTTATTTCCACAAAATAGTTGTTACAATCCCTATATTACAATAACAGAATATTACTATAATATGAACAACTAAATTGGAAATCTTAGGGCGACGTTCAAGCGGACAGCGAACCATCCCTCGATCTACCACTTAAACCCTAAAATGATAAATTTAGGTATTATGCACTAAATGCCTACATTATAACTTAATCTAGTTTCTGTCACTATAATAGTTAGAAATTACTAGCTTATTAAAGATAATACCTAATAAACTATCTCACTCAATTCTCTTCGGTTTATTTCTGAAACAGTATATTATAAATTTTTTTCTTGAAAGACCATATTTTATTTAGTTTAGAATTGTTCGGGACTTCATTATACAACTTATATATTTGATATGAAAAACATGCAGAGGAGGAGTGATTGTGAATTTATGTCTGACATTCAAATTATTTATCAGTCCGAAACCGTATTCTATTACACAAATATGAATGGCATTTTCAAAATCAACCACTACTTTCTCAGGAATGAAACTAAAGTTGTAAAGAGAACAAATGAACTTTCTCCTGATTTGTTTTCCAGTAAACCAAACACTAGCGGTATATAGAATCCATTTATTTAACCATGTATGGTAAATGGTTGTGTGAAAAATGTTGTGCAGTATTGGACATCCATATATATAGAACTCGACCTACATAAGAATTTCAAATTTGTTTGGCAGCTAAAATTACAATTCCATTTCGGAAATCATTATCCAGAACAAAATGTTCCTCTCTTGACGTTTTGTTCGAATGTTTTTGCAGAACTTCTTTGGCAGAGCGAGGAAAAGTTGGCAATGTTTTGCGACGTCTACTGTACATATTTTCTTTGACGCACTTTAAGTCCCGGGAAGTCAATGTTTCTTGAGAAAAATCTGAGGAAAAACCATTTGAACCTAATTCTTTATGCAATATTTTAGTTGGTCTCTCTGTACGTTCTTCTTCCGCTTTACTTTTGCATGCAACACTAAGAACTTGTCTGGCAATTTTTCCTTCAGGTTCTAGTTTATGTTGATTTTTCAATGTTGTTACAACAAAACTACCCGATTCCCCAATTGTATACACATAAACCTTAAATTTAGGCCGTTTATTGATGCACCACCACACAGCTCCATTATTAGTTGAAGATCGATGTTTAGAACATTTTCGTACACTATTTGGGTGTTTCCACGTTCACTAATAATTTCTTTCACAAACCACATTTTAAATTTTGAAAAGAATGTTAACTATCACTTGTTAGCACGTACAACACCAGAAATATAATGATTATAAGTGTGGAAACAGGCCCCTGTCTAGCTTTAATAAGCAGTAAATATCAGCCGTAATGATCAACATCCGCCCATCCTTTCTGTTCTTACCAAAGAAAGCTCTGTGTGACGAGTTTCAGGCACCCTTAAAATTTACCTGAGACCCTGGACCGGTTCCCGTAATGAAATTGTGACGAATATCATATCATCCGTGGTATTGGACAAATATCTAGGTAATTTAAAACGGATGGAAATGTACAAAAAAGCAATTCATTGAGTTCCGATTTTGATCTGAGGGGAACCCCTTGTTTACATTATTATCCCCAAATAGTATTTGAATATGTACACCAATATTTATAATTTAATTCACTCTGATGATGGCTACTTGGTAGCAAAAAGGTCCTCAGTACATAAACAGTATTTTTAATGGATAATGTTGATAATTTCTTATTTATAGTGTATGGCTACTACTTTATCATAAATTCTACCTCCCAATATAGGCAAGAGTATAATGAAAAGTGTATTCTAACGAAATAATAAATAAAACTACTTTGTTTTACTATCACTGATATTTAATATAGTCGTTACTATAGTTTCAACACTAAACGTTTCATCTTCAGACGAAAAATGAATTTAATAAATATTATATCTACTATATATAGGTTAAAGAAGGATTACAAACAAGTTTTATGGCTATAGGAAATAGTTCTAGGAAAAACCAGAGAGGGGTATGGTGATTAGGTAATTCCGTGAGGACCTTTTCGTCTGAAGATGACACGTTTAGTGTTGAAACTATAGTAACGACTATATTAAATATCAGTGATAGTAAAACAAAGTAGTTTTATTCATTATTTCGTTAAAATGTTAAACTATCACAAAGTAACGGCTTCCACAATTGAATTTTTGAAAAGTGTATTCACATTTCTTAGTTGTGAAAACTGTCATAACATTCACTTATTATTATTCATTTTGCGAGGGGGGTCCAGAAATTCCATGCTTGTCAATGAATATCATCTCCATGCTATTGAAACTCCCATTGCTATGTCAAGGTATTAGTTTCTTCATTCACGAATAAAAATCGATAATTCGTTCTGTTCATCCCTGTATTATATTCAATATCTTGATGTAATCTGGACGAGATACCACCAGAGCTAGCGGCGGCCCTGTTCAAATGTGCGTCAGGGCAGACGGTGGCCATGTACACAGATCAAATAGGGCGACGCGACGGAGAAAGTGAAAGTTACGGCGTCGGTCAATGATGCTGTAGGCTAAAGCGAGTGACTCACCGATAGTATTATAGAGATTGTAAGAAAGGAGCGGGAATTTTGCCAGACATTCTGTCTGTTCCTATCGAACCGATAACGATTCCGTTCGTTCAATTATCCATTGCTTGGCATTGTCGAGGTATTGCTCTGCAAATATCAAGGCGACAGGACAACTTCAACTGAATAATTAGTTGAACGGTACATTGCGACAAATGCGCTTGAAAGAGGCGTCTTTTCCGGTTATTTTATCACACATATAATATTTTGAATGGAGTATATATTATGATTTTTTTATATTGTAGAGGAATAATCATAGTGGTTGGTTATTTTTCGCAAGAGATCGCAAGTTTAAGACCTAGAGATTAGCACACCTGCACGCTGTATCTATTGTAATAAAACCAAAGACAAATATGTTTACTATTTATTTTCTGATATAAATAGGATAGAGTGAACCTTATGACTTTCTTCTACTATTCATCCAGCTATTAGTAGAGACAAGAACTTCTAACTCCAGTTATCCCTGATCTTAACTAAGTAGAATAAGTAAAACGATTATGACATACCATATTCATGATAATTCTTGGCTTCATGACTTGATGCCGACGCTTCGCCAACCGTTACATGTGGCATCTTCAGGGCAGGCTAGGGCATCATATTTTTTCACGTGACAACGTCTGCTGCACGCACGAAAAAACATGACTCATGCGGCGTTACCTCGCGTTCCATTTGAAGGCTTGAAGTGCAAGCGAGCTCTCCTACTTGAGTGAGCGATGCGTCCGCGTGGACAGCTGCTATACAATAATACATTTACATGTTTTCGTCAAGTATGAAGTGCAGTGAAAAGTGAATGTGGTGACAATTGTTCATAGCAACAATAATTGCGGCGATAAAGGTAATGATTCTTTCGATATTAAATATATGTTCAGTGATATATTGTCGAATATTCGTGCTTCATCATTAAAATAAATAGCATCGGTCCGCTAGTGCAGCGGTTGTAGGTTATGCTATAATTGACAAAACTATAACAATAAGTTAACAGAACTATTTCACGATGAGTAAAAAATCAATTGCTTTACTATTCGATCGAAATAATTATCGAGCGTAGCTATGATTTCAAAAAATCGATTGTAGGCTATGCTATAATTGACAAAACTATAACAATAAGTTAACAGAACTATCTCACGATGAGTAAAAAATCAATTGCTTTACTATTCGATCGAAATAATTATCGAGCGTAGCTATGATTTCAAAAAATTAAAACATCAATGTTAAATCTTCCACATATCATAACAACGTGTCTGAAATGACAGGTTGGACCAGCCAGCCGTCAAAGGGAACAATTTTCTCCTATATCAAACACATTGAGGCGGCCTTTTTAAAAGCTAAATTGACATAATTGTATTTTGCGTACAAATAAATGTAACTTGATCAATTCAATTGTGATTTCCATTTACCTCTTTCTCTATATCCATACAAAATATCTATCAAACAAATAAAATAAAAATTTTCTTTTGAAAAATGAAACCATTCCATCAGTATTTTCTTATGACGTTGTCACGTTCAACTATCGTCGGTAAACCGACTTTACAGACAACCGACTTTTTTTAACTCAAATAATATCCTGTTTGTCAAGATTGTAACAAATTAAATTCATGAAATTTATAGATTAAATTAATTTATCAAATTGTGTTCATATAAGTCAACAAAGAAATTATTTAAATTCAACCTACGTTAAATTTTGCTTGTAGTATTGTAAAAGAAAGAAACCCGGAGCTGTAGGTAGCTTGCGTAGGGGTACTTTGGAGTATTGAATTGGCTCATAGTTAAAACTCAGTTGTGTAGCAGAATTAAACGTAGTATTTGTGCAACAAGGGTTAACTATTCCTAGGGGTAAGGCATTGGTGGGCTTGCGCGCGTCTTTCGCGTTTCGCGGAAAGTGTTTGTTCCCTTAAAATCATTTTTGTGACAATTCCGTAACATCCATAATTTAATCCGACGTAGTAACCGAGTGTGTAAATTCTCTGTGCCGTATTTCTACAAGGGATTCGAGAGGGATTCTGGCACCTGACATTGTGTGATCATGTGCGAAGTGGAAGCTTCGATGATGGGTTCCCAAATGTTGGGAAGATAATATTCTGAGTCACGATTTAGATTATTTGGATGTTTCAGGATTACTAGCGCTTCAAGAATTTTTCGCTGACATAAGTTTTGGGCTCGGGCTAGGATTTTAGTGTTTTCGAGCAGGATTTGATGAATAGTGTCAAACATATGTTCCGCAAGTGCAGATCTATTGGGGCCACGAAGCCTTGCACAGCGGTCATGTTCTTTCACACGGGTAGACTTTATCGCAAGAACATGGAATGCTAAATCAAGAGGAGGAGGGGGATCTTTAATAGATTTGCAAAGCTGAGATAATTTTGGAAGTGTTGAAAACGGGTAGAAATATTACGCTTCTTAAGGATTTTAGAAATTCGATCTGATAAGTTATCAATATATGGAAGATAGGATAAAGGAGGTTTGTGGCTCAGGTTGATTTGAAATTTCAGGCGAAGTGTATTTCTTCATGGCTTTTTGAATGTTATAATTGAAATTATTTGGTGATAAGACAGATGAGAAGTGTTTTAATTCTGAGTTCAAAGATTCATGTTGGGATAAGTTAACAGCTCCGTGGACAAAGGAGTTTAATACAGATTGCTTTTGGGCAGGGTGGTGGTGGAACAGTCCATTGAGTTACCATCGGTTCGAGTGGGTTTTCGATACACAAAATGTCCCAAAGTACGGTCACTCTGTCGACTAACTAATACATCTAGGAACGGATGTGAACTTTTCGATTCATTTTCCATGGTGAAATGGATATTGGGATGTAAAGGCAATGAACTATGTAGTATGAAGGTTCTTTCCCACAATAAGTACCGCTACGGAAACCAGAAGAATCATTTTCAGTTCAAGCTTCAAGCCTGCCCTGAAGATGCCACCCGTAATTGCTGGCAAAACGTCGGTATCAAGTCGTGCTGTTGTAACGCGAAATCCAACCGGAAGTCAAGAATTTTCAAGATTAGCTATCCGTCTACTATTCAACATATTCATGAATAGTCCAGTAGCACTATTTTCAAAATTGAAGATTTTGGAAATTTCATATATCATTTTTTCTAAGGTGGCTAATGTTATGCAAAACGACCGTCTAAAAACGACGGTGACATTATTTTTGGGCCAAACCCTGTGCTTCATGCCTTTTTGTGTAAAAAAAACGAAATAAGTGGTCCAAAATCATCCTTTTTGAAGATATCGACTTCAAATTTTTGGTGGTGATAGACAACACCTGAGTACGAAATCTATTGCAAAAAAAACCGCACCCCTCTCCAGTCACGTGGTATAAACAGAAGAAAAATTTGTTTGGGGAAAATTATACCGAAACTATTTCTACAGCACGTCAAGAACTTCATTTCTGTTCTAGAATATACCCTAATTTTTTCAATTTGATATTTTCAATAGGACTTGGTCAAATGCTTTGGAGATATCCAATGATATAGCTAGAGATTCCCCATTATTAAAATAACATTCTAACATACTGTGTCAAAATGTAGTATATTCTATCATGGCTTCCGACCAATCAGAAACGATTTAGCCGCCATATAGTGATAGAATATACATTCTGACAGTCCGTCTGAATGAAATATGTTACAATCTAATGTTTAATCGTAGAACAGATACTTTCTAAAACCGTGTTGAAAATAATTTTCGCCAATTTAATCACATATATTATTACTCTCAAGGTAATGAAATTAGCCTAAAGTATATTAGAAAGTGTATTCCATGAATAAATAAGTAATGTCACGTTCAAGTCGGTCGTTACATAAATTGCTATACAAAGTATTAATATCTCATCCGTTCATTTGAAAGCGCGCAGGTCTCATTGATTCTGAATTAAACTCTTCAAAAGTATCCAACGAATAAATCAAGTCACGTTATCCTTTCAACAGACTTTCACAAGCTCACCCTTAATTTGTAATAATGTTCAAACACGTGATGTGAAAAATCAATTATAAAAAGTCTAGTCTGGAATAAAAATAGCTCGACGGATTTAGGTTTTATTTCGTCTAACGAGACCTCGTAAAATTGATTTAAAATTGAGTTCTCCAAAGCAAACCCAAACAAACTATCTGCATTGAAATCGTAACCCGTTTTACAACGGCTCTCCGAATTTGTTTATTTTTGTGGTCACATTTACTTCTTTTATAGAAATCGTATGTTTAAAACTTGAGTTGGCTCAGTCTCTAACAGTAATAAATGAATTTAGTATGAAGCTGTATCGCAATGTGGTCACGTACTTGAGAATGATTGTTTTAAAAGCTTTACGGATCTCCTCTGTTCTCTAACATTTCTCCACCGACCACATTTCAATAGGACTAGGCCTTTCTGGGGACATAATTTAACATGTAGGTAATAATGCAACATACTTGAAAAGTGTCATTTCTATATGGCAAAATTGCTTGAATTGCCCTACTAATTCGTCATCCACCATATTCTCCAGATTTGACACCCTGCGATATCGCTGGAACAAATGCATAGGAAGGAATCGAAAAATTAGAAAAATGTGGGACGGAGTGTATCGGGTAGCACAGCGGGGCTCAGGGTAAATCCAGACAAAACGGAAATTGTCCTGTTTAGAAGGAAACGCAAGCTGGGCACACTTCCAGAGATTCTTTTCTCTGGCAAGGTCCTGCACTTCAAAGGGTCAATGAAGTTCCTGTACTTTCAACTGACCTGGTGCGAACACCTCGAATATCGAGTGAGGAGGGCCTCTGCGTCATTTTGGGCGTGCAGAAGAGCTTTCAGCAGCGCATGGGGATTATGGCCAAAGATTCTCTATTGAATCTATGACATATGATCATGCCTATGGTTACCTATGCTGCGGTAGTGTGGTGGCCGGGGACAAGGAGTAGTATTTCCCAGCGCCCCCTAGATCGACTGCAGCGGCTTGCATGCGTGGGCATATTGAGCGGTATGCGGTCGGCTCCAACGAGAGCCCTTAAAGGTCTCGCCGGATCACCACCTCTACGCTTGTACATAAAAACTGAGGCCATAAAAACCAAAGAGTTCTATACTAGAGGAGACAAGCTATACCTTCCTCCATTCAAACGGGCGATATTACTTGGGATATCCCTACTCCTCTTTTTTCAGCGCGCGCAATGAATATTAACGAACGGTTAGGTTGTCGCAAGGGACTGGGAGAGTCGCATGCAGTTGCTGGACAGTACCGTACAGTAAAAGTAAAATTTAGAGGAGTGGGGATGGCTCGTGAAAATATCGGGTGAAAGGCGCTCTTGTCTCCTCTAGTATTGAACTCTTTGATGAAAACGGCGAATGGGTTAAAGGGCCTAGGCCACTGGACCAAAACGTACTACACTCGTGGACACTCATCGATTTTAAGTGAGGCAATCTCTAAATGCCCTATACTAGAAATGAAACAAGATAGCACTTCTCCCAAAATCCTCATCCCGAATAGAGGAGATTGGAGTAACGAAACTCTCACCTTATTGCCACCAGACGGGCTCGCATGGCCCACAGAAGCTTTTCATCAAAGATCCTGTACCTAGGCTGTCAAAGAAACGCCTTTCTCTGAACAGAAGGGACATCAGAGAGATGACTGCAATCCTAACCGGTCACTGTCGTCTTAACAAACACCTACACCTACACTCACATCCTGTTGGAATGCACAGCACTAGCATCCCTCAGGCACCGACACTTCGGAGAATCAAAACTGCTCCCTGAATAACTTATGGAACCCAGCACTGGCAATATTCTGAGTTTCTGGCGGGCCACAAACCTGCTAGAATAGAATAGGCTTCTGACCATGGGGTGCACAATGGGCCCAACTAAGTGGCCTAAGTGCATCACCCCTCAAGTGATGACGGAGTGCATTGGGTTACAAGGAGATTATTGTAAGAAATAAAATAAGTTTTGACCAAATAAATCATTTCTTGTTCAGGGACTGTTCCCCTTGCCCTCGTATAACATCAACATAATAAATCATTATTGTTTTAGCAATTGAATCATATTTACAAAACGCTAAAACACAGGTGCATCGATTGAGAAATAGTAATTCTCGATAGGAAATAATAACAACAATTCAAATCATGCAAAACTTGCACAGTCTTAACGATATCAAATGTTTGTTGAGCTTGTACCTGAAACAAAATGATTTTATCGGCCTTATTTTAGTACACGGCTTTAAAGCCGTTTAAAAATAACTGCAACTATGGACGATAATCGGTAGTAATAGGTTCTGAGCACGTTTAATTCGTATTGCAAAGTTTAATTTGTGATATAATGCACGTTACTCTAGCATCAGGAGGAATTATTTACACGACACGAGCGTTACTTAAAACCACAATAAACCAAGGTCGTAGACTGCCATGATATCATCATGACTTTACCTAATTACATGCTACACGCAACACGTTCAATTTGTGCAACAGTCTATTGTATTTTTTTAAATACATGTTCTACTTGCGGTATGATAATTCTACTTCCTTCATAAAGTATTCAACGTTGGTTTGCTCGTAGAAGCTCGCCTAGCTACCTATCTAAAGAGTTTGTTTCGCCTCGAGTGCCGTATGATGTCTTCTCCATCTTTTACACCGTATTATTATGTTTGTTTGATAAACGTGACCTGAACCTCTCGTTAGATTAATTTTTGAAGCAGAATACGAGGCGTGGTGAAATGATTTTGTAGTTTTGCTAAAACAGCTACTTCCAAAAGTATGCAAATTGTCCAAATACTCATTGTGTAGTCCAACGAACTCGGATATACTAGAGTTAGTCAGTCTATTCGTAACTACGGAATTTTGTATCGCCAACATGACGTGTAGAAATCCAGTACGGATAGAGGAATAGTACCCCACGGCATAGGCGTGTACTGTATAGGGTATTTTAAACAGATTTCCAGGGTACCCCACGCCACGGGCGTACTATTTATAAGGCAGTAAGGTACGTTTTTTTAAACTGTTAAAACATCAAAAATATAAACTTTATAACCAATATTAACAATGTAGCTGTAGACATCGAAGAATGTTAATGACAAATGTGGGTTTCTTCCATGTTTTACAGAAAAAGACTGGTATTTTGGCAATTAAACTGATTCACTTACTGACCACATTTGTATAATAGTATGGCCGTTTCTTCTTTTGGTGATTGCCATTCACCGATTTATGTGTGCGTGCAAGTAACTATATTGAAGCGCAGACTATGAGCTGCTTATTACTTTGTTCATCTACATCTGGGCAATTAAGTATATTTTTATATATTCTTAACCAGTGAAAACATTTGTTTCTATCGAGGACATTATTAGATCACAATTATTTAATTTATATTGCAATACAATAATAGTTTCACTTTTTTCACCACTACATCAACCTATAATTTGGTTTCAAATCATATATGTATAAGTATATTCATACAAAATCCATTGTTGGGCCCTATATGGAAAATTTCATGAACAAAAACTTCCGAAAGATGTTTAACATTATTATATACTTTTATTCTATTCTGTCTACTGATATTAAAGTACAGTAGGTATATCGCCACTACAGCATTTTCGCTTTTATTTCATCCGTATTGTCAGGAAGCATTTGCAATAATCGGACTATGAGGTGGGAGCAAAATATGCGTTGATTTCCTTGATTTCACGATGTAAGATGGTATATAACTAACAATATGAATGGGGAACATACAAGTAAGAAAAGTTTTAGTAAAATTGTAAACTTTTATTCAAATAAAAAATTGTCAATTTATTTATGTGAGAAAGTATATTGTATATTGTTGAAAAGTTTTCTTGCGGAAAATATAATTCTAAAAATGTCGACGTATTAATAATAAATATTAACATTTTATTGTTCCTGTAAATTCTAATAAATCATTTGTACATTCTTTAAAACATGTTTTAGGGGGATATCTAATCTATGATATTAAAAGGATAAATACATAATTTAATCAATCTGTTGCCCTTCCTTGGTATTACAAGCAACCTCTTCAACGACAGTATTTAAGTATTTACAATTTTCACTGAAAAAAGAACCATTTTAATACATTATAACAAAGATATCAGAAGCTTGTAAGTTTTTTTTTTGCCGTTGCTGTGAGACAGTCTTGTTTGCAATTTTCCAACTGACATGTGCTCTTGCTGGATTGTCCATATCTGATGTAGTACAATCACCAAAATAGCGTTTACCACGAAACTTTCTGAAAACATTAATATTAATTAGATGTTATAATGGTATTATACTTATTAACTTATAAACAATTTGACACAGTATATAAGGGTATTAACTAAATCCATGTCATTACATAAGGGGCATATTTTTTTAGAGAAATTTAGCCCAAAAATTCTTAATAGTTCATGGCCCCACTATTGACAAGTTTTGGGATACAGGTCATGAAAATTTTGGTAAATATCAAAAACTATTAGATATCAATGCATGAAATTTTCACAACTCATTCACCTTATACATTGCATTATGCTGATACTAGCAAAAGCCTGTAATACTACAGGTGGCCAGTTTTAGCAGAATTATATACGGTATTGTAAACTTACTTTTGTGGAACTACTGCTCCCACTGATTGTTGATATTTCCTTTTCCTCCTTTCTTTCGGACTGGAACTACTGGAAGTTGTTGATGAAGACCTTGCTAATGGTACAGCTATAACGGATTTTTTCTCAGAAGAGGTATCCGATTCTGGTGATTTGCTAGATACAGTTTTTGGGGAAGGCTGCAGTGGCTGTTGAAATGTAGTAGTAATTGAAACGGAAAGTGATTCAATTAAGGGCTCCTCATTACTACTAACCATGATATCCTCATTAGCTGGTGCAAACTAAACGCTGCTTTTGGTCATAGATGTTGACGCATATTCACTTTCTGAAAGTTTTGCTCTAAGATAAATAAAACCATTGATTAGTAAAACTGCTATGCTCTTAATTAAACATTTTACCTTTTAGGTGCTGAAACATCAATATTCTCTTTGTCGTCTTCATCATGTCTGAAACAGTATTACTACCATGTTCCATCCCAACATATCTGGAATTACTTACTCAGGGTAAATATGTAGGCGACTTGTACTGGCAAATGCTGGTGTAGCACCACCTTTAAGGTCTTTCCTGCCGCCTGGCCTAGTTACAAAGTCACTTTCAGAAAAATGGTCAGAACATACCAAATGTGATCTTTTTACTGCTTCGACATCTAATGCCAAGCTGTTGCACCATATTTCCTTTGATGCTTGGTTTGATGGAAATCTAACAAAAATCAAGCAAATGAATCACGAGTACTGGTATAACTTTATGCTATAAGATTGTAATATTGATTAAAACATAAAAATGTTCTACTATACAGTATATAACAATAAACTTAGAAATTTTATTGGCATAGTAAATGTAGGCACAATTGGGAGATAGAATAAAATGTAATAGTGATATTATGTGAATGTTTCCTGAAGCAGACCACGAAAATATATACAGACTTCTTGCTAGCCAGTAGAAATTATGTAAAATAATATTTAGAATGAGCCACAAACTGGAAATCTCACAATATTACTAACTACACTTCTTGATACAATTTTTCCAAGCCCCTCAATTGCTTTGTTGTGCCCTTCTTGCTAATGAAATTAACTTATATAAACATTATTATTGATTAAGGTGATACTCACTTATAAAATCTCCTTTTTTCATTTTCTTTAGCATAATGCATTCTGCATACAATGCAATATTTCCCCATACTGAATTATATACAAAACAACACTGCCTAACACTTTATATTTCTATTAACAAACAGGTACCTACGATGCAAAGTACTTAAAGTAAAGAAAATTCACAATTTTAGAACACTATTAAGTCGTTAGCTTCTTGAATTTTCTAGAAAGTAGAAAGAACAAAGAACTGTATCACCAAAATCACTCAAAGATTTGACAGGTTAAGTTGATCGGAACACTTAACTACACTTTCAAATAAATGTCACTTTTCTTGACAGTAGGTACACGATTAGCGTCGGCGAATTACGAGTGTCAATATCGGAGATCTCTCTATTCCATCTTTATTTCTCCACACGATTGCTGGGAAGCTAGATGACAGTATGGTGGGAGAGAGACATGTTGGCGATACTCAAAAATGACTTTAGCTTATTCTAGTATATCCGAATTCGTTGGTGTAGTCCAAAGCATTTGACCGAGTCTGGTACCGGCCTGCAGGTTGCTCGACGGCAGGTGAAATTTCCAAAAGGTCTCTTCCGAATTGCGAGACGAAGGCAGGTCCTAGATGATAATTAATATTATTGGTACCTGTTTTTATTATGAATAGAATAAACAAGTCTTGTTCCCTGATAAAATTCAGTTTAAATTATACCCACACTGAAGCAGTTTATTTCCAACATGAGTAGTCTTGAGACGCACAGATAAAAAGGCTGAAAGTTGCTAGCTGTGCAAAATAATAAGTTCGGCAACTTGATCATATGCGAACTGTGTGAAAAATACGTGGCGATGAGCAAAGACCAATGGGAAAATCAAATGTGAAGTCAAACTCTACACAATGGGGATGACAATGGGATGTGATGGAGAACCTTTTTCTACACCACTACCATTCTTTCGAAGAAGATACAACGATAGTTACCAATACATGCAAAAAAAAGCTAGTATCAATTCAAGTGAAAAATCTTACAAATAAATAAGTAGCTACTTGAGACAATTGAACGAAGATGCATTCGACAACACAAGAAACAAGTGTTATTAAGAAAATAAGGAAGAATATTCACCATGCGCGTTGTGTTTCATTTCCCGGCGTTACCGTAGTCACTACCAGTGGCGGCTCGTGAACTTTTCAAGAGAGGAGGCTGGACATAAAAGGTTCTTGTAAAAATATACTCTATTCAGCCAATAAATTTAACCTTTGCACAGCGACCGTACCAGCTACTTCAGTGACAAAATTAATTGTTGCCAAGCAAGAACCAACCTGGAGGTGTAGTTTCTCTTGGCAAAAAATTTTTTTGTTCGTTCTTTTTTTCTTTGGATTTTTGATATTTTTTTTTTTTTTTAATTTTTCATATTTTGTTTTTTTTTATTATTTTTATTAACTTTTTTTATATATTAACGGAATTCTACGGTCTTTAGTTTGCGAAAAATGATCAATAATATTATCAAAAAATGTATCATTATGTTTTAAGTGTCTTACTAAATCTTTTTCAATACATATCAAACTAACATTGTATAGACGATTTTGGCCCATTGTATTTCGCATGTAAGTTTTAATTCGTTTGAGAGTGGAAAATGATCTCTCCACCGATGCCGACGTGACAGGGATGGTGACTGTCAAACAAAGTAGTTTATAAAACTGAGGTAAAACTTGTTGCAAATCATTGTCTATCATATATTTTATCATATCGGCGTGAATGTCGTACTGGCCTAAAATATCTTTATCCGAGTAGGTATATAACCCATAATTGTGCAGTGCTATTTTATCAAAAAATTTATATTTTAGAACTAAGTTATCTAAAAGTGTATTGGGAAACTCTTTTGAAAAAGATTCGAAAAATCTTCTATTCGTCAAGTCGAAAAACATCAATTCATGTAAATCGGAAAATCGAATCTCAATTTGACCTTTAATAGTATCTGAAATTTCATAAAAAAAGTTGTTTATAATGTAGTTTCTTGTCTACCAAATTATGTTTTCCTACTTTAACAATATTCTGTTTACAGGTTAATTTAAACTTAATACTCGATGTAATATGTTCCTGCGATTTTTCATGTCTATCTATACCACGAGCTAAACCCGAGTGCCCCCAACATGAAGTTGTATCAGATGTAAATAGCAAGCAATATAATTTATTGTGTATTTCGATTTTGAAACATACCTGTCATCGTCACCACTAATCCTTTCAAATCCGGTAAAGGCCGTTTATTTTTAACAAAACACTTTTCTATCATATGTTAATCGACTAAATGGATTTTCTAAGAACCCAGCAACTAAGTCACTCATCATTTTAACGTTCACCGATTAGTTAAATTATAACTTAACTACTTAACCTTACTTCGCCTCGCGGTACAAAAACAAGAACTAACGGAACACGACACGTGTCGCATTCTTCTAGCGGAAGGGCGGTAGCAAGTAATCGTATTTCATTCGACCGACGATTCCGTACGAGAAGCTAGCCTACATAGGGTGTTGCCATATTCGCTCTTTTATCCTAACTGGCAATTGAACTGCTTGGAAAACGGCAACTGTTTTGACCACACGTATTTAGCGTTTGAGAGATATAGAGAATCTAGCCTCTGGCCACTGTTGCCAGATTAAAAATAACTACTGAGAACGGGGAATTAATAGTAAAATTTTAAAGAATTATCAGAAAAACAGGAAATAAAATGGAGAATGATCATTAAGATAAATTGGTGAGGAGGCTGAGCCTCCTTAGCCTCCTCCGAGGAGCCGCCACTGGTCACTACTCGAAGTGCATCAAGTGTTAACGGATGTCTCTATAATAATAATAATAATATAGCAGTGTTTTCGTGCTCAACCAATCTGAAATGTCTATGCGACCTGGAGACTGTATTTATGAATGGTACATTTCAATGCAGCCCTAAGTTTTTTTACAATTTTGTATAATTCGTGGTCTGACAAATGGGCATTATATTCGGCTTGTCTATTGTTTCCTGCCAAATAAGAAAAACTACTTCTAAAAATCTTTTTCAAATTATAATCAATATTTGTTAATAATAATGATTCTTGAACCAGGTATAAATCATATATAAATTATCGGTCAATGGGATCTCCTATTTCAGCACTATTGCTAACCTAGTTATGGAATATCTAGAGGAATCTAAAATAAAGTCATTAGATTTTTAAATCTATAATGGAACGTCATATATAAATAACATGAACGGTAATACAGATAATTTTATAACATTACCATACATTCCGGAGACTTGACAGAAAATTAAGTAATGTTTAAAAAGTATGATATGAATGTTGCGCATAAACTCACTAACTGTGTTGGGAAATATTTTTCAAATCTGAAACCTTCAATACCTAAAGCTGAACAAACCCACACGGTGTACAAATTAAATTGTTTCGATTGCGATGGAACTTATACAGGGATCTCTGAACAATATTTACAAAAAAGAATGTATGGCCATAAGTATAGTACAAGAAACAAGAACTGAGAAAATTCCTCCGCCCTTGCTAAACACTGCTTTGATTATAACCATCAATTCAATTACAAAAATGCTAATATTTTAACTAAAAGAACCAATTATTATAAAAGATCTATTCTGGAGATGATTCACATAAAACGTGACTCCAAGTCTGTAAATCATAGAACAGATATTCAGTCATTAAGTCGGATTTATACTAATTTAATTAATTAAAACCCTTGCAAATTCCTACATGCGTCTTTTTCTATTACCTCATAAACTTTTAACATCTGGTTCGAAAGTGGATACTTGAGAGCTATAGTTTTTGGTTTCAGTGGTATACAGACTTTGTTTGACATGAGTTCGTATATTATAAGAAAATTACTAAGCAGTGGATTCTTGATACATATACATACACTTAAAACGTTCATGTGTTACATCTTCTGATGATGGTCGTGAGACCGAAACGTACGTAAAGACGAAAATAATAAGCATATGTGTTAGTGTGACTTATTTCCCGAGAAATTATATTTAATTCATACATGGGTCGAGAATATTTATTAAAAAATTCTTTATCAGAAATAGGGTTGGATTTATCTAATCTTTCATTGAAAAGAAATAATGTGTAGTATAATAATTACAAAGCTTTCGATTAAGAGATCTCTGCATCAAAAGATAAATTTTTGAAAGTCGCCCCGAGCCGGACCTGCTTCAGGTATATTTATGTTAGAAAAGTTATGCAACTAATCACCTTCGAGAATGAGTTAATAATTATCTGAATGTTTCCTAAATTGGTCGAATTAGATTCATGAATTGAACGCTTTTTATCGATATCTAGCAGACCTTCACCATATTTACATAGCGTTAATTTAATGTTCCACTAATCTAATCATGTTTAATTTGATAAATTGAGTCTGGAAAGCTAGACGAAAAAGTCTATTCGATTCATGTAATAACGATAAACTTATCTATATGTACCTACGCTATTTTAATAATGATAACGAATAACCTCGTCTAGCTATTCTTTAAAAAAAGCCATATCTCATAATTTGTGAATCATTCGAAATTCCCACTAGAAGGGACTTGTGGTGATGTGGATCAATAAAAATACATTATTTACCTTATAAAATACAATTTACATTTTTAGTGGATTAAGATGTTTTTTATCGCCTCACAATGCGTGGTATATAGCGCAAGCGAGGATTTTTTTTACACTTTGACTACACGAGAGCCAGCGGCGGAATGTTCCGGCAGGAGATAGGCATTCGAATTTTTCTTGGAGGTTTGGAGGTTGTAGGCATGAGGAAAAACCTCACTAGGCAATAACTTCCACAACTTCGATATCACGTTAAGGAATTTTCGATGCATTCTTCAATTACTAAACGTACAATTCTTTCTGATGTTTCAAAATTATATGATCCCCTTGGGCTTGTTAGTCCTTGCATTATTTTATCTAAAATAATTAATTCAAGATTTATGGGATTCGAAAGTAGGTTGGGATGACTCTCTCCCTAATGAAGTTGTCAAAAAATGGCATGTTCTTAGAGACCAAGACAAGTTATTCTTAGGAATGCAATAACTATTAAATTGCATGGATTGTGTGATAGTTCAATCAAGGCCTATGCAGCTCGCATATACTTAAAAAGTCATGATAGCTTAGGTAATGTTTCTGTTCCTCTCTTATGTGAAAAAACAAAGGTTGCACCATTGAAGACATTGACTATTCCACGATTGGAATTGAGTAGTGCACTTTTACTGTCTAAGTTATATACATATGTTAACAATTCTTTTTAAATCATTTTTATGGTCTGATTTACAGATTGTTTTGTGTTGGATAAAAACTGAACCAAGACTATTAAAAACCTTTGTTCAGAACAGAGTTTCTCAAATTCAAGAACTCACTTCTTCTGCCTTGTGGAATTATGTACAATCTAAGGAAAATCCTGCAGATTTAAGTTCTAGAGGAGTTCTACCTAATCAAATATTGCAATTAAAGTTATGGTGGAATGGTCCTTCCTGGCTTTCAATTTCTGATGATATTTACCTTAATAATATCAATCAACTTGAGAAATACCAGTTCGATAAAAAAATGAAGTCTGGTAGCAAGAAGTTTGGCAGATCAAGCTTGACAATGAAGGGCAGACTAGCTTAAGCTAGTCTAGTTCGCCTATTTGGAACCTCTCGTGGTGGAACAACGAACGAGATTTTTGATGAACACCGATCTGAAAATTTCTATAGAAAAGGGAGAAATCTCCCTCATTTCTAGAGAGGTTAATGAACTCGTAAGTGTGTGTCAATCAAATGAATAGCTCTCTTCTGGATGAAATCCAAGAGCTACTCACAAACATGTGAGTAGTACTCCAGGACAGGTCGAATCGGTACCTTGTAGATTACGAGGAGCTGCTGGGATGTAAGGTAGCTCTTGGCACGGCATAGAAAACCAAGTTTTTGCGAAGCGACTTCCGTAATGGACCTCACATGATGGTCCCATGGGTGGGTGCTTTTGGTCATCTCGAGCACGATGATGGAAGACTTCATAGGAATAGTTGTACATGACATCATCACATTAGGGATTGTGGGATCCGTCCTTGAGTCTTGGTTGCATCAAACTCTATTAGATTATCAGATCCTCATTTCAAAATATTTGCCAGATCTCCATTAATTGCGTTAGACTGTCTCTGACTCGCTCCTCTGGCTTCATCGAATGGTACAGGGGCTCTGGATGAGAAACCTGTTTGTGTACCATCGGGGCAAACATTTTTCCGGATTTTCGAGGACATATCTGTTTTGAGCATTTTTGACTCGATATAGACTATTTTCGACATGATGTCTGTTTGTGTGTATGTGTCTCAGTAGACACCATTCCGCTTTTCCTATTGGCCTATGAATTTGAATTTTTGCGGATCTTTATTATAATTATATGATATATAATGATTTATTTCTCTTCCTGGCGTGTGTAAGCCAGTGGTTTTGTATTAATACAAAATGTATATCTATCTATCTATAGTACAAGGCCTGAATGTTCGATCGTGACGTCACAAGCCAGAGGCTGTGTTTCAGTGAAACACAAGTTTTATTTATTCTTTAGGACATATATGGGGACGTCCTGTTCAAACGGAGTTACCAGACGTTCTAATGGTTCTGTTTGAAATGTTTCTAACAATATGTAATTTAAATTACGCTCATTAAAACAATACGAAATTATTTCTAAAATTCCGTGAACTGCGTTGGTGTTTTTAATTTATTTGAAGCCCAACTTGACTTCCACATATCTAACGAATTTAATAACAACTTGATTTTCGAATCGTCGTCCAGCTACCTTAGAGCGCAGGTTCCTGTAAAATGTCCCTCAATCGTTGTCTTTTGTTTTCCACCAAGTTGATGTGATATTTATAAGCTGGGCTGTGAATTTGGCATGCTCTATATTTGAACGAAATTGAAGTAGAGCCTGTTGTAGGCAATAAAAAAACACAATCCCTCGTAAGTAGACATATTATGAGTGTGTATGTATGTACGTGCATCCAACTAAGCGATTAGTCACGGCATGGCCTAGAGCTGTAGTTATGCGGAAATGAAAATGAGTGTTACTGTATGTCACGCGATACTTAAATCAATCCTATACTGTAACAAACCGATTTCTTCAAAATACTAGACTGGCGTAGCGTTCGCTTCTAATATTAAACGACTAGTAGAGTATTTTGGGCATTATAAAACCATGTCTACTTTGTCTCAATGGAAAATACACTTCTAGTGTAATTTAATTTTGTAACACATTTTGTACTTCTATTTTCACCTGTGAATAAGCGTGAATAAGAGTGTTATGACTGAATAAAGTGCTTGACAAAATGGCTTCCCAAGCGAATGTTTATGTTGTTTCATACAGCGTTTTGTCAGTTGATTACTTATGCCGAATAAATGTTGTTCTTCTGACTGTAAGGAGAATTAAATCAATGGGCCACAAACTACGGAAACAATGGATATCGGCTCTCCCTGTGAAAAATTTCATGGTAACAACAATAACAAAACAATATTCTCCTAGTAGTACCATAGTAAGTGTAAATTTTGTTTTTCCCATCGAACATTTTTGTATTGTGGCCCTTGAAAATATCTTCCCTAGTAGTCGTGCAGTGAATACTATCAATATCAAAAGTTCTTCATACACTTCGGCTACAGTAATTACTCATTTTTTGATCATTTGTTCATCGGTAAATGGTTTTCCACTTTTCGCATTTTTGAGAGCCACACGAAAGCTGGGACGAGTTGTAGCATCTTGTTCGTTGTTGAGTTTCGTAAGCAAAGACTGCTCCGATTTCAATCCGCCCTTCAAAGCTACAAATTTTTCTGTCCGCAAACTTCCTGTATATTTTAGTAATTTTGAAAATGGTTTCATAATGACGTTTATTGTTATATTCTTTGAAAACGGCTATGGTTTCATTGCAATCAAACATGGTGCCTTCTTACTGGACTCAGTTATTAAACAGTATAGCTCTAAGGCTGGAAAGTTTGGAGACTTAGAGGATGATTCGAAAATATAAGTTTAAAAAAATTTATTAGATTGGATAGATACGTCTTGTTCGGCTTCAAATAAATTAACAACACTGACACATAC
Source organism: Endomychus coccineus (assembly GCA_958510875.1). NCBI lineage: Eukaryota > Metazoa > Arthropoda > Insecta > Coleoptera > Endomychidae > Endomychus > Endomychus coccineus. Next base: position 289,055,037 of record OY294067.1, read on the forward strand.
TGCACGGTCACATACATACAGTTGACGGAATTGTAGAAATAATTTCGAACTGTTTCAATAAGCCTAATTTAAATAATATTGTTATAAAGGCTTTTTCATTAGAAAAGAGCGAATAAAAGGCAACTAAGGTCTTAGTTCACCTATGACAGTTCCGTTTAAACAGTAGGTCCTTATTTATGTCCTAAAAATAAATAATGTTTCACTGTCGGTATTGCAATATAGTGCATTGACTAACGGCTAACCAGCTGCAACAAAGCCATTAGATTGTGCCGTCACGATCAAATGTTCAGGCCTTGTACTATAGATGGTATAGGGCAACTTCCCTATTCCCTTCCGCGTTAAATATAATTTGAAGTGCAATTTGAATGCACTATTGAAATACGTATTTGCAAAAAATTAAATTTGCTGCATTCATATCATGATGTAATCCTTACATTTCATTTGCAAAATGTGGAAAACTAAGGTTTTACTGAATTTCTGATTAACAACGCAATCAATTCCTGGTTATTTCGGCATTCACATCCTATTGGATTGCATCTAGAATATCATGGATCATGTTACATGTTAAATAAAAATCGCTCAAATGATCTACATACTACAACATCCTATTTCATTAAACCACATTATTGCGGTAAGAAAAAGAAAAGAAAATGATCTGAAGATTTGTGATGAACTTGTTTCATTTATAATTTCCTCTTCTAGTGTCCATTTTATGATAAAATGTATGATTTCATTTGTGCTAATCAAAGCAGTTGTTTGAGCCTTTGGTAAGGTCCTCGATAAGACTATCAGCAATATTGATGCTTGCTTTCCTGAACATCTGCATGTTTGTTGCATATTGTCTGCTCGTTAACACGAGGTTATCATGGAGTCGTAATGCACTTAATAACGTTTCTTGATAATCCGCAAAAATTGTAAATTGTATCAAGGGCAAGCTAGTTAAGTTAGACTTGAGTGGAAAGTACAATAACTTGTTGATGTAAAAATACACACCTGCATATACATTGGGTAGGACATCAAACATGGCCTAATGCTGTGAAAATTCATATTCTAACATCACGGTATAAAAGAGAGAAGATCACGACGTTCGTTCTCCCTTTTACAAGGGAGCCTCCTTCAGCAACAAGGTTGGTATATTCTCCGAGGAATGTGAACCCAGGTCGTTTCCAAACCTGAGTAGACAAACTGGACTATAGTTTGTTTAACATCGCCAAAACCATAAAATACAGTTGTACCGGCGTACCCTCCCGTAACGAAAGATCATGGAACACTGGGTACTACACCACGAGAAAAGGTCAACCTTTTTGCTGGAATGTTTGCCGTAAATTCCACTCTGGATCAACAAGGGACGGGCCCTCTTTCTATTGATAGCCATATGCCTGAAAGGGTCTTTCTTCACTGAAAAAAGTATTAGTCATAGTATTGATGAACGATGGTTATTGATATTTTTTCATTGTCCCAGTGAAGTTTTTCATTAAATCGATGAATTCGCGTTTATAGGATGATAAACCCTTTCATCGATATTATGATAGCTGATTCATCGAAATAATGAACTCTGTTTATGTATGATTTCGTTGAAGTTCGTCATTGTTGTAATGATTTCTTCATTAACTGATTAGACGAATTTTACATAATATTAATGATGAATTTTCATCAAATTTATGTAAATTCTTCATTGACAGTTTGAAAACAAAAATGTTTCATACTTCTTCACATTATTTTAAACAATAAATTTCATCAACGCTATGAATGTTGGTGTTCTTCTTTAAATTAATGTATAATATTCATTGGCCACATGAAGCTATTTTGTAGATCACACTCTGCCTTTATGCATTCTATGTAATAATATTTCACCGAATCGTCGTTATCGACAAGAACTAACAAGTTAGTTTGGAATATTGCTTTGAAGAGTGTAGTGGTTCACATTATTGCGCAATAGAACTTCAAAGAAAAATACATAAGGTAAGTTGAATGAAAGTATGATCTAACATTTTGAGTAGTGAACTATTTTGTAGTTGTAGTGTGTATCACCGACTTACTCTAGTGCATCAATTGGCGAAATAAACATTTTTAAATTGAAATAAGGTAAAGTTTACGTTTCAAAGTCCTCAAATATGTTATGCTTTATTTGTAAATATGACCATGAAAATTTTAAATCTCTAAGAAACCATTTCAAACGATTCCATAATCTAAATTCCACTTGCACGTTCAGATGCCTGGAATGTAGTAAAAGTTTTCAAAATTTGGCTTCTTTTAAAAGACATGTCAATCGAGTCCATTCAGCGTGTGACTTCTCTATAAAAATCCGTCTTGATATGGACTGGTATGGATTTTTTATTTCGATTTTTGTGTAGCGTGAAACGTGAATTTACATTTGTATCAGGTTGATATGGATTCCAAGGCAGCTTTCAATAATAGTAACAAGGATGGTTTACTGGAAGGATGGGACACAATCTGGAAAAAATCTCTTCGATTTTGCGTTTCCAGTGGAGAGCGAAATGTTTTATAATTTTATAGAATCTTTTTTTTATAAACATAAAACTCCTTGTAAATATCCGAAGGTACAATATATTATAGAATATTCAAGTTCTAACAAATAAATCATTGTTTCTACTTGGTTTTATTTATTCTTGATCTCCTAGAATCAAAATCCACGCCTCTTTATCTATTCTTAATTTAATTCTATTATTTATTATTCAGAACAAGTTTTTTGAAAGATGCAGATTATAATAATCCTTAAAACTCACCCTGAAGAATCTACCAATACAAATTGGATTATATTATAGGTATTAGCGACAAAGAAGTAAGTATTACATTTTACATGCAAGGCCGTAGCCAGAAAATCATTGCGGGAGTGTTGTTATGGGTTTAAATTATCACATTTATAAAATAGTCCCATCGTGAATATTATAATGATAATTCTTGACCCAGGTATAAATTATATATGAAATTCTCGGGAAATAGGTCACACTAACACATATGCTTATTATTTCCGTCTTTACGTACGTTTCGGTCTTACGACTATCATCAGACTTATCAATCTATAAAACGTGATTTCTTAGAACTTGTATCACCACAAGGCGTCCTTATCGAACTTATTTCAATTAAAAATGCCCACGAGCAATGAAATGTGTTATAATTTCGATTACTCGTGTTTCTGTTCATTTCGGCGACGTGGGCATTTTTAATTGAATAAGGACGGTTTGTGGTGATACAATTAATTTTATGAAATCACATTTTATACATTGATATATGTATATACTGATGATGGTCTTGAGACCGAAACGTGCGTAAGCGTAAAGACGGAAATAATAAGCATTTGTGTTAGTGTGCCCATTTCCCGAGAATTAAATGTATATATATATATACATATATATATATATATATATATATATATATATATATATATATATATATATATATATATATATATATATATATATATATATATATATATATAGATATACGGGGAATCACCCCACCCCCCGGGTTAGATTACATTGAAATAATGAATATTACTTCATAGAAACAATGAAACAAGTTCATTGATGTAACTAAAGAATTCGTTGAGCGAATGAAAAATAATAGTACATAACAATGAATATTTTCATTTTCTCAATGAATTTCATCATAACATGAATGCAGGTATTATTTCATTTCAAGAATTTATTTCGTTGAGGCAGAGAATATATTTCGTCATCATAAAGAAAGATATTCATTTGATAATGAATAATTTTATCGGCTCAATGAAGTTATTCATTAATAAAAAGACAAGTAATCATTAGAACAAAGTATAATTTTCATTCGTCAAATGAATGCTTCCTGGTATTAATGAATATATGCTTTAATTTGAAGAAGAATATTTTCATATATCCAATGAACTACTCTTCATTTAGGAAATGAAGTTGTTCATCGGCTGAAAAACGATAATCAAAATCATTGTTTAAATGATTCTTTTCATTATATTTATGCTCACTTTTGGTTCAGTGTTCGACGCACAATTAGGCGCATTCTGCTTGATCTCAATACCAAAAAGTCAGTATATGGGGCCAGACTGAATTTCACCTGTCGTTCTCAAGGATGCATTATGAGCAGCTGGAGTTCAACCAATTCCAAAAAAGGGAAAGAAGACCCTTGCTAATAATTATAAACCCATTGCACTATTATCTGTGATCTCTAAAGTAATGGAGGAAGCAATCAACCTAGAGCTCATGCAATACCTTGAGAGCTCCCAAATCGTGAATGACTTCGGCAGTATGGCTTTCATCAGCAAATATCAACAGGAGACGCGCTTGCCTACGAAATACATGTACGGCATAAATCTATTGAAAAACATGGGAAATATATAGCTGTACCATTGGACATCTCCAAAGCATTTGATCGAGTCTGGCACCAAAGCCTTCTTGGGAAACTTCCGTCATATGGTTTGCCGCCTCAACTTTGTCGCTTACTATCGACTTTTCTCTCAGATACAATAGCTATCAACGCTTGTATTTCACAAGGAGCTGTCTTGGCACCAACCTTGTTTCTGCACCATATAAATCTGCTGGAAGTGAGCACCTGTCCCGTCCACAGCTTTGCAGATCGGCTCTCAAACATACGCTGAAGCTCTTGAATTCTATCCAAAAGAGAGCTATTCGTCTGATTGATGATGTCACACTTACGAGTTTATTGGCGTCTCTAGAACATCGTAGAAAAGAGAAAGATCTCTCCCTAGTCTATAGATATTTCCATGGTCGGTATTCATCAGAAATCTCGTCTGTTGTTTCACCACGAGAGATTCCAGATAGGCGGACTAGAGTAGCTCAAACTAGTAACCAGACTTAATTTTTCTATCAAACAGCGAAGTTGTGGAACTCTCCACCTAGTGAGGTCTTTTTCTATGGCTGTACGCTCCTAACCTTCAAGAAACATTCGAAATTTCCTCTCCCATTTCGTGTAGTCAAAGTATAAAAGAAAGTGCAAGGCTCCTCCAAGGCAATACTATGGTACGGTGCATTATCCATGACAATAAGCGACGGATCCTCTAAATTTGGTGTTATCTTCCCTTTTCTTGAATATTACGCCATTCATATGTGAATGGCAATCCATGCAAGTAACAAATTGGTCCCTTCCAGAGATCTTTTAGAAGATCCTGCATGTACTACAATGAGGCGTTTCCCATCTTAACCCTCAGACTTACCAACACTTCTATCATTTCAGTCTTGCCAAGATTCCATTTTACTACCTTTTGTATAAGTCCAAGTTTCATCCAGGAGAATAACCTGTCTTGATTTTTCAGAAATTGGGTTATTAATGTAATTCCTCATGAATGAGGCTCTTATGGCTATATTGACTTTCTCAGTTAAAGGCTCTCGCTTGTCATCTTCATTTTGTTTGGAACCAAGGTTATACAATAAAGATGCTCATTTTCTGGAACAAAATAAAAATATTATGATTTCTAATGCAACATTGAATTATTTTTAGCGAAAAACGCGAATATTCTTTTGTTTGTCTTATTAATTTCGCTCGTCTGTTTGCAATTTAACAAATGAATAACGAAAATATTGTTTATAACAATTGCTGGACGAGAGTGGCAAAACCGAAGCTACTTTTTTCTAAATAGCAATACAAAACGTTTCATGAGAATCCAACAGTTCCAAGTGAAATGCTAATTTGAACATACTATAAGTTTTAATCTATTTGATGTATTGGAATAGATAAAAAGTAAATGTCGTTCCATTACTTTAGTTTTATTATGACATATTATTGTGTTTCATTCCGACATATGAAACAGAATTACTTCATCGCTATCTACATCTCACTTTAATACCAGCGCGTCGATTTCGGTGTCTCAAGATAAATAAATGTTGTTCTAAATTTACGCCAGACCAGACGGAAAATATACATTGAATATTGTTTGTTTTGAGAAATGACGATTATAAATCAAATTTGTTATCTACTCCTCAATTCTACTTCTAGAATGATTCAAGTAACGAATTCCGTTTAATTTTCATGGGATTCTTTCTAAATCGAAGCAAATTTATCGATTGGTATGCCATAAAATGTTTAAAAACGCATCAAAACTAGCCAAGTCACTCAGTACAACAGATACAGATACATACTTTTTATTATATATAAAATTTCCGGGAAATAGGTCACGTGCTTATTATTATTATTATGCAAATAGGCATATGCTTATTATTTTCGTCTTACGTACGTTTCGGTTTCACGACCATCATCAGGAGACGTATAACTGTATAAACGTGATATTTTAAAACTAATTGTATCACCATAAGGCGTCCTTATCCCACTAATTTCAGAACACGAACAACCGAAATTATAACACAAATAATGTATATAAATTAAGAATTCGCTGCTAAGCAATATTCTTATAAGCTCTATATACATATCGAATCACAGTATGTAATACGACTAAAGAACTGAACTAAAAATATAACGTTCGAGGAACCACTTTCAAACCAGATGTTGAAGATTTATGAGGTAATAGAAAAAGGTTGTCAGACCTTATTAGAACTATTGCTTCTGAGCGTTCTACATAAAATATACTTTCAACATTATAAAGACGCATTTAGAAATTTGCAAGGGTTTTAATTGATTAAATTAGTGAAAATCTGACTTAATGATTGAATATCTGTTCTCCAGAATAGATCTTTTATAATAATCGGTTTTCTTAGTTGAAATATTAACATTTTTGTGATGGAATTGATGGTTATAATCAGCAGTGTTTAGCAAGAATAGACTCTTCCTCAGAGGCCTGAAATTGACGGGATTAATTCGCACTCCATCTCTTTAGGGAGCCATTGCAGCTTAGCCTGTAGACCGCCATCGTTGCAAGATTTCTCATCGTCATTGATAGGCGTGGCATGCCCAGCAAGGCCCTCATTGCATCAGTCGGTGTACTCTTCCTTGTGGATGTAACAGTCCCTGCATTATGTCCAAAAGTCTAGAACCGCAGGACAGAATCAAAGTTCTGTGATTCGCGGAGCAGTTTTTCATAGTCGTCATCAAGTCGAGCTAGGAATGGGAAAATGGCCGCGGGCCAAAGCACGGCACAATTTGGTATATGGATGGGTTCAGAACAAAACGCACTGATAAGCCCGACTGTGCCCTCGAGACTTATCAGGGATACCAATGAGATCCTTAACAGGCTAGCCGGTTAAAACACACTCAACCTGACCTGGATGCCGGCTCACTCAGGTTGGAAAGGGAATGAAAAAGAGGACAAACTGGCCAGAGAAGGGGCCAGATTGGACGGCCCTCAAGACTCCCTTGCTGGTATCTCCTACAACGGGGGTATGCAGATCTTGCGGAACCAAGATAGAGAGATGAACATGCCTCAACATGGAGAAACATTGACGGTTGCCGGACGGCTAAAGCGCTGCTTGGCAATGAGGTAGCCCTAAGGGCAGGCGAGACACTCTCACTAAGTAGGCAACGCATCAAGATAATCTCCAAGATCTATATAGGTCACGGAAATCTGATGAACTTCAAACATGCAGTAGGGAAAAGTGACAATCCCTTCTGTAGGAGATGCGATGGAAAGAAAGTGGAGTCGTCAACCCACTTGAATGGCCTACGCTCATCCAAGCCAGGTTTACCTAGCTAGGCCCGGGGATCATCATGGCCGATGACATAAATGTACGAAGCGTAAAACAGATCTTAGAATTCTGCCCAGCAACGTAACAGTAGCAGGGGATAGTGTACAAAGATCTTTGGCTAAGTGCACTGAACTTTTTATTAAGCCATGGTAACCAAAACCAAAAAAAATCAACATTGATGGAATTATAATATGTGAGTAGGTAGGTCGTTTTTCGAATAATATTATAAATGTGTCATCTGTTCTTGTGAGTGTTAAATCTAAAAATTGATAGAATTATCACTTTTAGTTTCTACCGTGAACTTTATATCCGAATAGATTGAATTTAGAAAAAGGAAGAAATTATCTGATTGTCTCTTTGACCTTTTAGAAAAGGTGCCAGTAACTAGTTACATTTATTAAAGTAGTGAAAATCAAACTTTTGATAGTTATTCTATTTAAGTTGAGACCAAGAGTATGTTAGCAGGCTTCATTATTTCTAGTTGAAAACCTAAGATAGCTGGCGTTTGCTGCCACAATGTCTACAACAAATACAATCGGAACGTACTGAGACACCTTTGTAATGATCGATTATTCCATGTTTGCTTGGCTTTCCGCGAAAGGAACAATCTTTCTAAATAACATTACACAATTCTACATCGCTTTTATTCTTTGAATTCCAATACTTGACATCCCACGTGAGGCAATAACGAGGCTTCAACCGTTTCAAAGCTAAGTTCACATCATCCATTTCTGACGTTTGTTATTTATTGTACGATTGCACATATTAATAACAGTTAGAATTGTGCAACACTTGATTTATTGGCGCACCAAATACCTTTGGATTGTTGCTTAATTGTGTTTATAAAACACAAATTACAGCGATCCTAAAGCTTTTATTTGATTTGCAGCACTGAGCACAATTAAGTAGGTCGATATTAATTGATTTGAAGAAGAAATCATATTACACTTGACTTTAGAATGACTAGACGATACTGACGGCGATTTCAATGAACAAGGAAGACCTGAACACTTTCTAGCTTGTGCATTGGTGTTTTCACATTTTTATTTTCAATATTTATTCATTATTTTTGTTTTATTTCATAAACAGACTCGAAGTTCTTATAATACATTGAATATATAAAAAACAGAAAAATATACAATCGCAACTATAATAATTTATAACTTATAACAATAATATCAAATTTCCAGTCATATCTGTTAACATCGTTTTTCCCGCAACATTTTTGAAACCTGATACTGTTAAATCAAGAGAGTTTATCATATTTATTCAAATGGAAACAATGCATCTTGATAAGTTCTAAACGAAAAAGTACCTATAGATAGTTATGATTCCTATGTTTTATTGATTATATATATTAATTTCTAGATAGCCATGTTAGGTAACTGAGAAAATATTATATGTAAAAAATAACATCAATAAAGGATGTAAACTCCGTTTAATATATTCAAAAATAATCCTATATAAATAAGTTTTGATTTATTCAAAATTAAAATAAAGTATTGAAGAAGTATATATAAATGAACATGTACAAATATATTTCAATAAATTATTACAGTCCACTATTATACCATTTATTCACAAAATCATAGACAGAACGAAGGTGCTTATGTCATTAAAACATATTTCCAAGAAACCTTAAATCATTGCTTAATGAAATAGAAATGAATAAAACAATCTACAATGTCGAGGAAATAACTGAGAAAGGACTGAAAAAGGCCAAAACTTCCAAAACAGGCGCAGTTGAATGGATTTAGAAATTTTTTAATCTGCTAGTTAAGAAACCGAAGACCTTCTGAAACAGCTTGCACACCAATTCTATATTTTATTAAGATCCATTTGAAATTTTAAGTCTAGGAATGATATTATCCCCAGATAGAATTTTATCAGCGAAGAGAGGACCGTGATAGGTTTCCTGGGGAACACCAGATGTTAGAAGGCATGAAAAAATATATCCTCACAACAAGCAATCGACCCATATTTATAGAATAAAAGTTGTAATAAGTAGGAGTGCTTATTAATAAGGGTTGATAAATCTTCAGACAAATAGTTTTTGTGAAATTTTGATCGCTATCTCTACTAGCTACTAGCTAATTTATATGATTATGGTTCAACCCATTTCGTAACAACTGGGAATCCAAAAAAGTGTGGATATGTGTTCAACTCATTTCTTCAAATTTAGAATTCATAATTATCTCATTCCTAGAAATAAATAAAGATATGTTAAATAATAAGTGAATTAGAAGATACTACTTAACATTACATTAACGATTTCCACTAGTGAAGTATAAACAGTAACACCTTGTAATTTCGAATATGAAGGCTACCTCTAGTTAAAAACTCAAGAAGTGATGGAATGATTTTAGCCAAATCAAAAGAGGAAATGATATACATAGAGTATTCTTCATCAGAATTAGGCTCTATTCATTTTTGTTCTAATTCGATTCCTTTTAGGTCGCGTGCTGTCCATTAGTTTTGATTATTTGAATATTAAAATATATTATCATTGTACAATCGAAAATGTCTACTGATAGTCGGTTAAAAATATTCTATAAAGGTCATCTGAAAGTTCACCTCTGGTCACTTCCTCATTTACTAATACTGGGTTAAAGTCTATAGAATGAATTAGTTTTCTAGGCAATGCCAATCCTATCTTTCAGACTACACACTTTTACAGAATGCATTATCACATTTGTGGAGAAAAACGGAAGCTGTGAAGATGAGTAGGGTCTAGGTAGCGTAGTGGAGGAATGGAACATTTTTAAGAAGAATATTTGTATCAGTAGAATTAAAGATCAAATAATCAGAATATATAGATGATATTGCTATGAATTATGACTGGAGGCAACCTCATGCATGGTTATGGTTGATGATTCCATAGAATTCGTCTCTGCAGAGGCACTATTTTCCTCATGGGTTGATCCGTAAATTAGGTCGTGATAAAATCGTCGTCTGTAATACACTAATATATTCATGTATTTTGGAAAGTTGACATAATATTTTCTTTTGTCATTACTCGATTGAATTGAAATGCTCCGATATTAATAAATCTTTACTAGTATACCTCCGGGGGAATCATTGATGATAATTCAAAGTATATTGGGAAAAAACCGTACAAATATTGTTATAATACAAGAAATTCAATTCAATAACAATATGTATACTATTCAAGAAGGATTAGCAATGGAAAATCCATTAGCTCCATATCTGGCTGAAATATTTATGAATGAATTAGAATTGGAAATCCACAAACACTCTATTATGAAAAGATTCATTCATTCATATTGGCATCGATATGTTGACGATATATGAACATGCTTTAATGGAACGCAAAGACAATTAGATTCTTTCATTCAACATTTAAATAATCTACACCTCAAAGTCAATCAAACTATTAACTTTTTGGACTTAACCATAACTGAATCAAATAATCCTTTTCAATGTATCATAAGCTTTCATATACGGACATTATTATCCACAAAAACGCAAACCATCCCAGACAACATAAACTGGCTGCTCTTCAAAGCATGATACGTAGACTGACTTTTCAATGATCAGAAAGACTTTACCTATCCCTCATTATTACATTTTTTCGTGAGTAACTCTTATCCTACTGTACACGTACCTCACTCACCCCCTCCTTCTTAATCTTAATTTTATTATTTAAGGAATGAACCATAGTTTGTAAAACCATTGTTTGATAAAGCCACCGTATGGTGAAATATGTCACGTTTGGTTTAATAAAAACGAAGTTTGTGAAAATTTATTACAAGTTTATTTTTTATTAAAACTATAGATATGAATTGTCAACAAGTAAGCACCAAAACTATCCAAAATTTCTAGGTTACCTGTTTATTTTTATATGTCATTGAAACAGGAAATCATTCGCCATAACCACGGTCGTATATACAGTTCTGGGAACTCGAGGGTGTTTCCTATGTGAGAAGTGAGTCCGCTAAGCGTCATCTGTTGCATAGTACCAAAAGGGTGGCGCATGAGTCGAGGAATGATCTCTGGCACGTATACGACCGTATTCTCTGGCAACTGTCATTGTTGACTTGTAAACACAAGGAATACTGGTGTTTTTAGAAAAAAATTACGAAACCGTGCATTGTGCCGAAATGCAAAACGGGGTACAAAAATGTAAAGCAAGAAACTTCTGCTTTTAAAGTGCCGAAAGATTCGGAAATGCGAAAAAAGTGGATGCTTGCGATTCCGGATAGAAATCGTTTTAACGAGGTCTTTTATGTGTGCGAGCATGTATAACGAAAAAGGGGAAGTTATTTTTAAGGGGAGTTATACGTTTTGACAAGAGTAACAGTTCTATTCCTCTCTCAAATCGGAATAGTAAATATTGCCTTACGAGAAAAATTATTTTACTTAATAATGTGATTGTTGCCATACTTCGATCCAAGCGCTAGCTGGTGGCTGAGCGAGGGACTACGAGTTTGGCGACATGTTAGAGACTCATGTCAAACATAGAGTTCCCAGACCTGTATGTACGACCGTGGCCATAACCAATGTGCTCGACGAATATGTGTAGGCTTCTGTTGAAAGTAAACTAACATTTCGAGGAGTGCTCTACACACTCGGATGAGCGTGTCGCTAGTGTCTATGGCGGCAAATTTGAATGCATTGTCCCAATCCCTCTGCATCTCATTCCTCCATATCCATACTTTCCCTAAATCCAAAACATTTGATTATTACTCACTCAAAATATAGTTAACTATACTATCCGTATACAACAATATTTCGAATACTTCCCAGTGATGGTACTCGTCACTGAAGTCTAAGGGGAAACAAATAACAAATGTATCGATGAATGAAGTCTTGAATAAGTTGCCCTTCGAATAAATACAATACAATAACATCAACAGAATTATCGATCAGCATTACCCGAGATAAGGTTATACACCAGACAACGGAACGAAAGATACGTTTCACGTTAAGTTATACTGGATTAATGAAAAGCGATCACAATTAGATAGTCCGAGAGCAATAAAACTAAAAAATACCTAAGTGGGCCATATGGGATTTACCATATATATGCGTAAGTCAGGGACAGAGCGCGGTGTTATCACAGCCATGGCGGGGAATGATGATAGTCGACTGTCTAGACGTTCACAACACTAGCATTACACTTGACACCGCTAGTCGCGTCACAAGCCGAGAACTGCTCGCGAGCTCGCGTCCGTCAGTCAGTTATATCCCAGCGCTTGCTGATGACGGTACATCGTTGCGAAATTACCGCGAAGTGTTCTGCCGGAAACTTTCTCAAGCGATCCATTCGAAAGTGCCTCTCTGTCATGAGACAGAAAATAACAATTAATAACAAGGTATTACATTACTTTCTTAATTGTTTGAATGTGAGAAGTGCAGTAGGATTATTTATTTGAAATGTGATATTCGTAACTTTCAAGGTAATTCTCCATTTAAGTAACAATTTGGTTTAGGTGTGTTTTGTTTGAGCATTTTATTAGAAGTGGCAGTATGTTCTCTATAAGCTGTTAGTACCAATTGAAAAAGTCATGTCATGTCATGAACAAGAGTGCTTCGTGTTGGTAATTGTCTGTTTTTTCGTAGGTTTCTATATTATTGCAACCAAAGTATTTCCCAATCAACATATAGATCAATTGTATGTAACTCTTTAAAATCTGGAAAACATCAATTTCTATCCGCCGTAAATTATTTCCAAATATACAAGTTTTCTAAGAATTGAATCTACTTTTTTATGAACCATGTCGTTCCTAATAACTGAGAGACGTCTAGAAATTTTATCATGATATTTTTTCTCCATTTCCAATATACCCAAAGCGATGTATCCGAGGATGTATCTATCAAGACAAATGTCATGCTAGTAAAACCAGTGACCAGTGATATAATATGATAAATATTGACATTTCACAATTATTATGTCACACCTATTGATGGGAGTAAAACTTCCTGACTATCTACTGATTATATAAAAATCTATGGAACAAAATTACGCCTGTCATCTGACTCCAAACTCCAACTGTCCTATATGGCGATAACGTGGAATGTTTGAAAATGGAGTTACAAACTATTAACTCTCTATTAAATTATAATAATGCATTTGTTATGTGCACAATCTAATCAGCATAATATTTGAGTAGAAAACATGATAACAAAATTGGCGAAATAGATTTACGAGCTTAGGATATACCTAGGGACCTAAGTAGCGTGTTTACGTCCCGATTTTAGTACATGCATGCACGTTTCCATGTTTTTTTATTAAGTGAACGCGTTAGCTTCCAAAGTGCCGAATAATAATTAGTTCCGGTGAGGTAATCCTAATTCAAATTGTTCTTAATCAGCATAATCACATCTCAATTCTGTTTGTTACAATTTTCACCCATTTGTAGGTTATATAATTGGGCTCCGATAGGTTTTATCAAGGATGCAATTCCTAGCCTACTAGTTTGACGGTGGATTTGCAGTAAAATGAATATCATCCTATGTTATCACCAGTCTATCCTAAACTAGGTGTGTACGAAAATTATTCGATTATGTATATACAAGATTTGGCTAATTGAAAAAATACCCAAGGGTTTTTCCTGTTTAGAAATGCAATGCTGCAATACATAGTAATTTCCTATGTATGCGGTTTTTCGCGTTCAACGAGTATATTTTGATATTCAACTTGATATTGAACTAATTTAATGTTTAATCTCGCCCTGACTACAATAAATTTTGATATTATGACAGTTCTATTTGTACGATCTGTCTATTGAATCCAAATCAACCAAGTACATGCTTATTCACAAGTACCTCGTCTCAATTTGATACGTAAAATAAAATTTAGTGAAGATAATCTATTTGGAATCATACTGTAATGTATCTGCACTAGTAGAGAAAAATGAAACTACGAAATTAGCAACATGTCTAGTTAGGTCTCTTAACAATTTGATTCAAAATCTAAAGTCGATGTTTTCTCATCTAAATTGTCTCAATTATAATGATTCTTCGTAGTAGTTGTACAGGTCATAATTCAAAATAATGCCTACCAGATCGTGAAAGAGACTTAAATAGATGGAGATCGAATGTAAATTGGTGACTTCTTCTCATCTCGCCATCTGCAAACGTACGAAGTAATGAAAATCTCATTGAGCCTGTATCTAGCAGTCAGTGCTGGATTATCCATAAAGCAAAGTAGGCATCTGCCGAGGGGGCAAGTGCTTTGAAAATTTAGTGTACGTGGTAAAGGAATTTTTTGGTATTTAGCTGGTACTTGTCTCTAAATTTTTGACAATTTATTCTGAGCATGATGCACATTTTACATCAAATTGATCGCGAAATCCATAGAATGCGACTCGTATTACTGCGTTCCTTTGTTCGTCGTTCTCTTAAGTCCCACAGCGGCAGAGTAATAAACTTCAGCATTAACCAGCTAATATCCAGAATTGATCGAATAGGGTATTACAAATACCATACTGAATGACTTAAAATATTTGCTCGTCTTTCCTAGAGAGTAAAACATACATTTTGCAAATTCAGTTTCTCCGCAAAAAATAGACGAAATTGACTTAACTAACATGATAAATAAAGCTCTTAAGGATCCTTTACCTGATGCTATTGAGCTCGGTATAATAATGGAAATACATGACCTAGGTCGAACAATGACAAAACGTCTATCAGTCCCAGACAGCTGTTTCGCTTTTCTCTTGAGTTCGTCAGTGGAACGAGTAGGACGAAGATGAAGGTATAGAGAACCCGGTTTAGGAAATGCTAAAGCACCAAGTGATCCAAAGGCCATCTACCAGCAGTAAGACCTAAGGCAACCTTGAATCTGTCTATTGACTGCTAACCCGAAAATGTCTTTGTGATTCATTCGGTACCTCCAACTGACCGCTGTATTTCCAACGCTATTCTCGTCGTTTCTTTGAAACGCGTGAGAACTTTGAATCAATGCGTTACATTGTGAATAATTGTCTTAGTGGACATATATCTTATGGTAGTTGGCGTTTGGATCACTTGGTGTTTCAGCATTTTAAAATGGGATCGCTACCTCTGACCGAGATGGTCGAATAGTGGCTTCACCGTACTACTTTTACACCAAATGAGCAAGAGAAGAGCGAAAGTGTTTGGGACTTATAGAGTTGTTGTCACTCTTGGAACTAGAGCAACCTTAACTCTGTATATCAATAATAAGTCAAAAAATCACATGGATGAGTCTTACTCCATTTCAATACGACAGAAAATCGTCAGAAATATATTGGAAACTGAAGAATCTTCGAACGAGTCTAATCTTGAACAAGGTACCAATCATGATTCCGATGACAATGAAAGTTTCTCATCATTTGGGGAAGACTTAGCGAAAAAGGATGAACATGATGCCACCGAAAATGTGTTAATAGTAAATGAAAATTATTATGCTGTATCATATGAAGAAACGTGGTAGTATATCGGCCGAGTTATAAAAGAAATATTTGAAGAAAACCTAGAAGAAATCGGTTCAACTAAATATTTAATGGAGTTAAAAAAAAAGAGTTGGCCCTATTCAACTTCAGCTGCTTCGCCGTGGCGACCGAAAAAAGAAAAAACAATTAGATCATCGCCCGTCCTTCTATCCAAGATTTTGCAAGTTATTGCTGAAGATGTAAGTCAAAAGCCAGAAACTACGCACGAAGCCAACTGTCTGTTGAATGATCTGTCAAAGAACGAGAACGTCACCATGGCAACTTTCTTCCGGGCTGTAATCTTAGACCGGATCAACGGAATCAATAAATCTCTGCTAAATGAAACAATAGAAATCCAAAATTTTAAACGATCAATTAGACTTGCACTGAAGTATTCTTTTCGATTTCTTGGTAGAATAAAATTCTCCGTAATCCACTTACTTGCACCTCCCTAGTAGGTACATCTGAGCATTAAAATTTTCTAATAACTTCATTAACTCTACCCTATTATTCTACTTCAATTACTCAATCCCAGCAATGTATTTCCCCATATTCAAAACGAAACCCCACTTGTTACTTGTATCTTAAGATCTTTCATGATTATTAGCTCCGTTCAATTTGTCAATGAAACAAAACGGGGGCGGACAAGTCCAGAGCAGTTAGACCGCTTGATTGGGTCCATTGTGCACCCCTTGATACAAGACTGATGTCTCTTATGCCCTCAAGCGGCATGTATGCGCTGCCGAGGTGTTTTAGCCCAAGAGAAGCCAGTACTGGATATTCTACAAGGATATGAGAGGCAGTTTCTTCCGCCTCTCCGGATCTACCACAACCTAGGGATTGAGTGTAGATATGTATTCAGGTGACAGTGTCCTGTGAGGAGTCCTGTCACCATCTTAAAGCCTCTTCTGGTAATAGAGAAAAGGGTTTTCGAGTTCCGTTCAGGTAGCAAAGTAATGTGGACAGCATTACTTCTGACATATTTTAAAATATACTGCTAATTTAGTGCTATTGGATGCTTTATCATTTTGGGAAAACATAATGTTGTTGCTAGCTTAACATAAAGCTCTCATGTAGTGGCCGGTGTAGGTTTCCGCCAAATTCCGCATTAGGAAGGCTCAAAAAACGACCAACACTTGAAGGTACTTTTGCTAATGTATTAATTTCAAAAGCCTACACGGATATTTTTGATTTGTAGATCGTAAACGGAATCTGCTGTATGCTAATTCGTTTGGCCGGAGCGAAATGTACTTCCTAGAGAGGCTCATGAGGCCAAGTAATTGTGAACCTACGTGAATTATTCGTCTTGGTATCAAATATTGAAACCAATAAATATGAGTCAGTATCTTGTACGTCATCGATCTTCAAGTTCCTTACACTCCAATTATTAATGCAACCTGAACTACTTGAAAATGGATGCCTAACGTTTAAATGTAATTTTCCTTTCGTTAAATTCGATTAATTTGGGCTTGTGATTGGATAAAACGTCGTTTTGCAAACGTATTTTTGACGATTTTTATCCATTTAAGAAAAGTAAACGCTCGAACTCTGTTCTCGTTTTTAAATTTAGTAATGCCAAAACCAATAGAGAACTCGAACATTTGTAAAAATAAAATTCCAATTTAATTTTTAATGAAAATACAAATTACTAAGAATTGTAACAGGTTTTTCGTAAAATCCCTTGTGGAAATTACACAAAAAAATTGTTTTATTTAGACAAAAGTATTATTATCGGTAATAAAATGAAATGAAACAATTTTTTTGTCTAATTTCTTCAAGAAATTCAATTTTTCATAAACACTACCGGTTTCAACTGACTCGACAATGATGTAAAAGTCGAAACCGATCGTGTTTATTGAAAAATAAAATCTCTTGTGGAAATTAGACAAAAAAATTGTTTTATTTCATTTTATTACCGATAATAATACTTTTGTCTGTGGGAATAATACAAACTAGGAATAACCGCGCATATATGATAATCGTATGACCTTATTTTCTCATAAAATGTATTTTTGCCTTGTAAGCTAATAAAATATCGTCAACCACCAGTGTTCTAGTAATATCCTTCATTAATTATCATCGTTTCTTTGCTTATGTTTCGGCTCACTAATTGCATCAGAGTGGTTTGTTTCAATTAATTACTACTTTAGATTTACGATGTCTGCGATGATTGTACTCACAATAGATAAACAAGTTGAATGAAAACATTCCGTTATAGTTCTTGTAAAGAAGTGCCTAGATAGTTTAGTTTCACTATGACCCTGTAGGTGCCGCTTAGATACGAGCACGATATAAATTTACGCTGGTCTGCAGCTTGCCACGGACCTGCCTTTATGGCCTTCCCGTGCATTAATTCCAGACGTTTCTTTTTAGTTTTCAAGGCAAAACCTCAATGTGACCGAATATTTCTGGTTAGTAATAATAATCAATGCATTAACGACGAATTTAACCATTAACACAATTCCTTGTTTTTGAAATTCACTTTATCGGAATATTTATTATTTTTCATCCGATGCCTTATCTTTATTATGTTGTGTCTGGCCTATTTAAGTATTCTTGTGCGGTTGTTATTGGACAACATCGTATAATAATACCTAAAAAAACAAGGTAATTTCATACCGTGACCGCAATCTAAATGTGTCGACTGTTGGATTGAATGGTCATTGTGTTGAAGAACTCTAGCTTCCAAGTGATGGTGATATTAACGCTGGATTGATTGATTAGTGCAACATGGAAGCAATTAGACTTGTGGTAACCTTGCACGAAATTACATGCCGTATAAAATTAATGAAAGAGTTAAGAGTTGCCTATAAGTATGTATAAGTCTATTCTAAAGGTCACAAGACATTTACGTAGGTGAATCTTGTATAAGTTATATAATCATCTAAATAATTATCGTCAGTGTTAATTATAAAAACCGTGGATTTATAATGACAGTTAGTATTTTAATTCTACCACAGCAATGACGATAGGAGTGGGGCCAACCACTACTAACATTTCAAATTTACTTGGTAATATAGGTATTGTATAATGAACACAAATCATCCGATGGCGACAAATGGGAGGTTTACAAACTAACTTGCAGGTTTTGCCCCAAGATATTCATTGGTCAGACAGAAAGTACCTTCATACAATTGTAATAATACATACATATGTTGTCAATTCAAATAAATGTTCAATGTCATGCGTGTAACTTTTAGTTTTAATTCCTTATGTCAGTTATTAATGAAGCTGGTGTATATATTTTAAGGATAGTATTTATTGAATTTATTACATCCAAGGTGCAAGTATCCGATGAAAGTGCATCTTAATTCTGCGCTTTACTCGACAGACATTTCCATTCAAAACTTTGTTGCGTTCGCAGCTATCAAATATTTGTTCTGTCGAGTAGATTATGTGCCTAGACATTGTCAAATTATAATCTCCGTGACTTATGTTTGACAACATAGGATTAAGAGCATTATCATTCATAAATACTGCATCGAGAAGGTCGTTGTGTAAATGTATTTTCTTCCTAATACTATTACCTAGTAAAGTAAATACTCGCCGTCAATCGATTCGGTTTCTTCTTGCAACATTTCGAAACATACGTCGGGAGATCGGTACTAACATATTGACTGCATCACAATAATAAATAAATTTCATAATTGGTTTTCAAAATTTGCAATAAAACCCGTTTATCGATGGAAGAACCATCTTAAAACCATTTAGGCAGCACTTCCGATAAAGTTTCAGGCTTGGACAAATCTGGAATTTATAAAATTAACTGTGAGTCATGTTCAAATTGCTATGTGGGTCAGACTAAAAGGAACATTCTAACTCATTATAGAAAACATTTTGTCTATATAATGAAGAATAGCAGTGAAAATTCAGCAGTAGCAGAACATATTGTGAATACAGGTCACACCATTTCTTAAGAAAGTTTATCATTTTTAAAACACAGTAGTGACAGGTAATTTAGAACAGATGGAAATGCTTAAGCGGAAAGACAATTTAATGATTTCAGATCTCCAGCTGACGGTTATCCCTTTATTGCATTACTAAACCCAACGCCGGATTTAGGGAAGGGCAACCGGGGCTACAGCCTCGGGGCCTCCACAAAAGAGGGGCCCCCACAATAGACTTCGGAAAAAATCTTTTAAATTCCGACTAGTAAACAACTTTTCCTTTGATATTTTTTTTCGCTGTTTTACCTTTACCTTTACCTTTGTACAAACATGATTATATTGTTCTTAAATATTAACAGAAATCATTGATCTATATTTGTTCACTCCAATCAGGCAAATAATTTGGGGCCAAGGGGCCTCCACTCCTTTGTTGCCCCGAGGCCTCCAGACCTCTAAATCCGGCCCTGACTAAACCCAAATAGTATTTACGGACGGCATGATATTCGTCACAATTTGATCACGGGGAATGGTCAAAGTCTCAGGTAAATTTTAAGGGTGCCTGAAACTCGTCACACTGAGTTTTCTTTGACATAATGGGCGGATTACGGCCAATTGAATATTTATTGCTTGTTAAGGATAGACAGGGGCTTTTTTCCAAACTTATAATCATTATATTTTCCGTGTTGTACATGCTAACAAGTAATAGTTAACATTATGCGCAAAATTTAAAATGTCGTTTGTGAAAGAAATTATTGGTGTACGCGGAAACACACAAATAGTGTACGACAATTATAAGTTGTCTAAACATCGATCTTCAACTAATGAAACTGTCTGGAGGTGCCTCAAACGGCCTAAATGTAAGGTTTATGTGTATACAATTGGGGAATCGGGTAGTTTTGTTGTAACAACATAAAAAAATCACCATAATCATGAACCTGATGTTATATGTTATAAATAATTAAAACTACGAGTTTAGGATCGTTTTCGAATAATTTTGACCTTTTGAGTTCCATTTTGTCGTCAATATCGTCGAATGTATACCAGCTTATTTGTTAATATGCTATAAACAAATTATGTTATCAATAATTATACGAATTTGACCAAAATGTCGAGTTTATAGTCGTTTTCAGCTAATTTTGGCTTCTTGAGTACCAATTTATTCTTATTATAGTCCTTAAATGCATACCTAAAATTTGGAATTGTTATAAATTAATTATTCATTAACAAATATACGAATTACGCTAAAATTCCAAGTGTAAAGTGTTTTTAAAATTAATGTATTAATAGTCAAATGAATCATATAAAAAAAAATAGATATGTATGTTACTAGAAGAATCTCTATTTTGAAACGAACAAATAAAAAATATTCTATTCTGGTTCATCTTAGAGTATAATAGGGTGTTCATTTAAAATTCCCTGATGTTTGAATTAAACTATTTTTTTTCTTGAACGTGGCATTTTATTATTAATTATGAAGACTTGATACTATTTTTTGTTGTTGATATAATTCATTTGACTATTAATACATTAATTTTAAAAACACTTAACACTTGTAATTTTGGCGCAATTCGTATATTCATTAATGAATGATTTATTTATAACAATTCAACAATTTATCTATGCATTTAAGGACTATAATAACAATAAAATAGTACTCAAGAGGCCAAAATTAACTGAAACTCTATATTTTGGTCAAACTCGTATTTTTATTAATAAACATAATTTGTTTATAACAAATCAACAAATTAGTGGGTATACTTCTGACGATATTGACGACAAAATCGAATTCAAGAGGCCAAAATTATTCGAAAACGATCCTAAACTCGTAGTGTTGGTCGAATGCGTCAATTTGTTGATAAATAAATTGTTTATAACAACTGAAGTTAATTCAACTACTTCTTTAACTATTTTCATCTGTTCATATGACCAAAAATAGTCTTTACCCGATCATTTTTCATGAATTTTTATGTAATCTCATAAATACCCTAATTAAATCGTTAATTTATTGTTTATAAACACCTTAGACGCGGTAGACTTTGTTTCTGATAAAATTCCGAAGAGAATACACTTTGTCCCAACAAAATTGGTCCATTTCTCAAGGATTTCGACCTCAAATACCCATTTGACTGCACTAAATGTATAAAATGAATGAGACTTTGGCTCATAAGTTACTCTACTCTGTATGAAATTTGCAGTTAGTGTGTCGCAAAACGATTTAGGTGATAAGATCGTATCTGATGACACTTTATTCAGCATTGTTTTCAGTCTCAGTTTAAGGTGAAGATAATAATTTTTTTGAATGCACTGAATTTCGACTTGTTTAGCTTTGCATTATAAATCTATAGTTGATTAGCCATGCATTGTTGTTAAAAAAACGAATACACGCATCAAACGTCAATCGTCGAAACGTTAAGAATGCGTCCGATCATCGCGTATAACGGTTTTTTTTGTTTCGTAGACTACCCTTTCACGGAACATTGTTCTAAAGAGAGCGTACTAAAACGATGGCAGCAGGCCATGTAGTAATTTCCCGCTGAGGCCGCCCGGTCCGTTAGGCGTACTAGCCACCGGGGTATATTAATTGTAGAGGGGTGGGCGGATGCAGCAGGCCAGGCAGTCGGCAGACTGAACAGACAGACACATACACCTGCACCCGGTCTGGCCAGGGGAGTTGTAGAGCCAGACTGCAGCCAGACAGTGCCAAGGACGGCGCACTCACGTAGGTTGTCTGGCGGATGAAGCGGAGAGGGCACTTCTATGTGACCCCCTCGGGGTGAACATAAGCCCCAACTACGACCGACCCGTATAGACATAACAATATCATTTCGCGCAAAAAAAAAACGTCGAGGATATATTCGTCGGTAACGCATGTCCTACTTTCGCGAACGTTTTGCGGTTCTAATGAATCACAAGGCAAGCAATATTCCGAGTATATTTCAACTAATATCGCTGTTTATTCAATATTATTCTTCTATTCTATTTAATACAAAATTCTCGGGAAATAGGTCACATTAACACATATATTTTTATTTTTACCCTCGTCTTTACGTACGTTTCGGTCTCACGACCATCATCAGAAGACTTATTAATATAATAACCTGATTACTTAGAAATACTGTAATAACACAAAGCGTCCTTATCGCACAAATTTCGTTTAAATGCCAACGTCGCCGAAACGAACGGAAACATGAAATCGGAACTAACACAGCAATGTTGCAGCGTAAAAATTAAAAATTCACTATTAAGTAGAATCATCAACAAATACGAACACATTTCATAAATGTCTGCGAGAGACTAACAGACAAAGAGTTCTATCATCTTTGCTAACAGACGAGACCATCTCAAGTGTTCATTTAAGCGCCAGATGTCATAATTTATTAGGTGATAAAAGAAGGTCTCTGGCCTCTGAGAAATACTTTAGACAATTCTACCTAAAGTAAACTTTTACATTATAAGGACGTAAGTAGGAATTTGCAAGAATATTAATTAATTAAATTAGTATAAATATGACTTAGTGTTTGAACGTCACTCCTATGATTTACAGACTTGGAGTCACGTTTTATGTGAATCATCTCCAGAATAGATCTTTTATAATAATTGGTTTCCTTAGTTAAAATATTAACATTATTGTAATCAAATTGATGGTTATAATCAATTTTGTATTAATTCATACGTGGGTCAAGAATCTTTATTATCTATTCTATTTTCAAACGTATGTGCTTTCGTTACACGTCCACTCCAAATCGCATTCTTCCTATTTATCAATGAAATATGAAACTTCGGGGTAGCCGTCTATAGAGAGTGATTCATAATGAACTGAACTGGATAATTTGCTAGGGTGAATCGAAAATAATCATTGACGCTCTTATTCATTAATGTACAAATCGACTTCCTATTTCTAGTCGAGTTTTTCAACGACTTCTCATCACCAAAAACCGAATTAAAGTCAAATCTAATTCGGGTCGAAACAATTAATTGAGTGCATGAAGGAAAATAAATGTTTATTCCATATATCACTGTCAAACAGTGGCGGCTCCTCGAAGGTGGCTAAGGAGGCTTAGCCTCGTCACCCATTTATCTTAATGATCATTCTCCATTTTATTTCCTGTTTGTCTGATAATTCTTCAAATTTTACAATTTATTCCCCATTATCAGTAGTTATTTTTAATCTGGCAACAGTGCGCAGAGGCTAGATTCTCTATATATCTCAAACGCTAAATACGTGTGCTCAACACAATTGCCGTTTTTCCAACCAGTCCAATTGCTCTACATTAAGTAAAACACTAGAATTGCAACGTTCTCTGTAGGCTAGCCTCTCGTTCGCAGTCGGTCAGTCGTATGAAATGCGACACGTGCTGCGTCAGTTCTTGTTTATGGGTTGCTATTAAGTCACGCCACGCGACGAGAAGTACGGTTAGATTAGAATTTGTCTGTTCGGTAAATTATTAAACGTTAAAATGAGTAGTGATTTAGTTGCTGACTTTTAGAAAATCCATTTAGTGGATTAACATATGACAGAAAAGTGTTTTTTAAAAATAAACGGTCTTTACCGGATTTGAAAGGATTAGTGATGACAAATGATCAAAATCGATCATTTAATACTAATAATTATAAAAAATATGTATGGTTAACGGGATCTGAGGTACACAATAAATTGTACTTATTGCTGGTATTGCTTGCTATTTACATCAGATACAACTTCATGTTGGGGGCACTTGGGTTTCATTAAATGCTGCTGTTGGTTTAAATCTTATTTAGAAAATGAAGAATTTTTGTTTTTTCTTGATACTTTTAAATTAATATTTGAACAAACTGATCTTAAAAGAGATTGTTTGAAACATCTCGTTGATAAAATTTCAAGTTTCCCTAGTACAGAATTTCATTTTAATATTTTATTTGAAAATTTTTCAACTGATGAGGCTCCTCCCGCGAAAAGGAGAAAAACATATAATTTGGTAGACAAGAAACTACATTATAAACAACTTTTTTATGAAATTTTAGATACTATTAAAGGTCAAATTGAGATTCGATTTTCCGATTTACATGAATTGAAGTTTTTCGACTTGACGAATAAAAGATTTTTCGAATCTTTTTCAAAAGAGTTTCCCAATACACGTTTAGATAACTTAGTTCTAAAATATAAATTTTTTGATAAAATAACACTGCACAATGAATTATGCGTTATATACTCGGATAAAGATATTTTAGGCCAGAACGACAGTCACGCCGATATGATGAAATATATGATAGACAATGATTTGCAACAAGTTTTACCTCAGTTTTATAAACTACTTTGTTTGACTTGACAGTCACCATTCCTGTCACGTCGGCATCGGTGGAGAGATCATTTTCTACTCTCAAACGAATTAAAACTTACATGCGAAATACAGTGGGCCAAAATCGTTTACGCAATGTTAGTTTGATATCTATTGAAAAAGATTTAGTAAAACACTTAAAACAAAATGATACATTTTATGATAATATTATTGATCATTTTTCGCAAACTAAAGACCGTAGAATTCCGTTAATATATAAAAAAAGTTAATAAAATTAATAAAAAAAACAAAATATGGAAAATTCCAAAAAAAAGAAAAAATATCAAAAATCCAAAAAAAATAAAAAACAAAAAATGAACAAAAAAATTGTTTACCAAGAGAAACTCTACACCTCCACGTTGGTTCTTGCTGGGCAGCAATTAATTTTGTCACTGAACTAGTTAGTACGGTCGCTGTGCAAAGGTTAAATTAATTGGCTGAATAGAGTATATTAAAAAAAAACGTTTTATGTCCAGCCTCCTCTTTTAAAAAGTTCACGAGCCGCCACTGCTGTCAAATAAAGATAAATTTCCTATTCGTCTAGCATTTGCAACGACTATCAACAAAAGCCTTAACCACTTGATAAAGTGAACTATGGATATATCAGGTTATCATGAACTGAGGCCACTGAGGGATATACGAGTATCTATACTTATTATATTAATATGATTCTTAACCCAGGTATGAATTATATATCAATTCTCTTATGGCCGTACATTCTACATAAAAATCAATTATTATAGAAGATCTATTCTGGAGATGATTCACATAAAACGTAACTCCAAGTCTTTAAATCATAGAACTGATATTCAATCATTAAGTCAGATTTAACTAATTTAATTAATTAAAACCCTTGCAAATTTTAATATATTTTAGGTAGAATGCTTAAATAGCAATATTTCTAATTAGATCTGACAATCTTTTTCAATCGGAGACAGTCAACGTAAGATTGTAATGTTATTAGCCCGAGCCGCAAACGCAAAAAAATTCTTCTTAGTTTATTTAGCCATAAAAGGTTTAAAATCAAGTTAACTCAATTTTATTAAAAAACGACCTTCCAAAAATTTGTTTGCATCGGGGATATTGAATTTCAAATTTTCATATCCCCGATACTGTTCAGAATATTTGATCCTTACATCTTCATATAACTGGAACTAAACTAAATTGTTTCAACAACAAAAATTTCTCTAAACAAACAAGCAGATGTTCAAAGGGCAATCCACGCTCCCCTTTCCTGACCAATATTTTTCTAAGCGAACTTTCAGGGCGGCAATTTTAAGTTTTTGTCTCGCCTTGAAAATATTCCAGATCCGGGGTAGTTCACTGGGATTATACCTATGCATTTGAAGGAAAAAATTACCAATATAATAGACAAATCCATCATTCTTATTTCGATGGTTGTAATGACGTAATTGTTTTTTCACCAAAACTGCCGCAGGATGTAAAATCAATAGAGAATTGATGTCGTATTGGTTCAATTAATAATAATAGTTTAATTATCCAATAGCTTACAATCAAGAACTTAGTTATACAATAAAAACTCATTCAATAATATTTAAATTGAAATTATATATTTAGAAATTTCCCAAGCGAATAGAAAGCATTTGTAATGAGCAAATCTTTTATTGTGCTGATCAATATTATAAGCATTGGTTCTTTCTTTATATTTCCAGGTAACTTATAATACAGCACAGTGGCAATGTAAGGATATACAATTTATTCTAATTTCTGATTGTATGTTGTAAATTTAAACCATGGCGAATATTATATTCCGAGATTCGAAAGCCGGTTTGTTGCAGATTTTGTATCGCTCTCTTTTGTAATAGGAAAATACATTTTATTTGTGTTGAATTGCCCAGAATTTGATACTAATCTTCCTAACGAGGCTATGATAAATAATTAAGTAACAGTAATGAAAATTACTGATTTTTCAAGGCTAATTCGTTAGAAGATTAACATATTACTGTGAGATTAAATTAATAAAATACCTACGCTACACAGATAATCAAAAAAGGAAATTCGTCAGCTCAAAATTCAGGGTCGAAATAAACCTACGAGAAAGGATGTACTTTCAATTTTTTTAATCAGCTATATTTGTAATGCAATTAAAATAGACTGCAACGATTTAGATAGTGGTCGAACTAGATGATTTGATCCATTAAACATGAACAGCTGCCTATTGGGATAATCGTTTTGTACAACGGCAATAAACTCCCACCCAAAACATTGTCTACCCCATCCCTATTTTTGTACACATTCAGATTCATTTCTAATATTTAAGCACATAATTGTAGATTTCGCTTTAGTTGATAACACCTATTTTTGAGAATGCCAAGAGTGTGGTGAAACAATTACCCTTATTAATTCTAAATTAAATGTTACAAGTTTTGTGCAAATTTGAGTTTAAGATTTTTCTATCTATTTGACGTTGAAAAATGTTTATTTTATTTCATTTTCATTCACTATAAAAACATAGGTAAAGGTTTAATGTTGTCATTTATAAGTCATAAGAAGCGATAGCTGTGTGGAGATCTTAATTATGAAGCTTAGGGTCATCATCTACCTCTACTGTGTGTTATGTCATAAGCAATTTTATAAATGTTGCTCAGCTGATCCATGTATAAAAATGAGCACTCTAGCGTTTTGCCCAACTAACTACCTTTTCTAAGTTAACGATTCTCTCCAGTTGCCTGTTATATTTAAACAATCAATAAACTATAAGGAGCTCACACTATAACACTATGAATAAGAAAGAATCACCCTTATACAGTGAGGAAGTGGATTGTCCATTGCATCCGCGTTTTTGTTCATAGTAATTTTTTTTGAAAGTGAAATAATTTTGCTTCATACATAAAGACGTGTAGTTTCTATCGGGGATATTAATATTTGCAAGCCATTTTTTCAAAATGATTATCGACTCAGGAATTGGAGTATTTGTAAATAGTGAAACAACATCAAATGAACCGAGAATTTCACCAGGTTCAAGTTTTAATTGATGATGACTACTTAGTAGCCAGAAGGTCATCAGTACTTTAGTGGATAAAGATGATTATTTCTTATTTATAGTGTTTGAATAATCAATACAAACTAGAATGTTGAATGCAAACTTCGCCGTTTGATGCTATAATACTCAGTTGAGATACACGATACCACTACATTCAGAAATTTTTTATTCACAGCAATGCGGCTGATATTCTGAATAATCGATACAAATACATTTGTTTATGATAAACAAATACCGTTTCGTTGAGAAACCAAGGATTATTTGCGCCTGAGATGGCATACTTTCTCAAATACTTTATATTCTAAGTAACACTTGTGGGATTATCATCAAGCTTCTAACTCCTACCTCCAATTATATCTTAAAAAAGCGTGATAATACGTATCAATGAATATTTATAGAATTAATTTAGAAGTCAGATTCAAGATCTTGAATTGACGTATGTTATGCAATTAATATTAGGTTCCTATTTAAAATAATAATGTTCTAGTAAAAAATATTTGCGATTTTCCAAGGTTATTTTGTAGGAGGATTTGCATTTTTACACTGTTATATATCGTATTTTGATTAAATTGATGAAAATGCGAACCTCACAAATATATACGTTGCTGAATCATTTAATGTTGTCGATTAATGGAGAATTGATCAAAATAAATAACAAATCCACTACAACAAGGTTCGAATAATTATCTTCTCCCGCCATTCGTTAATTTCCGCAGGTTTAATATAATTTTGACTAATTCTACTGCAAAGATGTTTTATGGCTGCTTCGTGCTATGATACATAGAGGCGGTACTCTAAGTCTGTGTCATAAGCGGCGAAATCAAAATATTGAAACGTTATAGACAATCTGGATATGATCAGATGAAAATGGCTGCTTATGAGATTGCAGAAAATCTTGAATGCCGTACAGAATTTCGGCGAAACTTGGAACCAGAATTACAAATCGTCAATTGGACTATGAAGAAGCTGTGGATGAACTTGTTATACCCTCAATCCTCTGAATGAACCATCCATGCTTCTGGAAACCAATAGCAATTTTTTTATATGATTTTAAAAACTCAAAAATATAAATGACAAAACACTAGAAATATATTGTAGGTTCCAATTTACAGTCAGTACTTTTCGTCGATAATGAATCAGATATAAATGCAAATATAATTTTCAAGAAGAATTACGTGATTTATCCCGAATTCTGTGAAACCTTTGGATGTTTTTAATTACTTTGTATGCTGCTGTAGCTCTGCCAATTTCATTAACACTCCCTCTTGTCTTGAAGCTAGTAGGGAACGACGTTTTACCAAATTAAAATTAATAAAATACTACTTGAGAAGTTGAATAAGCCAAACGAAATATAGAAATCTGTTATTAATATATATTGAATCTACATTGGCAGCTACTCGAAAATGTTGAAAGTCATAAAGCGTCGAGCTTTGGGATATAATGGATATTATAATACTCATATATAATATAATAAACCACAGACGTAGTAGATGACAATATCTGGAATATTCAATGGTGGAAGCCATTACTTTGTGATAATTTATCATATTGCTATAATAAAATAAAATACTTTTACTTTTTTTATCACATATATTGTAGAAACAAATCGTGACTATAGTTCCGACATTAGTAGTCCAGGAAATAAAGTACAAAATCGACAGAAATTAGAAAAATTTGAGGTAAAAGGCCGATTTTGATGTGTGAGGGCTCATTCGATTCGTTTTGACCTCTAGATCAGAATCTGCCACAGCTACATAGGGGGAAATTTGTCCTATTGTTAATAAACAATAAATAATGGCCAATAAATGGCATGTTTTTGACATAATAAAAAAAAATTGAAAACGCTATTTTCCATCGATTTTAAGCGGGTAAGATGAAAATTTTCGATTATTTAATCAATAAAAAGTGTAATTTTGGTGTTTTTAACAATTTGTTAGTTATCTATTTGTTAATAAACAATTTTTTAATTAACAAATTGTTAATTAACTAATAAAATTGATAGTCAAATGAAAAAATAATATCAAATTTGTGTTCAGCGACCTCAAATTACCCAAAAATGACTCCAATCTTAGATATTTTGAGAATTTGTATTTTTTTGTCAATTTGTTATTATCAAATTGTTAATTAACTAATTAAATTAATAGTCAAATGAAAAAATAATATCAAATTCGTATTCAGCGACCTCAAATTACCTGAAAATGAATCTAATCTTGATTATTTAGGAAATTTCCATTTTGTTGTTTATTAACAAACAGATAACTGACAAATTGTTATAAACCTTAAATTCACATTGTTTATTGATCAAATAACTGCAATTCTCTACTTCCCCCGCTAAAAATTGATGGAAAATAGCTTTTTCAATTTTTTTTTATTATGTCAAAAACATGCCATTTATTGGCCATTATTTATTGTTTATTAACAATAGGACAAATATCCCCCTATGTAGCTATGACAGCTTCTGATCTAGAGGTCAAAACGAATCGAATGAGCCCTCACAAATCAAAATCGGCCTTTTACCTCAAATTTTTCTTTTCAAAACCTTTATTTCCTGGACTATAGCCTGTCATCTTCAAACGATACTAAAGAATGAAAATATGATTAATCTTGGCTATTAATGGTAAAATATAAGACACGCTAACAAATGGGTTTCCGGTTGGGAAAGTACATTGTTAGAACAGTATAATTGAAATTGGATAATGAGGTAAAGTTAATATTGTGATAACCAAATTTTAATACGGCGGTATACTAAGAAGGCAGAAGTTATACTGTTATAGATGATATCTGGAATAAAATAATCACGAAATGCACTAACTATTTCGGTATTCATTGCAAAAAATGTTTCTATTATAACGTGTTTTAATCATTAAACCAAACTGTTCAACATACATTGTAGGAGATTCCACGGAAATATCGATTGTGTTTGCCTTTGTCGGCGTCATGCCGCTTTCAGAAGAAATACATCGTCGTGCGACAAATCAATTGTATTGACGTCGAGTCCTAAAATGAAAATCCGACTGGTCTACTCTTTTATGTTGATGTTGAAAGTTCGTTGCTTAGCAACGGACTAAAATGCTCCGAGAAAGTAGGCATTTTTGAACGATTTCAGAAAAATATTTTTCCAAGTACTGAAGCTTGGGAAATGACATCGCGGCGGCGTAGCCGACGCTTTCTTCTTCGGGCATTAGCAGAAACTAGCTAGTCAACTTATATAATGGTGAGAGGAAAATCCAGTATGTAGCCGACATTAAATTTACTCAAACTGCTAAATGTTCAGTCTATGTAATTGAAAGATATGAATTGTGATTTCAAAATGTGAGTGATTATGACGTGAATGAAAATAGATTGAAATTGCGAAGCGTCTGCGGTTCGTATATGTGGGCAAAAAAAGGCGAAGCAGCGGTGAATATTACAAATCAGGTAGTCGGCCGATACACGTACAGACGACACAGTTCTTCCCTAATTCGATCTTCCGGAGTGCTTTATGCATTAAACGGTTTGAAGATGACAGTTGGCCCTGCAACTGTTTTAATGCTTCTGTTTGGTGGAGATTGCTTAGGCGTGCTAATTTTTATCCGTTCCTATCAGGATATTTATATTCTTATCAAGAATAGAATTATCAAAATCAAATGTTCGATAAATTATATAATTATCGATATATACCTATCACATCTATTTTTAGTAAATAGATAATATGTCAAGTAGATCAGCTGAACAATAGACATAGCAACTAGCGATAAGTAATAAAATAACCATAATTACATAGCGAAAACTAATCATAAAATCAGCTGACAGCTATTTTTACTTCTATCTCTATACGTAGTATAAAAAGGAAGTATTGTAATCGGTCTGTAATGAATTTTCCGAATTTTCGAGGAGCAAATCTGAATCTGAAGTAGGCTATTTCTGACATAATGTCTGTGTGCCCGTGCTTATGTTTGTATAAACTGTGGACACGATCGCGCCCTTCCAATTGGTCGTATGGATTTGAAATTTTGCAAATCGGTGAAATTAGGAACCGTAACACTTTTGGGCGCAGAGGACCCGTTTCCAGTGGTATTTTTGACATCCATCTTCAGTTTTTCAAAAGGAATTATATTGTTATACAAAGTACGTACTTTGTAATATTTGTTTGAAGCGAAATTATAGTTATATTTATTCATCAAATTAGAGAAAATCAAACTTTTAATAGCTATTTTATTTATGTTTACAATGAATTTGTAATGCACGTAATGGCTGACTCTATTCAATTTTTGGAATTGAAAATACTTTTATGTTTTTTGAGGTTGCTGAATCCGAATTTCAAGTGATTAAAATTCGATCAATATGTATTTTTCATCATAATCCCTTATCCGTATTGTATAACAATGCATTTTAACGCAATCAAACCGATATTCAATTCCTTTAAAAATGCATTTATAACGTTGTTCTCTGCGGGTTTTTTCACTTGATCCGTGGTTGCTGTTTATTATAGCACAAGGTTCCAAAAGAAAAAAATTGCCCCGCTCCAGTGGAAATGGCAGCTCTGGTTTTTTTCATATTTGAGTCTCGCATAAGACAATGAATCTTTATAGATCATTCTTGATATCTCCATTAATTGCGTCAATCTGTCTCTGTCTCTATCTCGCTCCTCCGGCTTTATTGGATGGTATAGGGGCTCTAGATGAGAAAGCGGTATGAAATGTACCATCATCTGCAAAGCTGTGGACGGGACAGCTGGTCACTTCCAGCAGTTCGTTTATATGGAGCAGAAGCAATGTTGGCGCCAAAAGAGACCCCTGTGGAACACCAGCGTTGATATTCATTACATCGGAGCATACTTTGTCAACCACTACATGGAATGATCTATCTGAGAGAAAACTCGATAAGTAAGCGACAAAGTTGTGGCGGCAAACCACATGACGGAAGTTTTCCAAGAAGACTTTGGTGCCAGACTCGGTCAAATGCTTTGAGATATCCAATGCTACAGCTAGTGATTCCCCATGTTTTCAATAGATTGCTGCCATACATGTGATACGTAGGCAAGCAGGTCTCCTGTTGATCTGACTGACGAAAGACACGATGTTGGAGCTCTCTAGGTGTTGGATGTGCTCGATGTTGATTGCTTTCTCCATCACTTTAGAGATCATATATAATAGTGCGATGGGGTAATAATTATTAGGAAGGGTCTTTTTACCTTTTTTGGAATTGGTTGAACTCTAGCTGTCTTCCAGCTGGAAGAAAACACAGGAAGTTTGTATTAAATGGTAAACAACCTGCAGAAATCTTGTGTTAATCCAGGCGCACATTCCTTGAGAACGACAGGTGGAATTTCGTCTTGTCCCATAGACTTTTTGGCATAAGGCTATCGATGGCGGCGATATTAGGAGGGTCGTTCCCTTGTGGATCCAGAGTGGAAGTTGCTGCAAACATTCCAGCAGAAAGGTTGGCTTTTTCTTATGGTGTAGTAGCCAGTATCCCATCATCTTTGGTTGGGGGAAATAATGAACTAGATGTGGAATTTCTACCAATAGCTTTGGCGAAAGTCCAAAACGAACGGAAGCAATTCTGGCATTCGATAAACGTTTATTGTTTCATTGCACATATTTCTGGCTTCAATATATTTTGATCTGGTTTCCAGATATGGGTTACCGCGCCAACGCCGGTATGCGATGGCCCTAGAACATATTTTATTGAACCATCGTTCACCAGATGACAGTGGTTTGTTGGTATGGCCTATGTAAGTTTCATTTGTTAGCCTGATAATAACCGAGATATATGTGGCACATTGCGTTGGGTCATCAAACATACGCTTCTCCAAGGAAACTCGGAGAACAACATGCGAAGACCGTCCTATTCGGCTTAGTTGTAATGCATGGAGGTGTTGGATTGGTTCGTGAAGTGATATAGGGACGACCTGTGATGAGTGAATGGTCAGAGTTTCCCAATGGGGCATGAACCTTTACTTCATAGAGATCTGAATTGTTAGTAAGGAATAAGTCAAACGTATTTGCATAATGATAGTTGTTATCAGGGATCCGTGTTGGTTCATTAATTAACTGCTCGAGACCATAGGTGATGATTAAGGCCTCAGCCTGTCGCCCTATCATCAGATCATCAGATAATGTCCACCAATTCATTTAGTTAAACAGCTAACATATTCCGCAATAAAGTTGAAAACTTTCGATCATAGAAATTTATAACTTTACCGCCACTTGAATAACTCATAAGTACCTAGAACTTTGGTAGATTTTATTGATACATTCAGTTTATAGCTAATCTTCATTAAATAAATGCTGAAAATTTCAGAGATAATGGAATAACCGTTAACATCAAAACAGTAGTAGAACGCTAACTGTAATTCTGATTAGTAGGTACTATCGATCGATAAAATTTGTATCAGAACTTTTTTGTAAATTTTAATTTCAGTGCACTCGCACGAATTGATTTCGAGATTAGTGTCATTGTAGTGACTCGGAAACCACCATGTGGTTTTTTTTCTCAAGAAATCTTCATATCTAGGCAGTTTGCGTGAGAGGAAGTCTTCTGACGGCTAGCAAGAAGGTCGACACTAGTCGAAAATGACAAAAGTTAACTACGATTTCCTGTGGACGATATTTTCCCAAATTCTTCTTGTGAAACATCCTGCAATTAATGTCCAAAGTTAGGTAATTGTGCGATTCGCCGTTTTTCTGAATCGCGTTCCCACATACACCGATGGACTAATAAAATTCGTCATTTCCGATCTTTAATGAATCCGTTGCAAACTCATGTTCAAATATTTGGTTAGACGCAAGAAAATAATCTATTCAATGTAATATTTGGGTAGAATGAGATAGACGCGATCAACAATACTTTCTTTCACTTATAAGTAATGAAAAGTAAAGAGATCGTCCATGCAGAATCGATGATAAACTATGGATACGCAGGTGTTTCAAGCCGGGTACCAGCAGATGCGGTCAACGACCTCTACCGGTGTGGGTGCTGTACTTATAACCACCGTTACATGTGACACGACCGACAATTAGCAACTATCATTAGCTAACTAACTAGAGTGCATTATATTCTCTATACAAAGGGCGCTTAATTATGCCTTTTGTACGCACTACGACTATTCGTTCTTGTCCGATACCGAATAATAACCACAGGTTATTCACACTGATCAGCACCGGCATGTCTGGAACCACTACGGCATCGAAGTGCATCAAAATAATCATTACTTAGATGACAAACATTTAATCGGATCGTCGGTGTTTTTCCAATATGAGTCTCAAAATATATTTATTTTGATACAATTACATCGCTCAATTATATTAATTGATAAATATGGTTCAGAATACTTATTTTATAAATTAAACGAAGTTGCATTTCATCAATGTGGGCGAAATTTCCTAATTGCACATCGATTGAATATAGTTGATAACATGAATTGTCAATAGACAATATAGTGTAATAAAACTGTGTCAGTTTACTAAGCATATGCCCAAAGTGTAAAGACGGAGCGAGTAAGACGATCAACAGCACGATCCGCAATCTGTCTAGGCTTAAGGTGCAATAAATCGGAGTCGCTATTCGATCGCGATGTAGAAACCAACAACGTTGACCCGAAAGAATGAATAGCGCGATCCGTAGTCTGTATAGTTCTTCAGCACTATTTCTCTCTACAATCGGCCAGATAGTTATTCGCATCGAACAATGCGCGAAACTAAGCGAATAACGACGAATATTTCGACGGAACGCTCTGCTCAATAACTCGAAAGCGGCTTAAGGTATGACATTAAACATTTTTTGTTCGAGCATCAAATCTTCTAGTTTGCCTGAAATTCAATTGGATCCCATATAACCAGATTATTTCCGTCTCAAAAATGTATAGCAAACATATAATCAAGTCAGCCATTCGTAAAACAACTCAATTTCCACTCATGGATAGTCTTTAGAAACCATTTCTAGTTTGAACCTGCTACATTGAATGACACGCTGGTGTATGAAAAAAACTGAACAAATATGTCCAAGAATAATATCAGGAAAAGGATAAAGAAGGAAATTCTTGACTTCCGTAAGGATTCCGCGTCACAATGGCACTTGATGCCGACGTTTCGCCTACCATTACAGGTGGCATCTTCAGGGCAGACTTGAGACTTGAACTGAAACTGATTCTTCTGGTTTCTGTAGCGGTATTTATTGTGGGAAAAAACCTTAACGTTTCACAGTTCACTGTCTTCATTCTGGTGCTTAACTTCGTTCAGGCACCTGACCCTGCCGTTGTGTGATCATGTGCAAAGTGGAATTTTCGAGCATGGACTTCTAGATGTTGGGAATGTAATATCCTCAGTCACGGCTTGGATTATGTGGATGTTTCAGGATTTCTATCGCTCCAAGAATATTTGGCTGATATAGAAGTTTGGGCTCGGGCTAGGATTTTAGTATTTTCGAAAAGGATTTGATGATTAGTGTCAAACTTATGTTCCGCAAGTGCATATCTACTGGTGTTGTACAGCGCTCATGTTCTTCCACACGAGTAGCTACTGTTTGACCTGTTTCACCAATGTAGAATTCACCTCGAGAAGTGGTCAAACTTGTTTTTCAAAAATTTTCTATGGTGAAATTATAAATATTTCATTCAAACAGTTCAATACGTTTTGCCTAGTAACAAACTCAATTCCTAGAGACTTGTTGAATCTAAAAAAGCTGCGATAAAGACTAGTTTAACTTTGTTTTTCGTCGTCTACTGTTCACACAATTTAATCGCATTGCATGTATTGAATATAGATCATTATAGTATGCCAGTGTAGGTGGGGCGAGTGTTAGAGCCTTCGTGCTACTCCAAATTAACACATTCAATTGTTGTTTTTTCCTCAATTAAATCTTTTTTCCCATACTTCCACATAAAATATTTTAGGAATAATTATGGACAAAATAATCGTGATTTTCTAGAAATAAATAACGGGTGGGGCTTTCATCTACGGAAAGTTTAATTTCTGAATACTAAAGAAGTTTAAACTATGAAGCTATCTCACAGAACTGGATATCCATATCTCGAATGAGACAAAAAGTATCCACTCTTATTTGAAGGGTGACTGTTATATGAAGCATCTAGTCGGTAGTTGTAAATATAATTGAATAATACCTTTTGGTTCTCAAAACATTACTTAGCAACTTTTTAGTTCTCATAAATTAGGCTCAAGCTTCAAGGTAAAAAACTTCATTATGGTAGTTGTAATATTTACTTTAATTTTTGTTTTAATTTTAGATCTTGTCTTTCGTTTTGTTTATACTTGTAATAAGTAATTCTACTAATATGTATAATAGGATGTCCTAATTGAATAAAGTTATCATTATAATTTTTATTAATAATAATTGGTAATCAATGGTTTTCTTACAAGAAACACAGTTGATATGACAGATTTTACGTTTGCGAACAAGCGAATGATTGTAGATTTCAAAAAACTGTTCACGAAGATGTTCTACTAATTGAAATATTTGATAATCTCGCATACATTGCCGCCCGTCATGGTCCATTGTTCAAACAGAATTATGAATTAGCTGTAACAAGTGATTTTGTATTATCGAACATTGGCATGCACACAAACATGATTAAATAGATATTGCAAGTGAAGTGAGAAGTTGACAAAAGCATGAAACCAATTATTTCTGTACCCTTGGGTCAGAAGCACTGACCGTGTAGAACACGTGTGGCTGACAACACGTGTTATATATAGACCCCTGTTTTCTGTTAATTGTTATCGTTACTTTCAATGCTTCAACTTGACGATGTTATATTCCATACGCAATTAAATTTGTGTAGAAAGTTAACCGAATCCATCAATTTGTTTCAGTTCAATCGGTTAATTGAAATTAGGATAACGATCCATTATAACGTAAAACGGAGCACACCATCTCAAACTCTTTCCCTTATACTGATGACGGAAATTAAAACTAACGGGGAATGAACGTATCTTGATAATATATATCTCTCAAAGCAGTAATTAGTTTAATATGGCCGCTAACATTTCTAAAAGTATTTTTTCTTGTTCAAAGTTTTCAGATCGCAAAACTGAATCAAACTTGACGGTTTGATGATCCTTCGTATTCTATTATTGGGGGTGAATGGAAAAAGACTATACCTAAGAAAATCTGCTTGTACAAAGCATATCAAATAATGTTGCAATCCTACTAAATTTTTTTTTCGCTTGCAATTTGTTACATTCTTAAATTAGCATAATTATGTTAATCATGCATTGTTACATAAATATAAAAATTGACTATTTGCTCCAGAAGGTAACGTAGGTAGTGAGGAATGTTGTTGTTAAAAATGACATGAGTTCCTAATGCTAAAGTAGTCATGTAAGCAAGATGAACAAATGTATACGTATGCAAATTTTTCCGAAGATAAGTTGATGGGTTCTCATCATTTTATTTATTACGGTGAACAACAAAGATTGAAACAACGGGAATGTGTATTGAACGCTGACATGAACAGTTAATTCGTCCCAACTACCAGATTACCACGTAATGTCTAAGCTGGATGAATTTTGACAGATGAAAGTTTTATAGTGACAATTCTTGTAACGGTTAGAAACAAATTCATTTCTTCGATTTCATCATGAATTCGATCGATTCAATCAATTGGATTTAACACTATTGATAAGAAATCATCACCCTTATCCACTAAAAATACTATTAAAGAACTGAGGACCTTTCCATCATCAGAGTAAACTAAATTATAAATCAAACTGTGCCTGTTTAAATAATATTTGGGGATAATAATGTAAACAATGTCCATCCGTACCTAACTAGAAATTGTGATGATTTTCATATCTCTAGAACAAAACACATGAGTTCTCTGTTTTTCAACGGTTTCCAGGAGTTTAATCAATCACCTTTGGCAATAAAAAACAGTTCCTCCACTCTCTCTGCTTTCAAAAAAAAAAAAAACTGTCATAAAATATCAAGGAAGTTAACAATTTTTGTCGTATCAATTTATAATCAACTAGTCAATATTATATATTTGTTCATATTATGTTGATTCTTTTTTAGTTGTATTTAAATTGATAGTTTGTTTTTCTCATGGATGTAATATTGGATCTATGTACTGTACTTGTTCATACCTATTTACTTTTTTTTATAGTTATGGAGTATTATGTTATTATTATTATGAGTATATTTTATATGTATATTAGGATACCTAATTAAATAAAGATCTATCTATCTATCAATAATTTAATATAACAAAAAAACGAAATTGAAACTTAGCCAACTAACCAAATTAGAGCCATTACCTTCAAATACTTCAATAATATTCAAAAGTTTCACTTATCATTCTTCAGTAATTAATAAATTCCATAGTATGTTTCCTAAATTTGCAATACAACCAGCTTATAGATGGAAGAACAAGGTAAAACACCTATGATAAAGTTTCCGATTTCTACAAATCCGGGATTTACAAAATCAATTGTGAGTCGTGTACAAAATGCTATGTTGGTCAAACTAGAAGGAACATTTTAACTCGTTATAAGGAACATTTTGCTCATAAACTTTCTACAGATCCGGAAAAGAATGCGATTGGAAGGCTTATAAATATATAAATGCCAGTGGAGTTGCGAATATATTGATGCAATCTTCCACGAAAAAAGTAGGCATTTGGACTGGACCCTCCGTGTGACTTCATTCAAGTTTTTAAGCTATTGCATATAGATTTTATCGCGGGCTTTGACTGCGGCGCGGCGACCGAATCAAGAAATACCGTAACGAAAACCTAAAAAAAACAAAAAACAAATACCGTAACGAAATATCCTTACACCCACCATTCCGCTTACCATGTAGCTCGGCCGAGCTTAAAATTGTCGAAATGTTAACTTTGAACCTTTGAAAAGGTCGTGATAGCCCCAAACTGGATCGAAAACTGTTTTGAATTTGTTAATTTTCGATAAATCGAATCACGTTCACGTGAGAAGCGCTTAGCTCGCGAGTTAGAAAAGTGCAAATTTACGGTACATAGAACGTCTTAACGAGGACTTTTCGCATGCGGTTTTCGCTCCATGTCGTTAGTTTATGAACGGGGCCAACTAAATAGCATAGTCTCGGGCCCCAAAATGTCGATTAAATAGGAAAATTTAATTAAAACAGTTTGAGGTATTCTCAGCTGTCACCTAATAGCATCTGACATGCGACGTACGAGAGGGAATTTTCTAGCTACTTAAATATACCGAAAGCGGGTAAAAGCTAGCGGCTCATAGCCCAAAATACTCTATTACAACTGGCGCCGGCCGCACGGGGTTCGAAACGGCCCCAAATTAACAAAATAGAGGTAAAATGTATAAACTCTAACTTTCGCGCAGCGAGCTCCTGGAGGCATATGTCCTCATAAAGGAAAGTAATGGTGAAAACTCCGCGGTAGCCGAACAAATTTGGAATACAGGTCACACCATTTCTCAAGAAACTTTTATCACTTTTAAAACACAGTACAGACAAATGTCTAGGTAATTGAGAAAGGATGGAAATGTATACACGAAAAAGCAATTCCTTAAATCCTATTTATCTTCATCTGAGGGTAACCCATTGTTTACATAATTATCCCCAAATAGTATTTAAACATGCACATTTTGATTTATTATTTAGTTTACTCTGATGATGGCTATTTGGTAGTCGTAAGATCCTCAGTACTTTAATAGTATTTTCAGTGAATAATGCTGATTATTTCTTATCAATAGTGTTATAATATATCTACAGTTAATCAATTGGATTTAAGATCATATTTATAATAATTTCCGGATAATTAAGCTTGAGTTTGTATAAAAATTTCAAAAAGAGATAAATGCCAAGACCTTCTATCATTATAATTGCGGCTTATAAAAAATAATACTTTAATTCAATGTCAACTGACATCAACATGTCCATCATTCAAATTTGAGACTGGCGTGAGTGGCATGAAAATATAATTACATCTACAAACCATTTGGAAGTGAGTTCACGATGAAAATAATAATTATATCCATCTAATTCGGGCACTTATATATATGATAGCTCAAAACAGAATTAGTCGCAGACGTTATAATTACTCTTGATACCGTTGAAACAATAACAAAATTGAGATGGTTAGTATCCGCAAAATGTAATGAAAATGAATCGATTGTGAGCGCAAAGTTATCAAACTAAGGAGACAAGAATTTGATCAATTTTTCCATTTGATTCTTGAATCGAGTTATAGGCAAATGTATGTTCTCGTGTAGCGAGGAAATTGTAGATGGAATCCACATGATTCCTAGTAGTTATCTGAGGGATAGCCGAAGTTTAGGGTGCCGAGACGCTGCGTTATATCGAAATCGATGAGATCGACCCAATTCACTTTATTTCCATACCCTCATAAAATTTGGGAAAATACGAAAAGTCCCGAAACTTCATGTAACTGATAGAACTTGTTCTATCTGATCTCACAAGGTTGTGGATACCAATTTCGGGTATAATAATCATGTTAAATGTTATAGTTTATTTATCTAAGGGATGACAAAAATTCAGGGTTTCGAAACGCTGCTACATGTTTCCTCTGCGTCTGAGTTGAAAACCAATGGTTGAATCGAATTTCTCATCCATGAGAGGGTATTATGACGCAGTTATATAGGAATCGATGAGATCGACCAAAATCACTATTTTTCCATACACTTATGAGATTTGGGAAAATTGCGAAAATTCATGTAACTGATGGAACTTGTTCTATCTGATGTCAGGAGGTTGTGGATACCAATTTCGGGTGTAATAATCATGTTAAATGTGATTTTATGGTGTATTTATCTAAGGGAATCGGGAATCCCACAAACTAGAAATACGGGGGCAAGGTGAAAAGTAAAATAGATGGAGCCACAATCGAAAATCCCATGTGACATTTGTGATGTACCATCTTTAACTAGAACGCATTAAAATTTACAGACTGTTATGTCTATCGTTCAGTTCTGTTTGGACATCCATCGAAAGCAAGCAACCTTGAAGATTTTTGTAAACATGGAAAAAATTTCGCGTCTTGATTAAACGTTATTTCTTGCCGGGAATTACGCAAACCAAAGCATCGCTTGTTAAACATTATGGGGACTCTTAACCATCGATTTGAATGATTCTCAACTTATTTACTGATTTTCGTTGTGGTAGTATGACCCCAAATGCCCAACGTTCTGGTCTTCCAATTGAGGTTACAACCCCACAAATTGTCGATAAAATCCATGGTATGATATTGGACGATCGGCGACTTCAAGTGCACGAGATTGATTGGCTGTGGGCATCTCAACCGAACGGGTACGGAACA
The DNA here is from genome assembly GCA_958510875.1 of Endomychus coccineus. Classification (NCBI taxonomy): domain Eukaryota; kingdom Metazoa; phylum Arthropoda; class Insecta; order Coleoptera; family Endomychidae; genus Endomychus; species Endomychus coccineus. Next base: position 289,097,530 of record OY294067.1, read on the forward strand.
TTTAGCATGAATTTTTGAAAAGCTATCTGCCAGATCGATGGTGCATTTGCTCTCTGTTGACAACAAGCGCGACCGTGTGACAACTTCAAAGAAGTGTTTGACAATGTTCAAGCACGATAAGAAGGACTTTTTGCACCGTTTCGTAACCGTGGACAAAACATGGATTCATCACAATACACCAGAGAACAAAGAACAGTCGAAACAGTGGACTTGTCCTGGTGAATCGAAGCCGAAAAGGCCAAAGTGAGTTTATCGGCCAACAAAGTCATGGCGACAGTTTTTTGGGATGCGCATGCTATCGTCCATATCGATTACCTTGAAAAGGGCAAAACGATCACCGGCGTTTCTTATGCAAAGCGAATGGATCGATTCGATGCCAATTTGAATTACTCGACGCTATTCGCTTAGTTTATCGAAATGCTCAGGGCGCTAGCTATCTGGCCGATTGTAGAGAGAAATAGTGCTGAAAAATCGAGCTCGCGCTTCTGAAAAACATATGCGAAAGACGGCGTCAGCCTAGCGACTAGCGCTCTTCATCGGCTTATGCGAAAGACGGTTGGAGCGTAGTGAACGAAGTATTTCCTCCTTCGGGCCCATTTGACTCCGATTTACTGTACCATAGCCTACCCAGACTCCGGCTAGCGCCCTTGATCGGCTTATACGAAAGATGTAGTGAGCGTAATGACGAAGTTTTTCCTCCTTGCATCTCACTCGCTCCGTCTCAACCCCCTGGGCATATGCGCAGCGTACTGATCGACCTCCTAGTATATTTATCAACCGTACGAGAGTATTAGAAAGTAAATGTGGCATCAAAAACCATTCAATAATTTTGTAAATAAATGTTGTATTATCACGTGCATGAGTTATAGTTCGAACGTTCGCGTTCTCGTAATCTAATCTTATTGTTTTCATTGCACCATAACTTCTTGAACTATCAACAGTGTAGCCTACCAAATAATCTAGATTCCCTTGACACCGTAAAATAATTCGTTATAGTCGACGTCACCGCGAAATGTCACGGGCGCGAGTGACATCTTTCAAACTAGTGAGCGGAGACCCAGCAAGGCGAAAAGCAAATCTCAATGTATGTGGAGAGTAGCTTAATAACCCATAACCTTCGCGAATGCACCCACCACTTCGGTAATGATTAGGCTGCTCAGAGACTCAACCTTCACTTGACTGCTGCCACACTTGTGTTGTAATAGATTTGCATTACAATGACACATTAGTTATGCGGAACTTGTTGTTCTTAATGCACCATACCTCTGCTCCGTCGAAAAGAATACGCTATCGCTTTCTCGCATTATAACGGACGATGCATCTGGAATGATTAATAGCTATTTGAACTACATGGCTTCCGTTAAGATAATCACTGCAATTAACGAAATGACTTCGGGGCTTTAATCACATCGTAAAAGTGTCCGCTAAAGAAAACGCTTTATAATTTAAAATGTAGATTAGTGTTTTTTAAGAAGCCTAGGTTTTCGCGAAAATAAGGGTAATTAATTGTTGAAACTGCTATATTGTGGAATGAGCTCAATAATCATTAGATGGTCTTCAGTATAATCTTATTAGTATCACCCATAGACCATAAGACTGCGCCTATCCTATTTTCAGTTATAGCGAGCAGTGTGCCAAGATCTGAAGTAATGCGCTTGGGTCGCTCGATACGCCTCATTTGCGTAGTTAAGATATTCAAAAACTTTATAAAATATTGATTTGATCTAATGTATTATCTAGTTACTGTCGAAAATTCAATGCAAAAATCAGTTTTACGAGGGCAATGCGAAAAGTCCCTAAAAAATTAAACAAGAAAACTAATTTTATTTCTCAACATAATCTCCTTGTTGCCCGATATACTTCGTCCAACGTTTTTCTAATTTTTCGATCCCTCCCAAATAATAAGATTTCGGCAATCCTTCAAAATAGGCGTTTGTTTAAGCGATGACCTCATCGTTGAACCCAAATCATTCTTTGTGGTCATACTACCACAACGAAAATCAGTAAACAACTTGTCAATCGTTCCAATCGTTGGTGAAGAGTCTCCATAACGTTTAAAAGCGATGCTTTGGTTAGTGTAATGTTTTTTCCACCCAAGAAATAATGTTTAATCAATACGCCAAATTCACTTTTTTCCATGTTTACAAAAATCTTCAAGGTTCCTTGCTTTCGATGGGTGTCAATATTATAACTGAATGACATATCAGTCTGACAACTTTAATGTGTTCTAGTTAAAGATGATATATCACAAATGTCACATGGAATTTTTGATTGTTGCGCCACTTGTTTTTTCACCTTGCCCTCGTATATAATCTTCTATTTTTGTCGACAAAATAATTTGGAAGCCTCTTAGTATATATACTACATAAAATCGTGTATGAACTGAAAACATGTTTTCACCTAAACTAACATCTGCCTTTGTAATTTGCAAACTACTCGACTTTTCGGACAATTCTCTTTTGGCACCATCGACTGAACTTGATTTTCATCATTGTTATTGTTACTAGCATTTCCCCCGATTAGGCGAGTTGGAGAAATTAAATTTGAAACAAGAAATTTTCAAAATAATTACCCAAATTTAAATAATAAATAATAAATTTATTTAAACTTTTTATTTATTTAATTCATAAATAATTCCCTACAAACTATTTTAAAATTTAATTCTTCATTATAAATATGAATTAATTTGTTATATTCAAAAACCGTAAAAATGTAATAAACTCGTTATTGAAATTACTTGAAAAATTTAAATAAAAAATTACAAAAAAATAGTTTTAAAATTTCATTCAAAAATTGATGACATGAAAAATTTTCACTTGAAACTTTATTCACTAATAACAAATGAACAGACATATATTTCATTAATTTTAAAATTTAAATTATATTAGTAAATATAAAAGAAGAAATTAATAAATTTGAATAAATCTGTTATATTCAAAAACGACGAAAATTTAATAGTCTTTAAAATTACTTATAAAAAATTTAAATGAAAAATTACCAAAATATGCTGTTTGAAATTTCATCTAAAAGACGATAATGTTGAAAAATGTTTACTTAAATAAAACTTTATTGACTAATAAATGAATAAACATGTATTTCATTTATTTTACAATTTTCAATAAAAGTAAGCTTAAGAAATTTGTAATTCTGAATAAATCAATATTACCTATATCTTTTTTATGAACATGATATATAAAATTCAATGTAAATAACTCACGACAAGGAAAAACTGCCTTTTTCGAGTGCTAATTGGTAAATAAAGAACTTCATAATATATTTGGTATAGTGTTTTCTATCATTGAATATTCCCATGACTTCATCGTTAAAATACCAACAACATCACCGAGGAACTTTATTTTGTTTTTCCACATTTCGTAAACGCAGTAATTTGAAAGTATCTGCTAAAAACGTGTAATGTTGCAGATTGTACTTCACTAAATCTAAAGGTATGCCAAAAAGTTCGTCCACTTTTCTATTTTGTCTCAACCTTTAGCAAAATATGCCTTGTATTGGTACAGCTTTTTGACCCACAATAGAATAAAGCAAGCAGTATTTTTCCAATGTTCCTTCTATGTTTCCTATATCTTTAGACCTTAGTCCAAACGGCTAAAATAAAGTTGTCAAAAAATTTTAAAATATTCATCAACCTGGCACTCCCATAAACAAGCAATTATTTTAGCAATAACAACCTATTTTTTTGAATGCCAAAGTACCTAATTTTTTAATTGGACACAGGAATAGCACTAATTTCGCTTGTTGAATTAGTACCCGCTTTTGCTTGCATTTTCGGGTGCATATGTACATGAAATCCAAGTTTGCGAATGAACATTTTAACAGCATTTCCCGATCGAAGAAAAAACGAAGAGTATCAAGGATCAATATTATTGAATCAGTGCGAACATGACGATTAAATTGCATTATGCTTAAATGTACTATTTAATGCTTTGTAGAATTCATTAAGTCGAAATTGCTATAAGCAGTTAGTTAATAATACAGCAAGTCACGTAGATGAGGCCGCCGTCATAAAACATACGACAACCGCTTCTATAGTTTTGATTGATTCACGTAACTTTATGCAAGTTGTCAACAAACGTGAATACAAGTTATCGTGCCAATGTTCTAAATATTATGATTAATTGAATAAGTCAATTCAAACGTAGATCCGAAATGTATTGAAATTTTCCACACTTGATTATAGTCTTATAACTGATATCTATTGTAGATATGATTACATCTAAAATTAGACGAATATTACAATATATTGCGATAATTTGAAAGGACGTTAGTTTTGCGGAAGTGTGGACAATAAACAATATACGTGTGATACATAGTTTAATGTATTTTTCGGTTCCCCTTCAATAAGTTTCCCTTCTGGTAACTTAATACACCCACTCCCAATCAGATTCAGAGCTCCGCCATTAAAAGCATTACACTTTCCACTAATAACAAGATATATATCCACGCATTAGTTATTGGCAGATGCAATAACCTCTGATCTGTTTTAAGATCCGAACATCATTGAATCCTTTTGTTCGAACGTTTCAAATAATTCACCCAACATTTCCAATTTTGTTTGCTAAAGCGAAGGAAAATTTCCGTAGGGGCATTCATTCATACATTATCTCAACTCAAGCTGGAAAATTATCCATTAAAGAACTGTAGATTAAACACTTATCTCCTCATATAATAACAATTAAGTTTATTTTCCTCAAGCGGCAATAAAACGCTCATTTATTCATTCATACATATATTGAATGTTTATCATAGATTAAACAGTTATCTGCTCATATATTTTGGATTAAGTTTGTTTTTCTGAAGCAGCAATAAAACGCTTATTTCCTATCAATCGAGATTATAGATCAAATTATGTATCTCATCAGGCGAACAGCCTTTGAACTTGTTTATATAAATGAGTGAAAATAAATACACCTACTTTTTCTCCACCTGCATAAAATTGATGAAATCTATATTTGGCAGATGAACTACCGATTTTTCGTATTCTCTTTCGAAAGCGCGGAATTACTTTAAAAATTGGCGAATGCGCCGGAAGAAACCGATTACCTGCGCTATGTACTTTTTCTCAATTATCTGGGAAATGGGAATAAGTATTACGATGTATCTTCCAAAAAGTGACTGACTCAAGCTATTTCGCTTTATAAACCTCATTCGGCCCCGCTTGTTTGCCTATATAATGGGATTTTCTTGATGCTACGAAAACAATTCTTCGAAAGCAGTTCTCCGAAAAATCAGTTCTTCGTGAACCTTTTTTTCTGAATTAACCTTTCTTCGAGATAACTATTTTTCGAAGGAAAGTTCTTCGAAGATGAAAATAATGTTATACCACAAAAGGGTAGGCAGGATATGACTATAAAATATAAATGGGTGAAACAACACAAGAGAAATGAATACAAAAGTCTTTATTGGAAACAACTATAATTTGATAAGAGATCTAACATATTCTAGTATATTAGTACGGCTAATCGTCGGATACTTTACTTAGTATCTCGGTATTTTCTTTTTGAGGATACTGATGGTTCGCCTGATACATATTGTTCTATTTCAACTTCATATAGTCTCTGTTCTCGTTTAATTGCCTCAATGACTTTCCAAATATTGGGGTGATAATTGGGCATCGAAACTTTATGCCAACCGGCCATAGCATCATTTGTTCTGGCCAATCCACTGAGTACTGTATAACATAACAATTCCACATAGTTTGTGGAAAAGTGAATCTCGCCGACGTTGCTGTCTCGTGGGTCATCCTGTCCAGGTATCCTCGAAAAAGTCAATGACATTCTGGGCCTCTACAGGTGAAGCTTCACTATCCACCAGCAACTGAAATGCTTCTTATAGATATTGTAACAGCATGAAGGCTAAAGCGTTCAACAATCTCATTTTTAGAGCAAAGTCTGTATCTGTGTCATACTTTTTCTTAAGTCTCTCTTCCTGTAGTTTTCTGTAGGGACACTGACAAAAATGAATAAAGTATCCACGAACCTGACTTTCCAGAAGGTTTGTAGTCGATGTCTTGAACGCTGCTCTTTGAAAGTCACTCATTATGCTGGAGGGTCTGGCGTTTGGACATCTTTCCATCATCTGTTGTATACTTGAGTATTGAGTAAGATTGTTCAGCCTTGTCCGGCAATAGTGCAGTCTTCTTGTATAACTGTCCTCCGTCGGTAATAGTTCGACCTCTGCAACACCTCTTCCTGGTTTCAAGTTGCTCGCACTTCCAATAGATCCTTGTATCCACTTGTTTGCGCTTTACGAATGGATATCCGTCGAGGACCAATTTCTAGTTGCCTTTTTCGCTTGATACAATTTTCATCTTCAGCTTATCGATGACAATGGTGTGTTTGAGAGGAGAACAATATTTGGAAAGCCCCTTTTATGTGTCTAGTCGGCATTAATTACAAAATTGTCATCGGGATACATAATCCACTTGTTACTGAGAGAAACAGGTATTTCAATAAATTAGTATTATACTTTTATTAGTTCCAACCTGTCTTTTTCAATATTCGAAGCAGTGTAATGATTTCTAATCACATTTGATATACAAAGCAATTAAATTGAATGATTACTCAGTACTTTTTTCGAAGAAATGTTTTTTAGAAGAATTGTCTCCTAGTCCAGGCTATGAACCGAAAAAAAAAACATGTAGGTTCGAATCAAAAACCTCTTGGGAACCACAACCTCACCCATTGGGGGCGAAAATGGCCCGAAATCTCCAAGTCTTGAATTGTATTTTCTACAAAAAAAGGTATTTTGGCATTTCGAGTGCACCTAACGTGTTTTTTGAGTCGCTGAACACGAATCCGTAGCCAGATTTACTTGCAATCCATCGTAAGGGTGGTAAAATCGACGAAATTGGCCAATTTTGAGCCCCTACATGTTATTTTGCAATTTACGTGTTTTAGGCATTTCGAATGCACCAAGGGGTTTTTTGGGTCGCTGAAAACGATTCCGAAGCCAAATTTACTCGAATATCATCGTAGGGGTGGGAAATTTACAAAAATGTCTAATTTGACATGCTTCTAAATTTTTATTATTTTTGCATTTTAAAATTACTTCGGAGTAAATCTGGATTCGGAATCGTATTCAGCGACCCAAAAAACCTCCTTGGTGCATTCGAAATGCCAAAAACACGTAAATTGCAAAATTGGCCAATTTCGTCGATGGATTGCAAGTAAATCTGGCTACGGATTCATGTTCAGCGACCCAAAAAACTTCCTAGGTTCACTCGAAATGCCAAAATACCTTTTTTTGTAGAAAATACAATTCAAGACTTGGAGATTTCGGGCGATTTTCGCCCCCAATGAGTGGGGTTGGGGTTCCCAAAAAGTTTTAAGGTGTATGAATGATCCTGAGAACCTCCTGAAGCTAATGCAAAAAAAAAATCAGAAATTCTTTTTTTATTATAGGTAAAATCCCGGTTCATTGCCTGGACTATTCCGGAGAATTGTGTACCGGGAACGATGCTGATATGTAGTTATTCGTCTAAAATAATGCTTTATTGGCTCTCCGGGTCTTTGGTGAAAGTATCATTGATTATTATGTCTCTTCGCATTAACTCCAAGAAGTGAAGCCCAATCTTCGCTATTTTACTTGTACATTTCGTTGATATCAAGTATGTGATATTTTAGCAGAAGATCTCTATTATTCGAAATTCGCCAAAAATGGTACATGTATCTCCATCCATTTATCAATAATTCAATGGTATTTTTGATATTGCAATCTATGAAGCCAACGCTTAAAAGTTTGGTGTACAGGCATGTTTAAATAATTGATATGGAACAATTACAAAACAAATGTCCTTCATTCGAATATCCAACTTGTCACTTTTGGTACCACCGACAAAGATAACATTGTAAAAAATCTTATTCTCAGGATGGGTTTCCTGCGATTTTTTCCCATGTATATTCCTTTAAATCCTATTTATTGTTGACAACTTGTAATAACTCCCCTATTGCACTTTCTGTTCGCTAATCGCAATATCGTTATTCTAGATGCTGTCGGTTGTGAGCGCCGGTGCCACGGCGGGAGTGGGCGGCATGGATCGGCTGCGAGGAGGTCGGGCGGCCGCTAGGGAATTAGCAACAACAAGAGACCGCCAAGTGCGATTACATGCCTTGCACACAGACATTGCCATCAACCTTCCGCCCAGCATAGCTATGCCTGACGGTGAAGAGCATCCCTACACAAATTCCAGACTGCACCTCAGGGACGCGGAACAGGTAAGACTCATCCTTGACGGTCCAGTGAACCGATTTTCCCGACATGGACATTTCCGTCGGATCGTAAAGTCGACGGTTAATATACGACTTTAGTTGCAATTAGTCGTAAGGATCATAAAAAAACTCCAAATTCGAATACCTATCTCCTCTCCAAAGATTCCACCTCTGGCTCTCACGATGTACAGAGTGGTCCAAATTGGACACTTTTGATAGGAAACACCAATTTCTAGAGAAGATAGAGAAAAACTAGCCTACATGTTACGAGGTCGATTTTTGAGAGAAAATGAATGCCGAAAACCGCACTTTGATATCTTGCCTTGTTCAAAAGTACAAGGTGTTTTTCAATTTTGTGCATTTCTGACCCACCCCCGTAACTTGTTTATTTATGAATATTTCTGATTTCTGTGAAAACATTCTTGAGACACTGTTTTTAAAAGGAATCTAATAAGATTTTGATTATTCATCTAAAATAAGTCGAAAACAGCCACAAAATAAATGTTTTGAAAGAGAAGTAGTAACTATTATATATATTTGAAAAGAGAATTTTGTTTCAAACACGAATATGTAAAAATATACAGGATGGTCCATAAGAAAAAATACAAGTTTATGTCATAACTTCAAAATCATATTTTTCAATAAAAAACAAGGAACCCCATTAGATTCCTTTCAAAAAAGTGTCTCGAGAATGTTTTCACAGAAATCAGAAATATTCGTAAATAAACAAGTTACGGGGGTGGGTCAGAAATGCACAAAATTGAAAAACACCTTGTATCTTTTGAACAAGTCAAGATATCAAAGTGCGGTTTTCGGCATTCATTTTCTCTCAAAAATCGACCTCGAAACATGTAGGCTAGTTTTTCTCTATCTTCTCTAGAAATTGGTGTTTCCTATCAAAAGTGTCCAATTTGGACCACTCTGTACATTACAGGTTTCCCTCTCGAGTAGTCAAGGTATACAAAAATGAACATGTGATCTACTTGTATCAGATCTGAATCAAACAAAAAAGATTAATATACTTCCTAATATCTTCCGACTGGAATAAGCTATAAATATCGGGAAGATTATCACCTCGGAAACATCGTTGATCATATGTATCAGGATTTAACTCGATGATTACATACTGTTCAGACGATTTTTGGTGGAGGTGCCGGAAAGGGCGTTTATATGGCTAATCGTCCAAATCATGAACTACTGCACATTTCTTCTGAATACAAGGAGTTATTTTACATTTCAATACCTGTCTCTTGACTTTGTAGTTCCTCGACGTTTGAAAAACATTGCTCTTCGTATAGAACAAATATTTTCTGTTAATCATGGATTCTCGATATGATTGATACTATCAAAATAAATACTCAAAAGGACTTAGAGACATTAAACAAGTGTCAACACGGTATCCGCAATGAGAATTGGATAGATGAGTTATTACTGAACAGAGAGTCTGAATTTATACAGAATGAAATCGATATTTATATTCAAAGCTCATTCAATCATCAGAGTGCTATTTATAATGGAATTCGGTGCAGAATAAATAAATGAGTTGATTTCAAGTGTCAACAAGAACGAAAACTAATTTATCTTGATAATATCAACTTATTCAATGGTTTTACATACCATACATAATTTATTATTAATAATTAACTAACTATTACTGATTTCAACTAGATATTAGTTCCCCCGTCAGAGAAACCCAGTTTGATGCAGGTAAATTGGGATGGTTCTATTAAAAACACTTAACGGATCATATTTAATCACGGTCGCGACTGGTTCAAAAGACACCTCAAATCAACGATGAGTGGGATTGCCAAGACAACTATCGCTCAAGGCAGCTTCGTGGCACTATTTACGTAAGGCCTGGTTGAAGTTAAAACTATATCATCGGGTATGATCATTCATTTGATTTGTGAGAAATGACTGATCCAATTTGTTTATATATCTTAGTGTTGTTAGTGTGAATTGTGCCTTTGAAATTACTTTCTTCGACTATTCTTGACATTTAGGCTGCATTAAAGCTATCAGGATAGCGGCTACTTACCGTTTTTCTTACATTTTACAATTAACAATTCTTCCATGTTCTGAGCGAGTGTAACTTCTTATCCGTTCGTTCAAAGTTCAACATTTGCTTACACATTCTTATTCCATTTGTCTTGTTTTTCATTATGAATGTGAATAAATAACAAAACAATGACTCAATATAGAACTACCTGAACTATACTTCTGTACTACCAACTTTATGGAATAGAATACATTAGGTCCGTCGACAATTAATCTTTTCATAATGAATATATGGAACCTAAGGACCGAAGGCATAAAGAATAATAACAAATGAACACTAATAATACTAAATTAACACTGACTCACTCATCACGAGTGAGTCAGTGTTAATTTAGTATTATTACCTAAACTATAAAGCGAACTGATTGACAAATATGTTCCTTATATCACGTAAACACTAAATCTCAAACGGAGTAAAAGGGATTCGATTATTATCACAGTTCCCACTGTTTGTGACAGCTCACGTTTACGTAACAAACTGCTGATACATTGACACGTTGTGACAATGTCTGTGACAGACCATTCCATAACATAGATATCCCTGTCAATTTAAATGAACTTACATGACATAGAGTATAATTTTACGTTTTTTCGGGCTTTTAGCTGTTTCTACTAATTTAAAATATGTAAATTAAGTCTTGAAACTCATTGCGGCGGTGGGGCAGAGGCTTTTTTTCTATACTACATATATAAAATAATCTAATCAATAGATATAGTAAATATAAAAACTCTGTGAGTGAGACAAAACACAAAACCATATTTATAAAAAAAGCTGTGGTTCATCAGCCACGCCCGCAGAAACAGTTAACACCCGTAGGGACAAGTAGTGGCGTCAAAACCTAACGTTAAACGTATTAGAAACAGTTAAAGGCGTGGAAAGACATCGAATTATACTCACGACATTGAAAGTTCATATGAATTGTTAGTGTTATCTATGTTATGTGATGGCCTGTCATGGACATGTGCTGCTGTCACTGTGCAAGCTGCCATTTTATGACCTGTTACCAGATGTCTTGTTATTGGGTTGTATGTGGTCTGTCACAAAGAGCTGTGATGAGTCATCGATCTATGAAATGGCTGGCATGTAATGCCAGTTAGTGCCGGTTATTGTATGATCTGTCAAAAACGTCACACTATATCGATTTCAACCCCTTCAATCCCCTTAGTGGTCGATTTCCCTTTCTTACCGGGTACCTAGGTCGTATGAGGAACCTATCAAATCTCAAGTCTGTCGGCTTCATAGTTTTGGTGATTTCTTCATTTCTTCTTCAATTCAACAGAAGTAGGGTATTATTTCAAATTTGATTTACATTTCAAAATTACGTATCCACAATTTTCAGCTATTCTCTTTATCTCTAGAGATTGCAATATATAAAGCGTAATTCCTTGTTGAGTAGTATGATGATTGAATTTTTGCTCATACGAATAACATGAGGTTTAAGGAAATATGAACGTATCATTTTCATTCGTGCCGACTTCTTCAGGTACGAATCTTACCCATCCATCGACAACGCCTGTTTGATCAACATAATATGTGCCCTTATTATTCTCTCCACAAACAAAGTTCGAAGAATATATTGCCTCTACTAAAATCGTTAAAAAAAATTCCTACGGCAAAAATCCCTTCACCATAGAATTTTTTATCCAATTTTAAGCAGCTTTGAAAAAATCTGTCTGTCTGAATGTCTGTCACGAATTGCTGGTCTATACGATAACTCAAAAACGAAAATTTCGCTATTTGGTGACGGTTATTAGTACATTCTCTTGAAAACATTAATTTGAATATCATTTAGTTATGGAAGGTTAATGAAATAAATAATTTATTTCATCATTTTCACACTTATGCGAAGATTATCTCATAGAATGTCAAACAATTATATGAAAATCAGTAACCAAATCGAATGATTTGCGAAGAGTAACTTTGCCACGCACACTATTTATATATCCTCCAAGCGGCAATACTAGTTTCCACTATATTCTATGGAATACTGTCCGTAACTTTCGTTGATGTTCTATAATAATTTTGCAAATTTCATCAGTACTCGAGAAAATCAAACTCAAAACAAACTTATTCTGATTCATTAAAAAAATTGCTTAAAATTAGAATATATCTATGATACTAATATTCTTTTATTTTACAGGAGGCTGAAATATATCAGAAATGCATAAGGCCACCTCCCAACCGCACCGTGTTGGAGTCAGAACCTCCACCCCCATACCGGTCGAGCTCGGCGGGCCTGCTGGGATCCAGCAGCAGTTCGAGTTGTAGTAGCAGTAGCGACTGGTCAGGTGGTAACGCACCTCTGGTCGTGCGTTGTCATTCCATGTCGTCCACCTCCAAACGGCCAGAAGCTGGATCCAGCGGACAAAAGACTGATTTTATACAAAGGACTGTTAAAATATTCACTGGCAAAAAAACTCCTCAACCTCCAGCTCCAACGTTACCAGTAGTTGTTGTTCCAACGAGGCGACGGACTTCAGATCAGCAAAACGCTCCCACGAACCGACCTAAACCGGGCGTCTGACCATGCGCCACGGCCACTAGGTGACCTATGTGAATTTATAGTTTAAACCGATTCCATTCGCTAAATTATATTATATATATACATGTTAATATACCAACGATCGAACGTTTAGTCATTTAAATTATAATAGTGATCAAGACACTTTTTTATGTGGAGTACTGTGTAAAACTATAAGATCCCCAAATCGGGCTGCCGAGCCAAGTATTGACGCTTTTGTGTACTATGTACATTTATTCTATTGTCTTAATGGTGAGGCTATACTATTGGGTGAGAACTACAGGCGTCCTTTCAGTATTCAATATACGGATGTCGGATCATCTAAACCATGCATACTTCCATTTACCTCATTCGAATTAGAAGTAATCGTATCAAATACTAGCGATTTTGATTCGAATTGATTAATAAATTGTGAATAGATACAAATTTGCACTTCAATAATTATATATTAAGAATTGTTCTACCATCGAATCAGTCAATAACTCATTTTAAGGGTGTCACAGTGTCGTGGAACAATTGCTAATATATTAGTTAGGATAATATAAATTTCAGTTTCAAATTTCATTATTCGATTTGTAAATCCAAAATTGTTTCTCAAAATTTCTATAGTTGACAGTACATCCAAAAATAAAGGTACTCATTCATATAAACTTATTAGTCAAACCCTTTCTTCTACTTTGGGGTAGCTTTCACTATTCTTCCCCTAACTCGTTTCTCAAACATTTAGAAAAATGACGTTTCTATGATATTAGTTATAAAAGCTATGTATTCTCATTGAATTTCGATAAACCAATGCGTTTTCGAATTATCTATATGTAAAAATCAACCTGCATTCCCAACATTTTATGAAAATAACATTATGCACATAAATAATGCTTTGATATATTAAGTACATGGAATAATTCAATTAATCGTTGAAAATACTAATCATTAACCTTAAAAATTATTCAAAACGACCTCCATTTTCCCTCATGCACAATCTAAGTCTTTTTTAAGGAACTTTGAATACCCTGTAAAATTCCAGCGCCATCGATCTTCTCTCTTCACTGATCAATTGTGTCACTTTGAGTATTATAAAGTATCCATTCCAAATAACTCCACACAGTAAAGTCAAGAGAAGTAAGGTCAGGAAACCGAGCAGGCCACTTGATCGGGGCATCTTCACTCCGACCAATCAATTTGTTTAGGATAGTGATTGTGCAATCATCTTCTATAAATTCTGCGATTGTACGCCGTCATGATAAGAATATATTTCTTCTGATTATCTAATATTTCATGCAAGGTGTTTTCCAAAAAAGCGTAATACATACTGGTAATTATCACCACTCAAAAAACTGATTCTCTAGAGTTGATGCCCATAGATTCATTTCGAAAGTATGTTTGGTTTGTATTATTGTTGCATAAAGATTTTTCCTCGACCCAGAAATGCATATCCCAAGAATTAAAAATGCCTTTGTGTAAAAAATTCGTATTGGTTCATACAATAAATGGCATCCATGATCACTATTAACGTGCTTTGGTGGGATACATTCATTCTTAAACCTAGTCCCTGGGCTTATCGCAGGATCTCCCTTTATGATATTTATTTTTCACTTTCACTTCCTGTTCTCCCAAGTCACCGATCTGTACTTAAAAAAATTTTTGCATCCAGGAATGTTCCCACTCCAGAATTCTCCAAATACTTCTGTTAATTAAGAAGTAAATTAAAATTATTGATTATCATTATTATTTTATTCTAAAAATATCAGCAAAGTGTAATAAGTTACACTTTTTTTAAATGACCGTCACTTGATGTATAGTAAGTAAAGTTGACTCATTTGTGAAGTAATACCAAGCTCTTATTTCAGAGTTGCCAGCAATAAGAATACCTTTGCATTACTAATGATGTGGAAATTAGTTTTTATAAAAAATTTCTGATGTATTTGAGGAATAAAAAAGTTAGGGAGAAATACTGGAAGCAACCCCCTACAAAACGAGGCGTTTTTATCAGTGGATTATTTCTGAAATTATTTTATATAGAAGTGTACCTTTATTATTGAATTTACTACGAAAATTCCTGAAGACATTTTTGGTGCATTAAACAACATGCACCAAAAATGTTTCAAATAAATGAAATCATAGTATTTTCTGAGAATATGCATTATACGATGATTGAAATTCATAATCTTGATCATTTTTTTATTGGTGAAAGTGATACCAATTTGCAAATATAATCAATATTGATAACTCTAATTAATACTATCTGAAAGCACTTGGACCTGTGTCAACGCTTATTATGAAACACGAAACAATCGAGGAAGTAAAACTAAGTTGATTAAAACATATCTTTAATCTCTCGTGTCAGTAATTACAAATAACATTGAAATCCACAATAATGAAACAAAATGAGTATGAAATGAAACAAGTATTAATTTCAAAATAGTTACCTTTGAAAACGGAAACATCAAAGAATTCAAATTGTTCCAAGGTGTTATAGTGAGACTGAAATTCAGAAAATGGTTATTTGGCAGAAATTTGTTTTGTTCAATTCAATTAAGCGCTTCCACTGGGAAATTTTAGAAATTTAAAGTTCAATTTATTCTAGAAAGATGATTAAATTACAAGTTGAATACACAATACGGCAACTGCAACACCATTCTGATTTACTGACTTCGACTTACGTTGTAACATAGATGTCAGTAAAAATTCCACAAAGTCAAATGTCACTGTCAAAAGTGTAGTACGATAGCAATGTCTATGCAGCAGAGAAACACCCTGCGACTTTCAAACAATCGATTCACTGAACGTATCAGTTCGAAGCTATTTTATTTATTTTCTCGTCGATCAAGGACGCCTGTTCTTTCAACATTGGAATCACGCACACTTAAAAGACTTGTCAGAAATTCTAACCTTATTAATTACTGGTTATACGTATTATCTCACGATGGAAAATCGTAAGCAAATGTAATTGTTCTTTCTGCTAACACCCAATAGTAAAGCCTAATGGACCCAATTTGATATAACAAGAATCAAAATAATATTTGGCGAGTGATCAGCTCGAAATAATGATATTCAAAATAAACAAATTAAGCAAATGACAGTAGAACATTGTTCTGTTTTTAAATATTGTTTATTGAAAAAGGGATACTCAAGTGCAAGAACGGAAGACTTAATCCAAGATATGGATTTATAAAGAAGTTTTCTTTATGCTACAAGTGTTCATGTTATAGTCAACCGTCAATATAGTTCCAACACTAAATAATCATCACATCTGCAATTGAGATTATAGTAGTTTTGAAGCATTTCTAGAAGATATTTGCCAATTTTCACTTATTATGATGTAACAACGGTTGAATCTTGACGAATCGTATATTCAAGGGAATATATCAGTATTATTCATTATTATTTTATTCCTTGACAACAGTAGGTACACCCAATAAAATATTCAATTCCTCAAATATCAAAACGAAGACGCGGCGACGTTTTCAGTGCAAGTTTAGAGTGCTTTTTCATCCAATTATTGCTGATTTGAACGGACAATAATCCTGCTAAAACACAATCCAATGCAATTCATAAATAATATCAGTAATATCTCCCGTTATCTATCAAAATAATGTCAGTTGACGTCATAGATCCTGAATCCAGGTTATGGTATCTCCCACAATCGGTCAAATATTTCAGTCATCAGAGAACGTTAACATGTTGCTTATGACGACTAAAACACTTTGAATTTTGTGCCACCAAGCCTAGATAACGTCGTTGTGACTGATGGGAGGACTCATTGTTCAAATGATGAAGGCATTTGTTCCCAAAATGGCGTTGTAACTTCAAAATATTTGGAAGCTAAAGTTGTTTCATATTTTGGGCAATTCTAAATTAAAGGAGATGGCCAAAAGGAGGGGGGAGAGTCTGCGGAACTTGCCGGGGCGTTTTTTTTAATTTTTTGGGTTGTTTTTCATCGAAAATGCCAAAAAACGGGTTTTCACCTCAGAAATCGACATTTTATAGTAAATAAACGTCCAAGAAGTAATTTCCGATCGAAAATTGGCCGCTGAATCCGAAAATGATGTCAGTTTCCTTCCATAATCCTTACATAACGCATCATTTTCAATCCATTGGCTGATTTTCGGCAAAATTTCTATTTTTAGATCTCGAAAATCCATTTAGTCGGAAGAATTCTCATTTTATCGTAAATCTGAGGTAAAAACACGCAGATTTCGCTAGAAAAATTTTTTTTTTCAAGTTGCTGTTCACACCGATATGACGTCGTCAAAAAAAAGCTGTTTTGCCAAAAATCAGCCAATGAATAGAAAATGATGTATGTAAGAAAACTGACACCATTTTCGGATGCAGCGGTCAATTTCCGACCGGAAATGACTTCTTGGACATTTGTTTATTATAAAATATCGATTTCTGGGGTCAAAAACAGGTTCTTGACATTTTCGTTGAAAAACAACCCAAAAATTGTACACATTCATGAAAAACTTTTTAAAGGGTATTTTAATCTCTATATGCCGGTACACGAGTTCGATTACAATGTAGAAACGGAAAAAAATTGCCCCGGCTCTAGTTCTATATGAAATAGGGCTGCTATTAAGAGAAATTAAAATCTAACCTTCTTGGCCACTAAATTATTATGAAAAACAGTATCATGCAGCAAATTCGTTACACAGTGTTAAAAAAATAGTATTTTGCACCATTTCTTTCCAAACTTCCCAAATGCGCATATTATGTCATAACATTAAAGTCCAGCAGTTTAAAATAGTCCATACTCTTCCAAAAACATATCATGATCAAGTCGCCCTTCACGAAATGAATTCTATCTATTTTACTTGTTTAAAGAATATTTCAAGATACCACATTTGAGTTTAAGTGACCCGACCATAATTATGAAAATCACTGCTTTGTATAAATTCAGAAACAATTTTTTTGTGATTTTTATTGATGTAGCTTTAAAAAAACGATGAGAATAGCCATAACACATTGCGGCAAAGACCCGTTACTAAATTATCTGCGGTTTTTTTTTCGAAATTATGACGCTATTTTGTACTTAATATTGAATCAGAATATACCAAATACATTTCATTGATAGATTGGGAATTATTCAAAATTCAGAACAAACAATTTCTTTGTCAGCGTTGTCTTCAAAATATATAATATCATTTATTAGTTAATTGGAGGCTATTTATAATTAACTTCAATTCGTTACTGCAAGCAATAATTAATCAATTGCAAACTGGAATCTAAAAAAGTGTACACATTCCGACATTATATCAATGAACTATTTATAATAGTACTGCTTGTCTTCTTGCCCTCGTGTTACATTGTATAATATCACGATAATACGTTAAACAACCTTGTTTAGAAAACAAAACTAATGACATTTTGATGTTGGTAAATGTAAATAATAAAGCGAATAATTTGTACTATTCCTTCTGGAAACTGAGATAACGAAAATAGTCATCAAAAGATAGTCTAAACATACTACGCGACGTAATAAATATGATAGAATCAGCCATTACGTGATGGAAATTCATTCTTAAACTTAACTAAACTGAAAATTACTGGAAATCGATCTTTTAATAGTTACTATTATTATTTCCAGTCACGCACCTGGAGATATTTTTCTCACAAAAACTGATATGCTATTGAAATAGCGTTGGACTTGATGGACTTATTACTCTAACCCTAATTAATTAATTTATCGTATCAATTTTTATAGAAAATCTACTTGAAATAATCATCAATTGGAAAGCATTAATGATAAATAAATGATTACGTCAAGTTACAAAGTAAAACTACTATTTATAAATTTCCACTATATTGTCATAAATATTTCAGTAAATTTGAAACCTCTAATATTGACCTTTAACGCACTAGGAAATAAAGGTTGGAATAGGGTAATTTTTTTCCATAAGTTCTATTTAATTTAATTTCATCTTTTATAACAAATATGCCTAGGTGGTATTCTTGGAATATTTAGGTTTGCTTCATTATTTTTCGACAATCGAAATTAAATATAAATTATAAAGTAAAACAATTTTGATATCAAAATAAGAGCAAATTATCAAGCTAAGCTTCAAAGTTATTGAATAAATATCTATTTAGAGTTACGTACCAGCTTGATAAAGGTTTAAAATACGAATTTGAATCAATTGCTACAAGTAATGTGATAAAGTCACAACGTTGGCGAAACGCGTCACAATTTTGTGTTATAATTTAGTCAACAGTTGTTGACCATATTTGTTTAACTTTGTACTTTGACATGGATTTCCATCAAGTAACGGCTTTTATCATTTCAATTTTGTCAAGTTTTTCATAATTATGCCAATCCATTCTAAGGCGTTGTTTTCAAACAAGTTATATCGTAGAATATATTATGTGAACTTGCATATCTTGGTGAATTATATAGAATGAATTCGAAGCTGGTCTTTGCGGATACAATATTGATGTTGAACGATAGTCAAGATTTAACCTAACAAATAAGTATTAAAATTTATCATATTGTAAATATAGTCAATTTTTAAATGTTAGGCGCTGCATAATATAATGCTTATTTCTTTTAATCTCAACTGTAGAAATTCTAGCAAAATGTTAATTATATATTAAATATATTTCAAACAAATATTGTATATGGTAGACAGACACTGTATAAAATAGTGGAACATAAGCAAATGTGATGATAGGATGCTTGGGATTAGTATGTGCATATTACTTTTGCAATACTCTTGTTATTATTTAATAATTGTCACGCCAGCAACTTTTCAAAATGTTTAGCAAAAATAGGAAAATTATTTGACACTTTCTCGAAATAACAATAAATCGATTTCGAAATTCTGAAAATATTCCAACGTGCAGAAAATTTCAAATTTTATGCTTTTCTCGAATATTTCCTTCTTAGGTATGAATATACAAGTTCTTGAATTTGCGAAAATTATAATATTTTTGAAACTAAGAATCATCT
The DNA here is from genome assembly GCA_958510875.1 of Endomychus coccineus. NCBI lineage: Eukaryota > Metazoa > Arthropoda > Insecta > Coleoptera > Endomychidae > Endomychus > Endomychus coccineus. The sequence continues at coordinate 289,117,281 of OY294067.1, forward strand.
ATTTATTTTCTGGATACATAGTGTGTCATAATTGTCAAATAAGTATAGTTTATATTTTTTTCTGGATAGCAAAACTCAAATTTGTTTACGAAAAAAATTATATTTAAAACTATTGATATCATGCCTGTTCCAATATAACGAACAATTTGAGCGTTGTAAGTTGTACAAATCTCAATAAATAAATGTGACTGAAAACCCATGAATAATAACAAATTATTACTAACAGTTGCAAATACAAACATTGAAATATCTCGAAAATGGATGAGTCAAATGCATAAAGTCGATGGAAAAACGGATAATAAATTATTTCGTACAAATATTGATCAAGATAACTATCATGAATAATTCAATTGAAGACGAGTGTATTCTTTTTTCAAGGAAGTTTCCTCCTGAGCTAAATTTTTTCGAGTTTTCAAATGATTATTCACTCTACAAATTATTTGTCATTTGTTATAAAACCAGACTTATTTAGTTTTCTTTAATTTCCGTTTTTCATGTCAAATTGATTTAAGGTAAAATTTGGAGTCTCCATATTAGAAATGCTCATAGTCATTGACTTCGTCATACCCTTCAAATATATTTAATATTATCTGTTATGTAACTCCCCTAATTTTTACTGAGAAAATAATGTATTGAATTCTTTAGATTCATGAATTATTCAATAACAGGAAATTGCATATGATATTCATAGCATGTTCTAAAGCTGAATAAGTCCAAAAACGATAATTTCAAAATAGCATGGTTTCAAATATGATTTATTGGGAAATAATTTCATAATCATATGATTCTAACGCAATTCGGCTTCATTTAATGGTAGGTCTTGTAGATTCAGAATTTTGTTTAATTACGCTTAGAAAGAATTCAAGAACTTGTATTTTAATTCGTAATGTACTGATAACAATTATTAAATAAAGTGCAATCACAGGATGTATTCCTTAAAAATATTAATTAGATTTATATTACTGTATATATGTATTAAACAATAAACTTTCCATATATTTTAATTAAAATTAAACAAATAACCTGCATATTTATATTTTTTTATATATAATATAAACTCATATCATGTAATGCTTCTCTCATTTAAATCTGTAATAAATTATTATTTTTATTGTGCAGTTTTCAAAGACTGCTTCTCCAGGTAAAATATGTGCATGTAAAAGGAATCGTTGCTTTGTATTTATTTATGACAATAATATTGTGGAATGAATTTCGAAAATCCTTGGCCAAATTGAAATATCTGTTATATTTATTGACATAGTTTACATGGACATATTTCAACACTGATTTTGAGCAAAATCTTTATTTAATTTATTTCTGTTATCTGTATTGCTAAGCAATCATAAAAATCTCGTTTATTTATTTATTAATTTTAGTTTTGTATAAAATATTTAGGTTACAAATTTTGTGTCAAAGACAAGGTTTTTGCATATATGAACCCCAAGCTTAAAAAGTCTTCATAACAACAAGAAATTGTGATTACAATTAAATTTTATTATTATAAATAAATAACAAATTAATTAAAATGTTTTTGTATTAGTGAAATATTAATTAAAAGAACTTGAACTGTATTTGTTTGTTTTCTTCTTCTTAGAAGGTTTTTGTTCTGAAGGACAACTATAAAATGTGGTTCACATACCAACATACGTAAAAATTAAATCACTTACATTGAATTAGTTTTTTACTGTTAGAACCTGCTAAAAATATAAATTATATACAAAATGAAATGCTGCAAAATAATTCTAGAGTATCTATATACAAATTTCTTTCACAAGAACGTTAGTCAAAAATGATTCAGTTAATGCATATTTTACTTTCAATTATTGAATACACTTTTAAATTTTGACTGATTTCAATAAATTGCCTTCCTAGGGCAAAATTAAAAAAAAAAAGATTTCTGATCATAGACTTGCCTTTCGAAACTCTCCTGCTTATAACCTCCTAACTTCTAAGAAAAATGTCAATGTCGCCCCCTCTTCGAACACTCGTGTAGTCAAAATGCAACAAACTATGAAGGAAGTAGGTACTTTCAGAATGGGGCTAACGAAATATTAATAAATGGATCAATGGCAGAAGTTTTCGTAGGCAGCCATCGTTGCGTTAAAGAACTAACGGCACTAGTAATGAACCCCAATAGAATAACACTCGTGTGGGAGTCTCTGAGGAAACCAAACGAGAAGGGACAGAAGCTGCCGTCGCACTTGCTAAAGCGGGGGCGGAAAAACCATTGATTGGACCAGAGCCAACCTGTGGCATTTCTCATGTCATCTGTAATCCAAAAATGGCTCGAGATAGAGCACCGTGTCTACTGGAGAGAACTGCCCCGTATGTCGCACTCCAAGCGACTGATGGGAGATCTCCAGCAGCAACGAGGGAAAAATCTGCTGACGTTCAGCAGACAAGAAATACGGAATCTTGTTGCATTCCTACACGATGGGACTGGTAGATCAGCCCACTTGTAGGGGTTGCGGCGTGAAAGATGAGACACCTATGCATGTGCTGTGTCAGTGCACGGCATACGCGGTTGGTCGTCGGACATACCTCGGAGACGATAAGACTACACCCGAGGAAATCAGAAGTATCCCCTATATCAGGCTACTGAATTTCATAGAATAGAAACATGTGAAGGCACAATAGGACTATAATGACCGCAGTGGAGAACCAACCTCACGGAGGAGGGGTTGTAGTCGGTAGGAATCCAGCGCACCCGGGTGCACGGGCACCCGAGGCGTCTATGCAAGGTTTCCCCTCTACGCAAAAAAAAAGCAGCCATCAAAAAAGGATTATACGATTCTGAAAATGAGCTCGTTTGCTAGACCCAGTGTTGCACTACGATCTTCTAACAAATTTAATTCTTGAAAAATCGGTGCAATGCTGTCCCTCGTTTTGGTATAGATAGGGTGAAACATGGGAGGGTAGATATGCAAAATCCCCTTTCTCCCGATATTCAACCATCTTGGGTTCTACAAAGGACCAGATATATAAGCTTGACTGTCTAGTCCACAAATAACTTGAACGCAAGAGTTCTGGACAAGGTACGACAGAACAGGGGATTCACATAAAGTAATTTTGCTACGTTCATCAAGGACTTTTTCGTTGACGTAGATCAATTGCGGAGAGCATGTTGATGTGTTCAGTAAAATGCATAGCGGAGTCCAGGATGAAAATAATCCCTTAGTTCTTGGTACTGTCAGTAGGAAAAGTTGGCATAACCTTGATGGTGATTGGTAAGGCATCAGAACAACGAATCCGTGCGATTTTCCTATCGAACAACGTTGCACACAGATTTTCCAGATTATATGGAGAGAGAAAAATTCTCTAAAATTGATATGATTGACTCTAGTCAGAGTAACATAGCCTACAGGCATGTATACAGAACCAAGGAGGACATACCGATTATTAGTGTGAAATTTCTAATTTAATCTTGAATGTAAGTAGTACTTATTTCATAAACTTTTCACTAGAAAGGAATACATATATTTTTTATCGTTGTTTTTTTGATATTGAGCTTTATTTACTACTGGTAAGAGTTGTAGTGAAAAAGTGTTATTGTGAACAAAGATAGTGGAAATTTAAATAGTAATAGAATCCAAACTTCTAACTTTTGAACATATGTCCATCTTTCTCAATCACTACATAGTATAAAACAAAGTCGCTTTCTCTGTCCCTATATCCCTATGTATGATTAAATCTTTAAAACTACGCAACGGATTTTGATGCGGTTTTTTTTTTAATAGATAGAGTGATTGAAGAGGAAAGTTTATATGTATAATAACATCCATTAAATAGTGGAGAAATACTGTTATTTTTGAGGTTTCTAATGTGATGTCGTATATATTTACATTTTTTCCGCTTACATTGCAAACGCAGGCTGAACCCTACGAGATATATCAAAATAATGTAGGTACTAAGTATTGTACACTTTGAAAACTCCGCGATGGTATATGTCTATCTCTTATGGTTATCCCATAATACCATTTTTTTGTCATTTACTTTTTACGACAAATAATGGCTAATTTTCGAAGCGATTTTAACCAATACAGCATTAATCCTCATCCAATTAAATACCTTAAATACATTGGTGATTTAATAAATTTATATGGCCCTTTACCGCTTATGATTTAAATGAATATTTTCGAAGATATTACAGATTTAAAAATTGCGGGACGTAGCGTTTGCGGCGGTACCGGCTGGAGCGGGCCGCTATGTTTTTATATACAACGTTCACAGTTTTTCTGTAGTGTACTTAGTATCAGCATTGCTCCTGTGCGAAGCTAGTATTTGATATAATATTGCATGGAAAGTCAACGCCTGAATTCGAGATAATTCGATGTCCGTAATGCTCTTACGCGTAACATTAGTTCCCAACACAATATCAAGTCCTCGATCTGAATATCCAGAGAATGGAGAACGATTTCGATATGGAATTTTCGTACCTTAAAATTGTATTGTGAAGATAATTTCTCAATAGATTAATTCCCACAAGATTGCAGTTATGCAGACATTGACCGATACATACAGATGTAATCTATAATCTGTTGAAACATTACCCTACAGAATTGACTTGTACCAGACAATGCTTTGAATAATTTATACAATTAACTACCACAACTTGAACTTGGAAATATTGCTTGATAAATACTGAAAACAATCCAATTCACAAACTCACATACTCACTCTTAATTGACCAATTAAACCTATTAATCAATATATCTTGGTTTCGGCGTTAACGTAGTGTAAAATCATTTCAACTTTTGGAAGTTGTAAAATTAAACTCAAATTTATGCAAAACTTGTAATATTTAATTAAGAATTAATGCCAACAAATTATTCTTCCACACTGTGGCGTCCTCAAAGCTAGAAAGCTAAATCTAAAATTATGTCCTCTGAATGGGGTACAAATTGAGGAATGGTGGTAGACAATAGTTTGGTTAGGAGTTTCCTTAGAAAATTTGGGTCTTATGCCCAAGCCTAGGTCGATGACTTGGCTGGCGTCACCTTCGGGCGGCACTTGGGGGCGCTGTGCCGGCTGCAAAACACGCTGTTCAGCATAGTGAACGGCTGGTGCCGTACGAAGGGGCTGAGGGTAAGCCTTGACAAAACGGAAGTTGTTCTGCTTACAAGAAAACGCAAGCTGGGCACAGTACCAAAGATTGATTTCTCTGGCAAGGTCCTGCATTTCAAAGGGTCGGTGAATCGTAAACTCTAAATTTTCCTGGTGCGAACACCTCGAATATCGAGTGAGGAAGGCCTTGCGTCATTTTGGGCGTGTAGAAGAACTTTCAGCAGCCAAATATTCTTTATTGTATCTATACTGCTGTGATTAGGCCTGTGGTTATCTACGCGGCGGTAGTGTGGTGGTCAGGGACAAGGACTGGTATTTCCCAGCGCCTCCTTGACCGTCTGCAGCGGCTTGCTTACGTAGGCATACTGGGCGGTATGAGGTCGGCTCCGACGAGAGCCCTCGAAGCTCTCGCTGGATTACCACCTCTACACTTATACTTAAAAACTGCGTATAGGTTAAAGGACCTAGTATACTGGACCAAAACGCAACCACTCTCGTGATACGAATGCTTCGAACGCGGGATACATAGCGAGGCTGCATGCACTCACTTTGGTGCATCATGCATACACAATGCCGTGATTTTTCGGCGCATAACTTGCGGAACCAAGAATTCTACCTGCAGAGAACCGGCTATATAAGAACGAATCTTCGGCAGGCTGCAAAACTAGAACCAGATCTAGACTTAGGAGCTCACGTAACCGTTTTCCAGGCTAAGTTCTCTGCTATCCGGACCTGTAGCATAGAAAATACGAGACTGAACTACCAAGGTAGGCGGCTATAGGTCTGCATATCTGCACTGACAGCTGAGCTGCCTTGGGTGCACTTCGCGCCCAAAAGCTAACTTCTAGGCTCGTTTTAGAGACCCTGACTGAATTAGCCAGAAGGAAAAAAACTCAATTAGTATTGGTGGCTGCACACTCTGGCGTGATAGGAAATGAAGTGGCCGATGAGTTGGACAAACGCGGTTCCCTAGGCACCTCCGGCCCCGATCTGGCGATCGGTTCTCATCGACCACCGGGCTCCACGCCCTCAGATAGCTACTGGATAGACAGTAGCTGTCGATTTGACGCAATGACCCGGTATGGGGCAGGCGAAGCTCCACATCTCAAAGTGCTTGCCCAAACGCTCGAAAATCCTGCTTTCTGTGAAAGAAGAGGTTTAAGCTGGTAACGAAACTCCTTACAGGACCATGTCATCCAAAAAACATGTACACTCAAAGGGTATGGTTGATGACCCAAGAGAGGCGGCCGAACCTGCCTCTCATATCCTTATAGAATGTCCAGCACTGGTTTCTCTTAGGCTACAACACCTCAGTGGTGCATACATATCACCTGAGGCTATAAAAGACATGCAGAATATTAGTCTTTGGCGCTATCTTAGGCCTGCTAGACTGATTTTCGAATGAAGAGGCACACAATTTACCCAATCAAGCGGTCTGAACTTGTCCTCCCCCATTTTGATTGACTGATTGAGTGATGGATGCTTCAGACTGATCGAGTTCTGATTATTCCATCTACCTCAACATAACCCCTTGTCGACTTCCCTGCATGGAGATACTCTGATATAGTTAACGGCGAATGAGGAAACGAGTATGTAAAAGCTATGAAACCGAAATGGGACATTATAAATAAAAAACAAATAATTTGACCCCGTGCGCTTGGCAGGCTCATTTCAATTTAATTCAGTAATTTTAGAATATTAGAGGAAATAGTTCAAGACTATAAATTTGTTTAACTGAAAACATCGTTTAAATTTAGATCGGCTCTAAAATAGTAGGAGTAAATTTGCTTATATACCTGAGACCTATAATAACACAGATGCTGAAATCCGTGGAAATCTTGAATACTACAAGATACCTTCTATCAGGTGCAATTATATTTAATCAACATCTCAATTAGCTGATTAGACACAAACGGTCCAATAAAGCTCATCAAGATTACGTAGATCCTTTCTGACTGATGCCTCTGAGTTTTATCTTTTAATGAGAAGTCCTTGAAAAACTAATTATGCTCTCAATATTCTATTAACTAATTGTACGGAGATATTTATTCTATGAATGACCTTAATTATACTTTTAATTTGGAAAATGAAATCAATTAAATAACAAGCTGTTATCACTCCATTTGAACCGATGCACTTTCAGAGCGTAGATTAAAGTAATCACAGACAAGTTTCTGGATTTGTTGTCTTTTATCGATATGACTTTCTCATCTAGATTAGATTAGATTTGTATGGGGCTTATGGGCTAGGAGCCCCTCCACTGCGAACTTTGCAGATCTATTGTGTGTGATGTTAGAGTTCCCTGCCTAGACACGTCCTTATTACTAGACTCCATAGGCCAGACCTCAGGTCCTTCATATATCGGGAGGGTTATGGTTTTTCTTCCCCTATTGTCGGAAACGTTATCCTTGTTACTATCACAGTATATGAGCTGAGGTTTGCTCATAGTCCGATGTTGTTCATATGTTTATCGAGATCACAATGCCCAGTCAGGAGCCCAAACATGATCCTGGTTGATCGCCTATTCTGGTTTAGTCGGTACTCCGTGAATTTTGGCAATGGTTTTTTAATGAACTCATGGCTTGTTTCATTCCCGGTGCCTTGTTTCACCATTCTCGAGATTGCTTTTCATCCTAAGCCATTGAAAGAGTTTGGACCAATTCGGGCACAAAGAGCTCCTTCTCGAGCTTGTGTATCAGCCTCTTTATTGCCCTTGTAACGTATGTGGCCTGTTACCCAGGCTAAAGACAGTCTGTTGTAACTGCCCAACTTGTGTAGGAGCTCTAAGCAATCCCAGACAAGTTTGGAATTAAGTTGCATGAAGCTGTTAGTATTTATAACCGCTTGGCTGTCAGAGTATATGGCGATGGTCTTGTCCTTAAGCTCTTGCCTCAGCTACTATTCGGTACAGTGATGTATTTCTGCAACTTCTGTCTGGAATATCGTCATGTGTCAATCCAATATCCATGAGACTCTTGTCTTTCGCTTGGCTATATATGTTTCTGCTCACACATCGTCCTCGGTTTTTGAGCCATCTGTGTAGCAGACTGTGTAGAGATTTCTGCTATGACAGTTCTAAAGTTTTTCTCATCCGATGGCATTCCCATTATGGGGTCGGTTTCTAACTCTTTGTATAACACACTGTACATCTTACCGTGCAATCTACTTATGTGTGGTTGCTCACTGGTCATTCTGCTGGTGCATATATGAAGTGGCGGTAGGTTCAGCAAGACTTCTAGGGCGACTGTTGGGGTTGTCATCAAAGCTCCCGTGGCAGTCAAGCAAGCTTGCCTTTGCATGCTCCTTAGCTTTCGGATCGACCCAGCCTGCTGAGTGTTCTAAGGTAAAAATGTGAACCAATGATATCAAACTGAGGCCAATATGACACATGACATTTCACATATATTGGAAGAACTTACTTACTACTGCGCCATCTATATAAAAACATGCTTATCACTCGATATTTTCAATTGATAAAAATCTCATTCTGTCATACATTAGGAGAAGGAAAACGTTTTTTATTTACCTCAAGTTCAATATAGGTATAGGTATAGTCTACCCTAACAGGCCGGAATAATGATGACTCATCGCATCGTGACGTCAGATAGTTAGCTATATCTGTACCTACACATTACTCAGGCCGTCTTTGTCACTGGGAGCTTAGCAACCATATCCACGTAATCTGGTCAGAAACGAGAGGGGACTAAAAGTGGTTCAAACACTCTCAACCGTTAACAAATGTTAAGCCAATAGAAGCGTGTTAATTAAAAATGGTAACTAAAATACCAACGATTCTATATTATTGAGTTGTCGTGAGAATTGCATTCATTTGCAAACTTACAAATATATACGACAATTAGAAGTTCCTTGAGAATTGACTTCCTAGATTTGTTTGGTATACAGGTGAAGCTAATAGAAATGTGTTATAAAATAACTTCACTCATGAAATCCTTTCCACTTCTGTCAAGTTATCTAACGTAGGCAAATACATTGGTAGATTTCCAAAGCTTAGTTTAGTTCACAGGATTGAAAGGATACTCTCTGAATAATTTCAGATATAGAATAGGCCTTTTTGAAAATAATTCCATTGAAAGATTACCCTAAAGAGGTAAAAAAATCCCGCAACTAGATCAATAGCATTAGCAACAATCGATGTAATAATCTATAGCTACTATTGATAAGATATAATCAGCCTTCTCAACTAAAAATACCATTAAAGTACTGCGAACCTTTTGGCTACCAAGTAACCATCATCAGAGTGAACTCTGATGTTGGCTACTTTACTCTGATGATTAGCCGAAAGGTCCTCAGTACTTGGTAGTAGTAGTAGTATTTTTAGTGGATAGTAGTGAGTATTTCTTATCAATAGTCTTATCATATATCAACAGTTTGAGCTCTTTTATATTTTAATCTATAGCTACACTCTTGCATTTGATATTGTGCTATTTTGACTTGCAAAAATATGTTATGTTACAGGCACAATCGGTGGAAGACAGATGTGCTACCTCGAATATCTGCCGTCTTCATGAACAGTTAAATCATCCTAACTAGTTGAAACCTCTTTCCTAATTGCCGAAATAATAGTGATTTGCAGAAGGACGCAAAGAAACTCTTAAGTAGTGAGGAACATTCCACGGTTTGTTGAATCTCCGACAGCGGCATTCTATTTTAATCGATACTAAAATAAACTTCAAATTTATGAAGCATCTTTAATATCAACATTATTTCCAGCTTAGAATACTTCCAAGATATTTTTAATTACGTATCTGTCATAGTAGGTTTATCATCTCGATTAACTAATGCAGTCTTCCTCAACGTCGACATCTACTGTCTGGTATATTTAAAAAATATTAATTAGGTAAATTTCAAACTCAATCAATCATGAGACAACAAGATTGGTTGAGTTGAGTCGCGACCATTGTGGGACACTTAGGTCATAGTTTTTATTAGTAGAACGACTGTCATCACTAGTATTAACTTCCAGAACACATACTGAAAATATCTGTATTTCGCTATTACCTACAGGGGAAATATGCGAACAAGATATTGACTTGAGATCTTGTACCAAATAGGAATGAAAAGACACAAAGATGAAGAAAACTTTCTCATGATGAGCAGAACACAAAACGAATTAATATTTTGAAATGGCCTGTGATCTGGAAATGACTAAAAGTGATGGCAGCAGAACATGTAGAGTTCTTTCACCATTCCCCCATCTTTTTGACGCTGATTGTTATTGTCAAAAAATTAGTTCATTTTGGTACTAGTGCTAAAATGAGTTTAGTAACATGAACACATATTGCGACAGATCCATTTATTTTCACTAAGAAAAAAACATTTATATTATGAAATTAAATAGATTAGAATGAATATTAAACATTTTTATTGAGAAATTACTTATGATTTGTTAAAAATGTTAAACGTAAAGTTTCCAAATGTATTTTCACGGAATACTGCTTACCTTTTGTGCATTAGAATTATTAGATGCTAAAGTAGCCCAAGCATCTTCACTGCAATGTCTCTTTTATTATTGATAATTTTCAGCAACAGCGTTGGACTTCCATCCACCATGTATTTTCAACGTTTGTAAATGAGCACCAGCAACTAACAGTAATGTTGCAGATGATCTGCGGAACGCATTCAGGATTTTGCATTCCAAGAAATAAATGTCACAATTTTTTTGGGAGGTCAGAAAAAGTGTTGATGCCAACTGGTTGATTAATGCATTTTCTGTTTCTATAACGAAGGAAAAAACGATATATTTTCGGAATACTGCAAACAGATTAATTAGCTATAAAATGATCCACCAAATAATCAGCAAAAATCGTTAATTATCGTCACTTGGTTTTATCGCAAGTAACTCAAAAACAAAAAAATCGCTTACCAGATTTGGATTTGAAAATTCTATACTCAAACAATAACAAAGCCATTTTCCAGTTTCACAATTTTAGTTTTTATATTCACCACGGCCACCAATAATTGTAACGTTATCCCACACTTTACTAACTGCATTATGAATGGCAATTTCAAAATAAACCACTACATTGTCAGGAATAAAAGTTAAGTTGTTAAGAGAACAAATAAACTTAATTTTTTCCAAGCAGAGTCTATAATTTCTTCTGATTTAGAGTAAACTAAACACTAGCGGTATATACTGTCCATTTATGTAACCATGTATGGTAAATAGTTGTGTGAAAAATTGTATGCAGTATTCGAATGTGCCATGCATGTATATATTACCCGACTTACATAAGAATTTCAAATTTGCTTGGCAGCTAAAATTACAATTTCATTTCGCGAATCATTTTCCTGTACAAAATGTTGACGTTTTGTACGAATGTTCTTGCATATAACGGTGAGCTTCAATGGCAAAGCGAGGCAAAGTTGGCAATGTTTTGCGACGTCTATCGTACATATTCTCTTTGACGCATTTTAAGTACCAAGAAGTCACTGTTTCCGAAGAAAAATCTAAGGGAAAACCATAAGAAGTTAATTCTTTATGCAATATTTTAGTTGGTCTTTCTGTAGGTTCTTCTTTCTCTTTTCTTTTGCAGACAACACTAAGAACTAGTCTAGCAATTTTTTCTTCAGGTTCGTGATTATGTTGATTTTTTAATGTTTTTATAACCAAACTACCCAATTCTCCAATGAAACTTACATTCAAGCCGTTTGAGGCACCTCCAGACAGTTTCATTAGTTGGAGATCGATGTTTAGAAAACTTATAATTTACACTATTTGGGTGTTTCCGTGTTCACTAATAATTTCTTTCACAAACGACATAATAAATGTTGGAAAGGATGTTAACTATTACTTGTTAGCACATACAACATGCAAAATATAATGATTATAAGTTTGGAAACAAGCCCCTGTCTATCCTTAATAAGCAATAAATATTCAATTAGCCGTAATAACCAACATCCGCCCATCATTGTTCTTACCAAAGAAAGCTCTGTGTGACGAGTTTCAGGCACCCTTAAAATTCACCTGAGACCTTGACCGGTGCCCGTAATCAAATTGTGATCATGCCGTCCAAGCGGCGATCTCGTAAATTGATATGGTTTTACCTGGATTATGCTTTCCTCTATTCTGAGGATGAGAATCTTTTTTTTATAAGCTAGATTAAACGCCGATAATATTTAAACACAGTTTATAAAGATTTGTACATTAATTCTCTCACGTTTAGGTTGGTAGTTGTATAACTGTTATAACATCGGAGATATTCCATGATCAATTTAGCCTAATGTTCGTATATTAGCATTGTTGGAAAGGCTAATTACATGAAACCAAAGCGGAAGCTGTAATGTATAACATTGTATCTACCTATATCGCAACAGTGAAGGTCGCAGCTCAAAGACCTTGCATTTAATGCAATTACATAATGCTTTGATTTGTAGAGTTAGTTTATACAACTTGTTCTACGTTACATTTTCGCTACATTCATTTATGTAAACATAACGTCTTACTTCAAAAAGGCAAATTCGTGTGATAAAAGAGAGTACACTTTGGAACAAGAGTAAACGTTACTTCATCATAATTACGCGAGTCAATTTGAGTTTCGAAATCTTCTTTGTATTGGAGAATAAATTGTTAAATACTCATTGATGAATGATACCGTCGATATGATAAGAATTTCATCTCTGAAATCCGGGAACGGAGGCTTATATTCAAGATATTTCATGAAAGATGGAAAGTGGAAAGTTGAAGATAATTTGATTACGACATTCCATACCGGCGATCCGCGATTTCTTCTTAATTTTCCTACGTAAATTGTGAAATCATTTTTGGAGAATTCTTTTTCAATCACAAAATACATTTATTAGGCCGTCAACATAAAATCCTCCTTTTGAAAAAACTTGTACGTTTATTTTACGAAAGGATGAGAAAAGTTTTAATCAGTTTGGTAAACAGATTCTTGTTTGGAATAAATATGTCTTGTTAGTGATGATAATAGTAATTAAGTATATTAAGTTGAGAACAGGTAGCGAAATATCTACGTGCCAAAATATGTCCTTCTGACTACGAAGAAATTACAGAAATTTGTACTGAAATAGATGCCAAGCAAATGAAATTTCAAAATGTAATACATTCATATTGCGAGAATATAAATCTGTCACATCAAGTGAACGTTCAATGCCACACAATGTTGGTTAACAACACCACACACAGCTTCATACAGAACACAATAGACACTTTGGAAAACTGGTCAAATCAGAGTGGTCTAAACTTTTCTACATTAAAAACAACATACATGAGGTTTTCAAGAAGAACTAAACAAATGAGGATATCACCCCTGACACTATATGGAACAGATCTGCGTGAAGTAACCGAGAAGATGTTTCTAGGAATGATATTTGACTCTACACTAACGTGGAAAAATCATATTAACCAAATCAAATCCGGCTGCATACAAAGATTAAATCTGCTAAAAACAGTAGTACACCATCATTGGGGAGCCCAAGAAGGCATACTTCTGAACCTATATCGAACACTAATTCGATCCAAAATAAACTATGTCTCCGTTATATATGCATCAGCAACGGACTCTGCACTGAAACCACTTGATGTTATTGCAAATAATGCCCTGAGAATCGCTAGAGGGTGCTTCAGAACGAATCCCATTATGAGTATATATCGTGAGTGCGGCGAAGCTACGCTATGGCTGATGAGAGAACAACTTCAAACGTAACTCGCAGCTAAAATATCTGCAAATCCTAATCACCCCATATATCCTCAAATTTTTGCCTCCACAAATGATCGGATATATGATACTCATCCCTCCAAGCTCATGTCTTTCTTCAGGGAAAATTCACCTTCAACCCCACTCTGAAACTTCAAAAACTCTCTCAACCACACCAAACAAAAAAAAACCTTGGACTGCCCACATACCGACTCACGATAACTCACTCCCTACTCAACTGGAAAAAGCAGCTGGTCCAGATGCAGTAAAGCAAATGTTCTTAGAAATGACGACAAAATATCCTCATGAAAAAATCATATATACCGACGGATCAAAAACCACAATAGGTGTAGGCAGCAGCGTCATCATTTCCAGCACAGAATACAGATATAGATTGCCTCCTCTATGTAGTGTATATATATACAGCAGGACTATTTCCCATTTTACAGGCTGTTAAGCTAGTAAATGATTAAAACTATTACCACACTCTATAATATGTACTGACTCCCTCGCCTCAATAAATTCAATCCGCTCCATATAACCAACTATCCCCTTAGTGATACTGACCCAGGAGAGCATCACACAGATCATCACCACAAGGAAGTCTATGATACTCGTCTGGACACTATCTCATCGAGGAAATGAAAGCAACGAAAGAGAAGACAAATGTGCTCGCGAAGCCACAATGTTAGACACCGAAGAACAAATACAACTTCATCAAGACGTCATAGTGAATAGCAAAGAGCAGCTGAGAAACAAATGGCAAACGTAATGTTCATCGCAAAGTACGAAACTCAACGAAATAGAACCAACAACCCAATACAGAGGACGTAATCACCTGAAAAGAAGAGAGCAAGTTATTGTAAGAAGACTTAGAATAGGACATACACTGCTAGCTCATACGCATATTCTAGATAGACAGCCTGTGCCGATGTGTGAAGTATGTAATGTGCCAATTACTGTTGAACATTTTTCAATAAGCTGTCCTAAATATAGGCGACAACGGAATCAATTCTTACAGAACAAACAACGTCCAAGAAAATTATTGGATAATCTACGGGTACGGATTGCTTTCTTATAAATTCATCAAAATGCCTTCACATAAAATTAATTTTTTTTATTGTTGATAGTATTTGATAAAAATTTTGATAAATTGTCGGCAGGCGCTCCAATATTACTTACAATGAGTCTTATGTCTTTTATGTAGTTTCGGAAGCCCATAAATATAAAGGTGTTTGCCCATTATGGCAAAAAATGATATTTATAATATTCAATTTGGTTTAAATGCCACGTAGAAAATGCCGAATCTTTAGAATTATCCATATGTTATGTTTGTATAGTAAAATTACATGAAATCCATGGTCCCCGGCTGGTTAGCTTTGAACTGTAGTTGAACCTAGTTTATTGTTTAGATTTTGAATAACGATTATTTCTAACCAAACCCAGTTTTGCAATTGAAGTTAGTTCAACTGCCATAGTTGTAGTAGTTAATTATTATTTGTGTGCGAGCTTATAACTTACTTTGATAATAAACCAAAGCATTCGTGAATAGTAATATCCAGTTCACATCATGACCGTCACACCAAATTCATAGAATTCCAAATACAGGAGTACATTATTAATCAAAGTAGAAATATAAATTGAAGATTTAGTTTACCTTGGACTGAGAACGTCGATAGAATAATGCTATTTATGTTATAATTATTCAGGAGATCTTCAACGGCAATTATAATAACCACATCAATGTAAATTGAATAAATGTAAAACAAAGTTGCTCAACGTGTTACTATCATCATTTATCAGTGACGGCTGGTACTAAAGGTCACAAGGGAACGTGCCCACCACCACCAACGTGCCCATCCAAACACCAAGTTAAACACAAAAACAAATTCGCATGTAATTCAGTGCATTACTTTATTCTGCACGTCAGGCGCATGCATTGATAATGCTCAAACTATGTTCCGGGGAACGTTCTGAAATGTACCTATTTCAAGTATGATTCGGCTGACTAGGGTTATCTCCGCCATACGCACTTATATCGTCGGTTTGGGGCACAAAGCATCGTATCTCCAGTAAACGTCTTACCTTCATAGTGCACAGTGTGTGAATTCAATTCGAAGACGGGAAGTCTGAAGTGAGCCATTGAATTGACGTTACGAGGCCATGATGAGACATTGACGTCAGAAAATCCAGGTATTTATGTAGGCCTAATCAACTTTGCAGCTGAATTAGACGCTGTGCTAGCAATACGTATGATAGGTTCGGGTTCACAAGGGTTTAAAGGCATCTCAAAAACTATTCAGAACAAATTGCTAGATGCAATGTTGCAAATTGACAAGCAGGAATTATTAAAAGAAATTATATCTGCAAATTCCATTGCTTTGGAGGCCGATGAAACTACAGACACCTCTAATCATCAGCAAATGGTTGTTATAATTCGATACGTGTTTAATGGACAAACTTTTGAACGCTTATGTTGTTTTTTTAAGCCGAGTGGAGATAAAGCTGATGTATTAGCAAAAACATTGCATGAATTGTAAAGTAATTTAAATTCTCCTTCTGAGTCTGATAACAATAAACTGATCGCTCAAAGTTATTATGGGGCGTCGGTGATAAGACAAATGATGTCCAAGCCATTATCAAAAGAACATTTCCACATGCACATTATATTCACTGTTACGCGCATCAATTTAATTTAATTATTGTACGACCGGCACAGTGCAATAAAAAAGTGAAATTTTCTTTGCCAATTTGTAGTCATTTTCATGTTTTTTTCTCCTATACGCTGGATTTTCGAAAGTCGAACTGTGGACACATTATTTGAACACCAGGATTCTCTCAAAGAATGTTTGACGAAGATGGGATGGATTCAGTTACTATTAGTGAAGCAAGTGGTTTATTGAAACATTTGAATTGCCCGGAATTTCTCTACTGGTGGAAAATAATTCTTTTAATCATGCCACATATTGAAATATTATTCAATCAGACTCAAATGCGTGGGATTGACAGTGCTTAACTGCAAAAGGCAATTGAACAATTCCAACAGCAAATTATTCAAATTAGAAATTCTACTGACAATGACAATCAAGAACGCAATAATGAAGAACCTGCTAGGAAAGACAAAAACGACAGCTGGAGATAACAGAGCTGTTATTGCAAAGGAAGTATGTGCCACTATTTTAAGCCAAATTAGCGACCGATTTGATTTTAGGGATCACTTAAGTGAAGCAAAATTATTTGATTCTCGAAATATTGAAACTTATATACGTGCATTTCTACAAAAACATTTTGATAAAACTGTGAAATCTTATCCTATGTTGGACAGTGTGAAATTGAAAGTGATTTTTCAGCAATTCATGAACATGAATGAAAAAGATTTTGACGCAAACACACAAACTGTTGGATATTATTTGTACAAAGCCCATGTCGACAGCAGAATATGGACGATGTTTTTGCACCATCAAACGCATTAACACTTTTCTGAGAAGCACACAGTGGCGGCTCCTCGAGGAGGCTCAGCCTCCTCACCAATTTATCTTAATGATCATTCTCCATTTTATTTTCTGTTTCTCTGATAATTTTTAAAATTTTACAATTAATTCCCCGTTCTCAGTAGTTATTTTTAATCTGGCAACAGTGCCCTGAGGCTAGACTCCCCTATCTCAAACGCTGAGCATGTGTTGTTCAACCCAGTTGCCGTTTTTCCGACCAATTCGATCGCCAACTGGGTAAATCAGCAACACCCTCTGGAAGCTAGCCTGCGGCACCCGCTCCCAATCTATGAAATACGACAAGTGCGTTCTGCCGACTGCTGAGTAGGTCAGTCAGTGCTTGTTTATGTGTTGTCACGCCACGCGAAGTAAGGTTAGATTGTTGTCTGTTGTAAATTTAAAATGAGTGTTAGTGAGTTAGTTGCTGCCTTTTAGAAAATCTATTTAGTGGATTAACATATGATAAAAGTGTCTCTTTTAAATAAACGGCCTTTACCGGATTTGAAAGTATTAGTAATGTCAGGTAACTATCAAAATCGATCATTTAATACTAATAGTAGTATCGACAAGACGAAGTTTTTAAAAAAATCATTGATTTCCCTGTAATGCTCCAAACTCGATGGAATTTTACATCACGTGCAGTATTTACCATCCATAAAAATAAAGACAAATTAATTGAAACATTTGATTTTGTATTAAACAGTGATGACTTTTCAACAGATCAGGTTTCATTAAATGCTGCTGTTGGTTTAAAATCGTATTTAGAAAATGAAGAATTTTTGCTTTTTCTTGATAATTTTAAATTAATATTTGAACAAACTGATCTTATTTTTCAAATTTTACAACATAAATTCACTGATATAATTTATTCAAGAGATCGTTTAAAACATCTTATTGGAAAAATTTCAAGTTTCCGTAATACAGAATTCATTTTAATATTTTATTTCAAAATTTTTCAACTGATGAGGCTCCCCACCCCGAAAAGGAGGAAAATATATAATTTGGTAGACAAGAAACTACATTATAAACAACTTTTTTATGAAATTTTATATACTATAGGTCAAATTGAGATTCGATTTTCCGATTTACATGATTCGAAGTTTTTTGACTTGACGAATAGAAGATTTTTCGAATCTTTTTCAAAAGAGTTCCCCAATACACTTTAAGGTAACTTAGTTCTAAAATATAAATTTTTTGATAAAATAGCACAATGAATTATGCGTTATATACTCGGATAAAGATATTTTAGGCCAGTACGACAGTCACACCGATATGATAAAATATATGATAGACAATGATTTGCAACAAGTTTCACCTCAGTTTTATAAACTGATTTGTTTGACAGTCACCATTCCTGTCACGTCGGCATCGGTGGAGAGATCATTTTCTACTCTCAAACGAATCAAAACTTACATGCCAAATACAAATACGATGGGCCAAAATCGTTTATACAATGTCAGTTTAATATCTATTGAAAAAGATTTAGTAAAACACTTAAAGCAAATTGATACATTTTTTGATATTATTGATCATTTTTCGCCAACTGAAGACCGCAGAATTCCGTTAATATTACTAAAATTAATAAAAAGAAACAAAATATGAAAAATTCCAAAAAAAAAGAAAAAATAGTAAAAATCCAAAAAAAATAAAAGACAAAAAACGAACAAAAAAATTTTTTGTCAATAGAAACTCTATACCTCCACGTTGGTTCTTGTTGGGTAACAATTAATTCTGTCACTGAAGTAGCTGGTACGGTCCCTGTGCAAAGGTTAAAAAGCTGTGAATAGAGTATATTTTTACAAAAACGTTTTATGTCCAGCCTCCTCTCTCAAAAATTCACGAGCCGCCACTTGAAGCACAATGTCAGAAGATCGACTGAACACAATGGCGATCCTATCAATAGAAAAAAAGTTCGTCCAGTTTATCCCAGATTTTGACAACAAAGTCACAGACTTTTTTTCAGCATGAAAACATAGATAATTTTTTTCTTGTTTCCACCCTCTTTCATAACTCATGAGATGCCACTGCATTATTTAAAAAGAATCGTAAGAGTAGTAATAAAAAATATATGATATTTACCGGATATTAAAAATGTTATTATTGTTTATTTTCAGTGGGTACATAATAATAATTAATTATAATTATTCAAAGTGATAATATCGAATACCAACAGTGCAGTTAACCATTTGTCTCATTAAAATGGAAATTGCTAGAGTATAGATAATAGTAAATAAAATGTAAATGTGGAATTTTCATATTTCAAATACATGTTGTACTTTGATCTCATCTCACCATATCACAAGAAAGAGAAATACACCAAGCATCAGATGTATAGTTATTACTATTTGTAACTGTACTGACATTATAATCACCTGAGAAGATAATCCAACACTCGTTCATAACATATTACGCCTCGATTTAACGACATCTTACTAAGATTAAAATCAATAATTACTTATTACTTATCATTATTTTTTCTTATTTTCACTGGGAGCATGAGTACTTGCAAGCTATTTCATCTCCTCGAACACTTTACAGAATTGACATAATTATTTGATTTATATACAAGCGATAACTGAAAATTTGATGAATTATGTAGAAAGTTGCCCAAGGTAATTGATCCATAGACCGCTAACTTCCCTCACCTTCCTCCTATTGTTCCGCTTTCGAGCACTTGCGCCGGTTGAATGTATGATTATGATAAACAGGATGTCCAGAAATTCATACGCCAAACTTCTGGGGGATTACATGAGAAAAAAAGAAGAAAAAAGCTGCTTTGAAAATGGGTGCTAGAAGATGATTTTCGTTTAATATTTCAGGAACCATAACATGCCAATCTTCCAATTTTGGTAATTGGACTATTATCGATGCAAGAATTTTTTATACGATACCATTCGATGAAATTCTTCGGACCTTCAATATATTTTCTGCTTGATTTTTATTCACATATTTTTTTTATTTTACCAATATTTACATTTTAGTTGGGTTAATTTTGCTACTAGAAGGTTTTCGTGAAATTTTTGGTTAGACGGATCATTTATGAGAAAAACCTATTCAAAAATATCGCTATTATCGATTTTAGCATTATCAACAAACCATTATTGCGAATTTTCGTAAGAATCGATTTGGTCGAGATTTTTCCATAAGTACCCTTATGAAATTTTGAAATTTACAACATTTTACAGTCCTTTGATGATCGCTGGAACATTCTATGGGATCTCAGAACTCTACCGTTACCAATTTTCGATACATTATTCTTCAAAAGTACCATTTTGTTAGGCTTATGGGTTATGGGATAAGCAGAATTCCGGATTTCTACATGCTATAACTTGATTAATCGTTGTTTAAGGTTGAAACCAAAGCGAAAATCGATTTACCCATCATCCAAAAAACATTATACAAATTTTCATGAGAATAGATTTGAAAAATTCAAAAATTTCAAAAACCTTTGATTATCGTTGGAACATATTCTATGTGACTTCGGAAGTTGGAGAATAATACTCAAATTTTACACAAAACCTTTAACATTTAATTTAAAAATGCTGACAAATTGTTTCACCACACTGTGGCATTCACAAAGCAAGGAATTATCAACTGAAGCTAAATCTAAAAGTATGTCCTTAAATATCAGGGATCAGAATGAGGTACAAATTGAGGGATGGGGGTGGATAATGGTGGGAGTGTGTTTACAAAATTGTTGACAAGCGGTGAATTATATGTGTCGATTTGATCATTTAATATTACATTATTATTGTTTTTTGAGTGTTTCAATATTTCTATGGATTCTAATATATTAAGTGTATGTCCTTTTTCCTGAATATGTAGAATATCGGGATTAAGGGTGAAATTGTGGTTATGTTCTAACAGGTGATTCGCGTAATTAGAGTCCTCTTTTTCGAGCCTGTAGCTTCTCAAATGTTCGTTGAACCTTACGCTGAAACTGCGTCCAGTTTGTCATATGTACAAAGCACTACAGTCATCACATCTCAGTCTGTAAACTCCAGATTTCTTTAATTTATCTTTTTTTAGATTTTGAGTTATTAATATACGAGCATAGGTTATTTGTTGTTTTAAAGGCTTCGTTTTTATTCTGTTTTTTAAGGAATTGAGATATTTTTGATGAATGCTTACCTAAATATGTTAGACATGTGAAATTTGATTTGGTATTATTATTAATCTGCGGATAAATGACGTTTAAGGCTTTTTTATTGAGTTTATTTTGGAATATTTTATTAATTATCTTGACATTATAACCGTTATTTTAGGCAACCGCTTGTTAATAATTTTGTAAATATACTCCCACCATTATCCACCCCCATCCCTCAATTTGTACCACACTCTGGTCCCTGATATTTAAGGGCATACTTTTAGATTTAGCTTTAGTTGATAACTCCTTGCTTTGAAAATGCCACAGTGTGGTGAAACAATTTGTCAGCATTTTTAAATTAAATGTTAAAAGTTTTGTGTAAAATTTGAGTTTTATTCTCTACAACTTCCGAAGTATCATGAATTTACACTACGTAAACGCCGAAACCATAGATATATTCTATGTGATCTTAGAACCCTTCTGTTATCAATTTTGGACACCTTATTCGTCAAAAGTATAATTTTGTTGGGGTTATGTGCTATGGGATAAGTAGAATCTAGGGTTTATACTTGCTACAACTTGATTAATCGTTGTTTAAGGTTAAAACTAAAGTGAGAATCGATTTTCTCATCATCAAAAAAAGCATTATTACGAATTTTCTTCAGAATCGATTAGGTTGAGTAAATCGAGATTATTCCATACTTACCTTTACGAAATTTTGAAATTCAAAAATTTCAAAATCCTTTGTGAATCGCTGGAGCTTATTCTATAGGATCTTAGAATACTACCGTTGTCAATTTCAGATACATTTTGCGTCCAAAGTATGGTTTTGTTGGTGTTTTGGATTATGGGATAAGTGGATAAGTGGGTTTCTTCATTTTTCTACATTATGTACTTTGATTACTCTTTGTCTGAGGTTAAAACTCACTTTAGAATCGATTTTCCCATCATCAAAAAAGCATTATTACGAATTTTCTTCAGAATCGATTAGGTTGAGCAAATCGAGATTATTCCATACTTACCCTTACGAAATTTTGAAATTCAAAAATTTCAAAATCCTTTGTGAATCGCTGGAGCTTATTCTATAGGATCTTAGAATACTACCGTTGTCAATTTCAGATACATTTTGCGTCCAAAGTATGGTTTTGTTGGTGTTTTGGATTATGGGATAAGTGGATAAGTGGGTTTCTTCATTTTTCTACATTATATACTTTGATTACTCTTTGTCTGAGGTTAAAACTCACTTTAGAATCGATTTTCCCATCATCAAAAAAGCATTATTACGAATTTTCTTCAGAATCGATTAGGTTGAGCAAATCGAGATTATTCCATACTTACCCTTACGAAATTTTGAAATTCAAAAATTTCAAAATCCTTTGTGAATCGCTGGAGCTTATTCTATAGGATCTTAGAATACTACCGTTGTCAATTTCAGATACATTTTGCGTCCAAAGTATGGTTTTGTTGGTGTTTTGGATTATGGGATAAGTGGATAAGTGGGTTTCTTCATTTTTCTACATTATATACTTTGATTACTCTTTGTCTGAGGTTAAAACTCACTTTAGAATCGATTTTCCCATCATCAAAAAAGCATTATTACGAATTTTCATCAAAATCGATTAGGTCGAAGAAAATCGAGATTTTTCCATATTTATGAAATTTCGAAAAATTCAAAAAATGTGCCTAAGAATATTTTATATCTCACTCACTGATACCAAGTTCATTTCAATAATTATACATTAATGATGTCGCAATGACACAACGTAGAGAATACTCAGTACTTTCTCAATATTTAGAACTAGGAATATACACAGAATAAGCATGGATGGAATATGTATCTACTGCTCCATACAATTTCAATCCATGATTGATTAATACCACTGTGTTGTTATAATTTTAATGATTTTAATCATGAGTGTCCGAATGAAGGTATTTATTATACGAAATCGATGATTTGTTAAAATTATGATTCATGAGAAAATGCTTAAAAATCATAAATTCGGAACGTTTCAACGTTTCATATCGAGGTCATGTAATATGAAATAAAATCCCGCGATATATTTATAACTCCGAACCGAAACATATAATCCTATTTATTTCATGTGCAAAATGACAACATGAAATATAGTTTCCAGATAAATATTAAATTCTTAGAACATTTCGTCTAGGCATGTTAGTTGAAAATTATGAAAATTACCGGCAGAAGCCAGACCAGAGCCGAAGGTATGGAAGGGGTTGTCGGGAGGGTTTGAACTTTTTTAGCTTTGTATATGGACTTAGAATTTCGTACAAAAATATGAAAATTTCTCTCGACCGAATAGAATAAGTTCACGCAATAATAATCGAAACGTTGAAGTTGATGCCTACGTTGTACCAGACAATTTTTTTTGTGTACCGTGACGCATCAATATATTCCCACAATGGTTGACTCAAATTGTTATATTTTATTTTCCTCACTATGTCTGGTATGAGGGAAGTATTGACTATTGCACCGTTGCTGTTGGTCGTACTAATTTAATGTTGAAAATGAAGGATTTTTTGTGAGCCAGTAGTGGAATATAGGGAGAGAAGATAGACATTCGTATGTTCTTGGAAGTTTCGAATTTATAGGCATAGCGAAAGACCTCACTAGGTAAAGAGTTACACAACTTCACGGTTCGATAAAAAAATTAAATCTGGTAGGAAGAAATTCCGCAGATTTCAAGTTTAACATTGGCGTTGATATTCAGGTTCTTAAACGGCATGGGGATGGCGATCTTCAATCGTAGCTGAAGGATACGTGGAAGAAAGCACTGATAATAAAATAAAAAATTCCAAAAGGATATTTAACTATGTTCAATTTGGACAATCCCAAGAAGCCTCTTAATAAATTGTGGTGAATGAAAAAAATGTTCAGCAACAACTAGTTATTGCAACGAGGGTCATAAGTTGTAACCCTTTCTAACTTAAACAACTGTTCTTTTAATATTTATTGTGATAATTTTGATTGATTTGATTGATTTTGATTAATTGTGCTTTAAATGATACTGATGTTTTTATGCAGTATTGGTTGCTATGCAGTAAAATGTCCCATTACTGTCATTATTGTACGATTTTGAGGTCGTTAATGCAGTGCATTACTTTACCTAAATACATTATGTAGATCATTTGAATGAAATTTCAAAGTAACAATAATAATTTAACGTCTTTCATTAGCTGTTTCTAAATCATTTCCAATATATTTTCTGTTCCTACGATCATATATTTTAACCCGCAGAAGTTTCTGAAAGTGTTTTGTACAGTTTCTTGTCGTTTTTGAGATTAGATGTACACATCCCCCTGACCATCACTCATCCATTTGTTATTTTCAGTTGTAGCAATATTTCTATGATCCATTATCATTATTAATGATTGATGGAACTAATAAATCTCATATTTGTAATTGTGAATACTTTAAATTGCATAACTTTTCTTTATTTCATTAGTCTTTTCTATTGTAAAGAATAACCGTTTCTACAATTACTGCTATTTGATTAATTATTTATCAATCAGGAAACAAAAACAGAATATTGTCTCTTTGGATTGTGTGAGATTGTTTCGATAAAATAATCAATAAATAAATTTAAATGTATAATATTATCAGCTACTGTTTCTACAATGTGTATGAATTGTGGTTAACTCAGTTCCTGATTCTTCTTTGTTGAGGAAAGTTATTAACCACAAGATTTATTTTCATATCTTCTAGTTATCAATTAACGATATGATTGCTCGGAGTAATAGAGAGTGACTAAATATCTATAGGGAAAACCGTGTTATTGGTAACTATATAAGTGATACAGGATAGACTGCAATAATGGATAAAACGATAGAATTAATTTTAATAATGATTCTTGACCCAGGAATGATTTATATATAAATTCTCGGGAAATAGGCCACACTAACACATATGCTTATTGTTTTCGTCTTTACGTACGTTTCGGTCTCACAATCATCATGAGAAAACGTACTATGTCTAAAACGGAATTTTTTAAAGTTAATTGTATTAGCACAAAGTGTCCTTATCGCATCAATTTCAATCAAAAATTAACACAGTTAATAAGTTTATGCGCAACATTTATATCTTACTTTATTAAACATTTCTTAATTTTTTCTAGGGTCTCCGGAATGTATGGTAGGTACTGTTATAAAATTGGGTTGGGTTGATTAAAAAAAAAATTTTTATCGCACAAAACATAGCTTACAATTAGTAGGAATTGCTTACAGAAGCTGTGGAGATATTCGCAACAAACTAAATTTTTTTTTTAATTTCAACACCCTGTATCTCGAAAATGAAGTGATTTAGAGAAAAATTTTATATGAAAGACCCCTATTATTTTCGGAAGCTCTATCGTTTGCCGAAGTTATGGACGAAAAAACGGAAACACCCTGTATTGACAGTTCAATTATTTACACCACAGAGTGAACACAGAAAATAGACAGCATCTTCACTCTCCGATGACGTCACTTGAATCTTAAAATCAGAAGTTCGGACACTTCTGCAGGTTATATGCACGTGATATATATTTATAACCAGAAAAACGCTGTTGTCATTATGATAATTCTATTTCACAAACTGAAGACACACGCACACGCACGGACATCATGTCAAAAATAGTGTAGATCGATTCATGAATTCTCAAAAGGGATATGTCCGCGATAATCCGGAAAATTTGTTCCGGGCAGATTACAATAGTTCCCTTACACGTATAGTGAAAGAAGTAGAAATATCTAAAATCGCTATGAGAAAAGAAGAAAATTATAAATCACAATGTGCAATAGTAGAATTAAACGCTAAACAGGATATCGCTTATTTTTTAACTGGAAAGAAGTTTAACGTATGAAGCCAAGCCAAAATAATTAGTATTTTTGTAATATAACGATAAATGAATGTTACATCAGGAAATATGAAACATACTTTGAAGTGCTATAGTTAGCACAAGATTACTGCCGAGGAACTATTAAGATCTCAACGCTTCCTTCATAACGGAGAAAAAGCGTATAAAAACAAACGCTTCTATCTTGTTCAAGTCTTGCCACTTCCAATTCGTTTCCTTTCTGTATATTTTGGTATCAAAAAACAATTAATATTCATCAAACTTAGAGCTTCTGTTCAGCACCATATCCCTAATATACCATGATTTTCACCCTTTATATTAACAAACTTCTTACAGCCATGCAGTAGGCAAATTGCATTGTTATTATTAAATTATGTATGGCAAATGCTTTATAGCTATCAGTATGCACTTTTCTGAAATCATTAGTGATCGTAGTGCCAGCATATTAAACAAATACGAGTCCCTAATTGAATTCTGAGCAAATTTTTTGTCTTCGGTTCACCTGAGAATCAAATTATAATGAGGAAAAAGAGATTTATTAGTTTGTCTAGAGCTGATAGTTCTAGATTCTTCTCTTCCTGTTCCTAACGTATACAGATTGTGAATCTCTAAATATATGATGAGGTTATGGAGTAAAATCATGATAATATTACAAAAACTAAGTTTCCATCTTAAACAAAAAGAGTTATTGGATATCCACCAAAATTGCCAGTATTAGTGGTAATCTCAGAAGAAACTTATCTAGTTTGTTATAAGATGAAGTAGTTCACCTTCATCCAAGGTTTCGAATACTATGATTTTATCATGATCTGTGAAAGTACCGAGGACCTTTCAGCTAGCAAGATACCAGGTAACCATCATCAGAGTAAACTAAATTAGAAATCAAAATGTATTTGGAATTAGTAGGGTTTATAAGGGGTAGCTCAGTCTCAGCTTGAGATAAATCTGAATTCAATAAATTTTGATCCATAATTTACTTTACTCTGATGATGGCTACTTGGTAGCTGAAGGTCCACAGTACTTTGACAGTATGTTTAGTGGATAAGGCAGATTGTTTCTTATTTATAGTGTTATAGTGTATCCACAGTGTGAACTCTTTTTAATTTATTATTCTAGAACTTAGGGGATTATTACTCTAGGATTACATGGTGGTTTTTTACATTTTAATAATGACGAATTCCTATTAACAGTAGGGTATAGAAGCTAATCAGGACAATAATTCGTGGAAGAAATACATTACATAGCTTCAAATAATGAATGAACTTTTGATGATATTTGTGATGTCACTCCCAAGATCATAATGAATATTGACTATGGTGAAAATATACATTATACAGACAACAAGTTATTAATAAACCAGTACAGGAAACTCTGGAGTTCTGGCGGATACATGAACTATGAATCTTAGCATAAACATTTGATAAAGGTGAACTTGGTCAAACCATAGAGAACACAGTACTCTACTTTTCATAAGCAGAACGTCAATATTCTCTACTTGGACCCATATCCGCCGAACTTATTGAAAAGCATCTTTGAAATCTGCAGTGTTGGAATTTACGGATATACATTTTTTCTTCCCTCACTATACGTAGTGTATAGTGTAAGGGGAGTATTGTAATCGGCACAAAAGAAATGTTCGGGGTTTTCGCGTATACATCCATTTTGTACATTTCTGAATCGATGTAGACTATTTTGTGATGTTTTTTTGTGTATTTATGTGATGATTTTTATGTTGATAAATCAATCGTTAAAATGAAAACATAAATTTCGTATTTTAAAAGTATAGTAAACACTGTTTTCCATTCAACTTGAACTGTGAACAGGGTCTACTCAAAAAGGTACGATTATTGATGTCAAATAGAACCAAAGTTTTTCGTTTCTCAGGTTGGATGGTGACAACATGCCTATTAGTTCCAGACAGTTGTTTAGTCCTTCTTGTTTTACTGAAAAGTGATTACAAACGTGTTAGAATCTTACGATGAACAAATCTTTTGTGCAAAGTGAATACAAACACATTTCATGTTAGAATCATACGATAGACAAAGCTTTTGTGCAAAGTGAATACAAACACATTTCATGTTAGAATCATACGATAGACAAAGCTTTTGTGCAAAGTGAATACAAACACATTTCATGTAAGAATCATACGATTGACAAAGCTTTTGTGCAAAGTGAATACAAACACATTCCATGTGAGAACCATACGATTGACAAAGCTTTTGTGCAAAGTTAATACAAACACAATTCGTGTAAGAATCATATGATAGACAAAGTTTTGAAGAACCACAATGAAGTAGGGGGTTTATTATTTATGATTGATTTATATTTTCAGTCTCCAAAGGAATTGTTATCATGAACTTCATGCAAATTCATATGTTAGTTTTATACCATGACTTTATCAAGAATCTGCGAGAATGTAAACGTTTCAAATGTTAATAGTTTATAATGAAAATAAACGTCATTGTTTCTAACATGGTCTACCAACGGATATGGTGATTTATAACTTCTAAACTTCTTTATCACGAAAACTATTATTTATTTTTATAAATGTGCAGCTTAATACAATACAATGCAATTTGTCACAAAGATTAAGTCATGGAATGTTTTAAAAACGATAAGTTTATAGTAATTCTTTTTTTACACAATCGCTAATAATAGAAATAAATTAACCATTTTCAAGTGTAATATTGTTTATTGATACAAAATATGTACATAGGCAATACTTATTGCCAGGCTCTTTAAATGGATCCTTCGCGTATGTTTCGTTTTCAAGATTCCATTCATTTGTAAAAAAACAATAGATTGTTGTTAGGTTATGTTGTTTATCTGAAATGTCGTAATTCTGCAATAGAGGTAATTTTGAAATTGTAATTCAAACACTAATACGCTAATAAAGTGGAAAAAATTCAAAAACAGTATTCCATGTTGACTGTTTTTTCAACGGAACTGGTAGGTCCACTATGACATACGAGAAACACGTTGTAAAAAAACATATATTTTTTCTGAGAAAAATAAAATTGAAATGCATTATCTGACATTACATCATGAGGAATTTTTTGTTAAAGAATACAGTGTGTTCATGATAAAGATGTTTATCATGAATATATCACGAACGGTAATAGATATATAGTTTTGGTTAATCGGGGAGTAAGTTAATTAATCTTGATTAGTAGACAGCTAGTCTTGAAAATTCTTGGCTTCCAGATGAATTCCGCGTAACATTAGCACGACTCAATGCCGACGTTTCGCCAACCATCACAGGAGCTATCTTCAGGCTTGAACAGAAGCTGATCCATTTGGATTTTATCGAGTGAAAATTTCTCGCCACATAGCTCACTGTTGTTACCGCTACAATTAGTTTTAAGAAATCCCGTTTTAGACATTGATACGTCTTCTGATGATGGTCGTGAGACCGAAACGTACGTAAAGACGAAAATAATAAACATATGTGTTAGTGTGACTACGTCCAAAGCTTTTCTCTTCATTAAATCAGATATGGATATTTTTTGCTTTACAAAACCAATTGTAAGCAGCTTCGTCTATCGACAATCTTTTGGTTTTGGAAAATTTTCAGTTTTGATGTGAATTCTTCAAACAGTTTGTTTTATTCATGTTTTATTATGATGTCGTTAACTTGTGTTCCTCCAACACCAAATTTTCAGCAATTTTCTCGCACGCACTTATACCGAACTTTTCACTTTCAATGGTAATGTTAATTTCGTCTTTTAGAAACAAACATTTTCTCTTCACCGAAATGATACTATGTAGTAATAACTGCAATAATTGTTAACCGTAAAATGTACGACCGACACGACGATGGAACAGAAACTAAGCAATTTAAACTATATGTAGGTTAAATTAATACGTAAAGTCCTTTTCACTAATGGTATCGACCTAATGACAGCAATAAAACTATCTGAGTAAATCCCATTGTGACTAAAGTTTCCGGCCCTGACAGCTAATACTGTTTATTTATGAGCAGCTCGCTTATTGCAATAATCTGTTCTGGGACCGGTGATAGGAGGTGTAATTGCAAATATTTTTTCTAAGGAATACCGACGTTGGTCACCGTGGGCGCTTTATGGGGTATATTTAGGGTGTTTCAAAAGAGGTGGCCCCGTTGCTAGGATTGGTAGAACACTGAAAGATGAGTGCTCCGTTTGGTGTAAAAATTTCGTAACCGCATCCCTATTCAAGATACAAGGGTGTTGTAAAAAAAATTTTAAAGACATTTTCTACGATTATGTTGAAACTACTGGTATGAATATGTTTTGGAAGCTAACACATTTAGTTTTATATCTGGCTCTCATAGAGGGCGCTAATTATACGGTTCATCCCGAGTAGTTTTAATCATAACTTTTTTGAGGTTAGATTTTCTAATTCAAATTTTATGTCAAATTGAACACCATTCAATTTCATACAAAGAAGGTACTCTTGGTAAAACTCGATGTGTACCGTTTTCGAAATATTTTGATTTGAAAATAATGAAGTAATAACTGATGCTAGTATACAGTAAAAAACAACTACCAATTTATTGAAAACCAAAAGCAATAGCATTATTCTAAGGCTAAAGTTATTAATTAAACGAAGAATCACATTAAAAATTGAAATAAATTATAATAAAAACATGAAATATTCAATCAGTTAGAGTAAGTGTTGAAAATCTAACCTCAAAAAAGTTATGATTAAAACTACTCCGTATGAATCGTGTAATTAGCGCCCTCTACTAGAGTCAGATATAAAAATAAACATCATGCGATCGATGTGTCAGTTTCAAAACATATTCATACCAAATTTCATTACAATGTTGCTAGTAGTTTCGACATAATCGTAAAAAAGTCTTTAAAATTTTTAAGCTATTGCATATAGCTCTAATCGCGGGCTTTGAGCGCGGCGACCGAATCAAGGAAAAAAACAAAAGACAAATACCGTAACGAAAATCTAAAAAAACAAAAAACAAATACCGTAACGAAATATCCTAAGACACACCACTCCGCCTACCATGTTGCTCAGCCGAGCTTAAAATTGTCGAAATGTTAACTTTGAACCTTTTAAAAGGTCGTGATAGCCCCAAAGTGGGTCGAAAACTGTTTTGAATTGGTTAATTTTCGATGAATCGAATGACGTTCACGTGAGAAGCGCGTAGCTCGCGAGTTAGAAAAGTGCAAATTTACGGTACATAGAACATCTTAACGAGGATTTTTCGCATGCGGTTTTCGCTCCATGTCGTTAGTTTATGAACGGGGCCAACTAAATAGCATAGTCTCGGGCCCCAAAATGTCGATTAAATAGGAAAATTTAATTGAAACAGGTTGAGGTATTCTCAGCTGTCACCTACTAGCATCTGACATGCGACGTACGAAAGGGAATTTTCTAGCTACTTAAATATACCGAAAGCGGGTAAAAGCTAGCGGCTCATAGCCCAAAATACTTTATTACAACTGGCGCCGGCCGCACGGGGTTCGAAACGGTCCCAAATTAACAAAATAGAGGTAAAATGTATAAACTCTAACTTACGCGCAGCGAGCTCCTCGAGGATATGTCAAAATTATTACGTTCGTAGCTAATTACATAAGACGTCTGGCGTTCATGCAATTGTGTTTTTATACAATGCGAACCTTCTAATTTCGATAGGCCACGTGAAAATCCAGGAACGGGAAGCGCTATCGAGATCTGAACGTTGAAACTTTCGTATAAAATTGTGTTTACAAGTCAACTGACACTTGTCACCATAGATAACTCTACTACCGATAGTAGAGTTATCTATGCTTGACACAGGATACTCTTCATAGAGATCAAGATGATACTCTTTTTTACTCATAATTCGTGAAGATTTTGAAGGGGTAGTGGATGTTTTTCTGCCTAACTTTTTCCAGCGGCGTAGTGCTATGCAATAGCTTTACGGCGGCAGTCCCCGAGTGCCACACGTTCCATTTTTCACAACACCCTGTATCTTGAATACGGATGCGGTTACGGAAATGTTTCACTCAGCGAAGCACTTATCTTTCAGTGTTCTATCTATCCTAACAACAGGGCCACCTTTTTTTGGAACATCCTGTATAACTGCAATTAGGAATTCTGAAGCTGACTGTTTTTGGAGATGACCGCTTCCAAGAGGTGGCCGAAAATATAGGATGTACTGTAATAATAATAATATCTTTATTAATCCTGTAAGTTATTAACTAAATAGATAGGATAAAAAATTTGTAAAATGAAAATATACTTAGAAATTTGCATAATACATAATACATAATATGAGACAGTTTAGACATGTTATTTTGGGAGGAAGTAATTCACAACTTACTTAAATATTTTTTTTTATACTTTGACTACACGAGAAGGAAACCTATGATGCTCGAAGAACATCGTATGGGCAGGGAAATTCAGGGGAAGGAAATAGTATTTTTCTTGAAGGTTTGGAGGTTATAGGCATAGGGGAAGACCTCACTAAATAAATAGTTCCACAACTTCGCTATTCGGTGAAAAAAGTGTGTCTGGTAGGAAGAAGTTCGGCAGGTCTCGAACTTGACAATGAAGGGGTGACTAATTTGAGCTCGTCTAGTCCGTCTATCTGGAATCTCTTGTAGTGGAACAACAGACGAGGTTTCTGATGAACTCCAGAAAAGGGAGACATCTCCCACCGATGTTTTAGAGAGGTCAATGAAGTGTGACATCATCAATCAGACGAATAGCTCTCTTCCAAGAGCTCCAGCGTAAGCCGAACTCCAAACATGAGAATAGTACTCCAGGACAGGTCGAATCTGTGTTTTGTAGATTATGCGGAGCTGATGGGATGTAAAGTAGCTCTTGGCATGGAATAGAATACCAAGTTTTTGTGCAGCGGTTTTTGCAATGGACTTCACATGACTGTCCCATGAGAGGATAATGTCTGCCAAAGAGAACACTGAGAAGGCACGTCAGTTATATAAAAAACATGATTTCACATACATAAATGAAATACATACATAATACAGTGAAACTTATATTAACGGATTCCCATACACTATGGAAACCTTTACTGAACGGAGAATTTTCAGTTTACCGAACATTCCATATGTAGGTACATTGCTAAGACACCCCTTAACAACGGACCCTCCTTATAACGATTCCCGACAAAATTTACCTACATGTTTCTATCAATTCTCTTACAATTTAACGTGCCAACAACGGGCAATAAGGCAATAAATATGACGATTGAAGTCTATTAAAAATTTGGCTCGGGAAACCCAATTAACTGGTAGTCATAAAACTAGGTAGGTACTCAGTGCTCAGTTTTTTATTCTAGATTAGGTAAAATTACCAAGAAAGGTTTCTGGAACAACCCACTTCAGAATTTATCAATAATTAAAACTATCAGTAATATAAGTGATGCTTACCAAAAATTAAGGCATCTAAAGGTGATCCAATAACAAGTCAAAAAATTTCGGAGGTAATTTTGAATGTTGAATCAGAAATTGTACAAAATATTGTTCAAACGAAAAAACAAACTGAATTTCAAGTTTTCTTTAAGAAGTAAAAGTATGTTATGTACATAAGGATACAAGGTGCCGACAAAATCATACCGAGAATGTAAAACATATCTAGTAGAGATAGAAATCAGGTTAGATTAGTATATACCCAATATAATTAAAGATTAACCAAGCAATTCACGGTTTCTCCCAATATTCGTAGTAAGAAATTCTTGAAAATTAACAATCTGCCGAATTTGGGTTTTATTTATCTTATCTGGGTCTTTCAAACATCAATATTGAAAGATTATTAAATAACTGCTTGCTAATCAGTTGATTGGAATTGTGGTATGGTGCCAATGATATTATTATCAATTACCAACTTACCAATGTTTAATGCGATTGACGTATATTACCTTGAATTGCCAACAACAAATTAATGCGTCACTGGGAAAACTACAAAACTATCAGAGTTATCAAAATTATTCAATATTGTACTGGATACTTGATGTGAGCAGTACGTTTCATTCAGGTACCAAATAGAATTATCCATTTCCACAAAGTATTATATCATCATATTGAAAGATAATTAGAACCTTAAGTAAATATAATGAACATATCAGTTGAGGATGGACTATTTTCAAAATTTGCATTGATACAACCCTGCTTCAAAAAAGGATATCTCGAGTCATTTGTAAGTTATAGACTTCACAGTACACTCCTCTTTCTCAATAATCTTCGAATTGACGGTTTATGAGGCGTTATTCGAATTAACGCATAATATATAAAGGTCTTGACAAGCATGACCCTTGGTATTTCTTAGTCTTCTTCAGACCTTTTGACTGTAATCCAAAGGATTAAACTGAACTGGTTTTAATCCCGTCTGAATGGGCACACACATGCACTTATTCGAATCATAAATCAGGACAACAGGTGCAGTCCAAGACTGAACGTAAGCCTGGGGGCACCACAGTGGAGCATTTTGGGCCCACTTCTTGTTACAATCGTCTTCAATGATTTTGGGATGCTTGCTGAGCACATCGCAATAATTATAAATTATGTCGATGATTGCACATTACAACTCATTGCAACTTTTTCAGATCATACAAAATGGGTAGGCCGTTGATAGGAAAAGCTGAAAAATGGTGCAAAAGCAGACGACTCATCTTAAATTTTCACAAAACGAATGCTGTTTTCTTTAAATCTAACCCTGGTTACTTACAATCCATATCAAACTGAATCTACAATAACATTTCACTACGCTAATTTTCCCCAGAGCGCCAAATATGCTATTATTTAGCAGCGCGAAGAACATTTTCCTAATCTAGAAAAGAGCTATACGCATAAAAAAAATAACTCTGGATATCATAGCTGAGGGTTTTCTTTGTTCGTTTTAGAATTATTTATTCGTTATGGCTAGCTTCCCGGTACCGATACTCGAACTAATCCCAGTAGAAACTGTTGCGACCTAATATATGTGTTCAAAGGCAAGGAAAAATTCAACAAACGAAAGTATGATAACAGTGCCGCTTGGGGTTTCGAACCTACGCTATTATGGGAAGCAAAAGTATGCAGAGCAGAGCTACCGCTTCGACTAGATCGCCGATGCAGGATCAACATTGAATTGGGTATATGAAATAGGAGTTAGACTATTACATGTATCGTGATTTGTTCTAGTATGAGTACCGGTAGTTTAAACACTACCTTATTTATGTCGAAATATTCACAAGATGTTTTAAATTACTATAAAAATCCTTAGTTTTATTATAATATTCAGAGAGTCAATAAAAAGTCTATAATTGTGGAACCCAAGCTGTTTGTTCCAAACCAAAGACATCCTTTGAAAGATCCATAAAACTCAATTGTAAATATTCCTGTATTATATTAGGTATCGTAATTATTTAAGTGAATCAAAATGAGCTTAATCCGTTTATAATAGGTATTTTGGAACACAGTGATACTGGACTTTCCTGTCGTAAATACAAAGTAAGAATTCGCAGAAAGGTTGCATAGCAATAAACGATTAAGCGGAATTTTCCAATAAGACATAGAATGAACTTCTACCTCTAAATATTATACCGAATGACAAACAACCCCATGAGGAGTGTAGTAGGGATAACTGTTTAGTTTAGAATTTCTATCAGGCTGTAATTTGTAGTATTTTTCCAACTCTTGAGTTTGTAACTTGCTTATATATTTCACCGTGATTATTTACCAAATACAAGCAAAATTAAACAAGTCGTGTTTCATTACAAGTGTTGGGAAGAATATTCAATCATTTCAAGGTGCGATCAATGCTGTCGCATCTAAACATTTCGCATCCAATCACTTTAAGGTGCGATCACTGCTGTCGCATCTTAACATTTTGGTCCTTCGAGCCGGATTGTAAAAATTCCAGTGCCTTTTGGTTTTTTACAATTCAACACATCCATTCACTTAAACTGTCGGAAGCATCAACTTAGTTCAGTGTAAGTGCCAATGGAACAACATCACATCATTTGCCTATAATGCATATATAGGTACATCAACAATCCAAGATAAGCCGCTAGTACGAAGACGGGACTTAGCATCACATACACATCATCAAAGGAAGAAATAGCGTGGGTGAGTCCTTCCTGTATAAGTATCCCTAATATTCCCATTTAGTATTGTTTCGTTTGTGTTAATAAAGTCAATATCAACATGCCTGATTCAAATGAAAATGCTAACAGATTAAAATCATTAATAAAGAAACGGGGTACTTTGAAAGCAAAATTAACTTCTTTCAGAAATTTTCTAAATAAGTTTGAACCCGATCACATGTCTGAGGAGTTACAAATACGCTACAATGATATCGAAATAATTTATAGTCAATTCAATGAAATTCAAAATGATATTGAAGAATTAAACGATGACGAAGATGAGGCATTAAGTCAACGCGAAGCTTTTGAAACCCATTATTATCAGAATCTTGGTATCGGAAAGCGTTTACTTACAAACATTCAAAGCAATATTGTTCCTGGATCTCCACCATATCAACAACGTGTGAAGTTACCTGAAATTAAAATTCCTGGCTTTGATGGACGTTTTAATGAATGGTTAAATTTTCATGATTCATTCTTTTCGTTAATACATTCAAATACTAATATTTCTAATATCGATAAATTTCAATACCTGAAAGCAGCTTTGAGTGGAGATGCTGCTCGAGTTATTCAAGCAATATCTATCTCAGATTCTAATTATTCAATTGCTTGGAATAAATTAATAGAAAGATTTGAAGACAGGGAAAGCATTATCATAAAACATATACAATGCCTATTTGAATTACCACCTGTAGCCAAAGAATCATCAGCGTTGTTACGTCAACTATCGGACGATATTTCAAATCAATTAGAGGCGATTAAAACTATAGATGACCCAAACAATTTAGCAAACAGGCTGCTAATTCATTTAGTTTGTCAAAAGCTAGACTATAGCACAAAGCGCGAATGGTAACGCCACATCGTTGAACAAAAAGCTCCCACCATTGAATGTCTTACAACATTTTTAGCAAATAGAGCAAAACTATTAGATAAATTGTTCAATAATAAGTCTCTAAATCATAACCTATCAAATACTGGTCGTGACAATACCAAGTTGCCCGGTAATTCAAAACCCAATTTTAATTATCTCGTTGCACAACCAAGGGTTTGTTCATTCTGCAAAGATGCAGAAAAACCGCATTCCATTTTTACATGCCAAAAATTTCTATCGTTGACCTTAGAGTCGCGGATAACACAATCAAAAATTCGTAAGTTATGTCAGAATTGTTTATACCTGGGTCATGATGTGCAAAGTTGCAAATCAAGGTATTCATGCAAGATATGTCATAAAAAACATCATACATTGTTGCACAATGGAAACTTAATCACACCAATACAAATCAATCAACCATCGACGTCACAGCAAGGTAGCTCCCCTACCGTGACCCATTGTGCACATGCAATGCAAGCACAAACATTGTTATCAACCGCAATGGTCACAATTTTTGATATCACAGGTCAGAAACATCAATGTCGGGTTCTACTTGATTCAGGCTCGCAATCAAACTTTATATCTGCTGAAACATGTAGTCGCTTAAAGTTAGAACAAAACAAAACTTTTATTCCGGTGATAGGAATTAACCAATCTAAATCAAATATTACTTCTAGCACTTCTATAAACTTGAAATCAAATACAAACGATTTTCAAGTTGAATTGCAATGTTTGGTCTTGCCTAAAATTACAGCACATCTACCAAGTGAACCAATTGATATTTCACATATACATATTCCCACAAACATACAGCTAGCAGATCCGACATTTTATAAGCCCGCTAATATAGATTTATTGATAGGTGCAAATCTATTTTGGGATTTGTTATGCATAGGTCAAATTAAGATTTCTGATTCAAATTTAATATTACATAAAACAAAATTGGGCTGGATAGTCTCAGGTAGTCATGTGTTTCCTAGATATCATATTCAATGCAATTTGAGTATAAATGACAAAATTCACAATCAAATATCCAAATTTTGGGAACTTGAAAATTATCAAGAAGGCAGATCGAACTTATCACGTGAAGAGAAAATGTGCGAAAATCATTTTTTACAAACCACAAGGCGTCACAATAATGGGCAGTTTATTGTACGCATTCCTTTCAAATCAAATGTGCAAGCCTCAGGAAACTCATATACAAATGCTTTGAAACGGTTTTATGCTCTGGAACGGAAGCTCGATCAAAATTTGGCATTAAAACAACAATATGGTGATTTCATGTCCGAATATGAAGCATTAGGCCACATGACGAAAATAACTGAACAAGATACTCATGATCGCGGATTTTACCTTCCTCATCATGCAGTTTTTAAACAGGACAGTTCAACTACCAAGTTAAGGGTGGTTTTTGACGGTTCCGCCAAAACTACGTCCGGTCTATCATTAAACGATGTTCAAATGATAGGACCCGCGCTTCAAAATGATTTATTCAGCATTTTAGTACGCTTTAGACAGCATTCATTCGTGATTAAAGCGGACATCGCAAAAATGTATAGGCAGATATTAATTGAGCCCGATCAACGCGAGTACCAGAAAATATTTTGGCGCTCGGACGCTACTCAACCTGTAAAAGTTTACAGTCTCAATACAGTGACATATGGCACCGGAAGTGCACCATATCTAGCTATAAAATCTTTAAAGCACCTAGCTGCAGAAAATCATCACACTAATTCAAAGATTACGAATAATATTATCACTAATGATTTTTATGTTGACGACCTTTTAACTGGGGCTGAAACTGTAGAAGAACTCATTCAAATCAAAACTAATGTGACTGATTTACTAGCAACGGCAGGATTTGACTTAAGGAAATTGGTATCAAATACAAATCACGAGCCAATCGAAGTACAACCGGCAATCATTACTTACGGAAAACATAACAGAGTCAAAAACATTAGGCGTTCTTTGGAATAATTTGTCTGACTCACTGCAATATATAGTACAATTGGAAAAAACAAATCGCTTCACAAAACGTTCGATGCTATCCGAAATTTCTCAACTCTTCGATCCCCTATGTTTGATAGGTGCAACTAATATGCTAGCAAAGTTGATATTACAAACCTTATGGCAACTAGAGATCGGATGGGACGAATCTATTCCCATAGATCTTAACACTCAAAGGTGTCAATTTAAACAAACCAAACTGATCGTGAGTAATCACAATTATACTTTCAAACTAAAAATAATGTCTTCACCACGTTTTGAATTCAGTACTTGCTCAATTATCAAAAAATTCATAAAACATCATTTAAAACGGATAATAGGAAACGCCAATTTAACGTTTGAAGCATTTACTACTATATTAACACAAATTGAAGCAATATTAAATTCCCGACCCATCACACCCTTGTCCAATGACCCACATGACCTCCTTTATCTCTCTCCTGGACATTTTTTAATTGGTGACTCGCTACTATCTTCCCCACATCCTGACATCACCCACATACAGCAAAATAGGTTATCCCGATGGCAGTACATTGAGCAACTGCGTCAACACTTTTGGAAGCGGTGGAGCAAGGAATATATTTCTTCCTTGCAGCAACGAAGTAAATGGAAGACTCAACCGGAAAATGCCATGGAACTTCAAGTGGGAAACATGGTCATACTTAAAGAAGACCATCTACCACCATTACGATGGCTGACGGGTAGAGTAACGGAATTACATCCAGGAAAGGACAACAACATTAGAGTGATTTCAATTATAACCTCCAACGGCATTATTAAACGTGCAGTGTCTCGTGTGTGTTTATTACCCATCGATGATAATGTTTAAGTGAATACCTTCGAGTGCAACCGATGAACTACAATGTATCTGAAACATACTCGTATTATTGATCTGTATATATTGTATTTGTAACATATTATTCTATGTAAATGTATATATTTGTATTATGATATAATGTCCATGTGAATGT
The DNA here is from genome assembly GCA_958510875.1 of Endomychus coccineus. NCBI lineage: Eukaryota > Metazoa > Arthropoda > Insecta > Coleoptera > Endomychidae > Endomychus > Endomychus coccineus. Next base: position 289,157,372 of record OY294067.1, read on the forward strand.
ATATCCATGCCCTATTGACCTTCGTGGAACTCCATTGCACTACCAGCTCATGGGTAGAACACCCACAGATCTTTCAAGGGCGGGAGTATGTTTGTTCCAAACCAAAGACATCCTTTGAAAGATCCATAAAACTCAATTGTAAATATTCCTGTATTATATTAGGTATCGTAATTATTTAAGTGAATCAAAATGAGCTTAATCCGTTTATAATAGGTATTTTGGAACACAGTGATACTGGACTTTCCTGTCGTAAATACAAAGTAAGAATTCGCAGAAAGGTTGCATAGCAATAAACGATTAAGCGGAATTTTCCAATAAGACATAGAATGAACTTCTACCTCTAAATATTATACCGAATGACAAACAACCCCATGAGGAGTGTAGTAGGGATAACTGTTTAGTTTAGAATTTCTATCAGGCTGTAATTTGTAGTATTTTTCCAACTCTTGAGTTTGTAACTTGCTTATATATTTCACCGTGATTATTTACCAAATACAAGCAAAATTAAACAAGTCGTGTTTCATTACAAGTGTTGGGAAGAATATTCAATCATTTCAAGGTGCGATCAATGCTGTCGCATCTAAACATTTCGCATCCAATCACTTTAAGGTGCGATCACTGCTGTCGCATCTTAACACAAGCTCTTTACCGGAAACACTTATTTATAGGTTGCTCTGCTAACAATTTTTTAGTCAGGAATACAATGATGTTTTTAAAAAAGGCTGCTGCCTGAAAATTTTCATTGTATCAAAAAAAAGTCCCCTAAGGTTCTGGTGTACCTGTATTCTATATTACGTTTTCTACGATGGCACTGCTAGCTTGATTTATGTTCAACCTCAGATTGATAACTAAGCAAAGAAATTCAAGTTTTGAATTTTCTTGTTATCGGTTATGTTTGATGATTATAGTAAGTATAAAGCGACAACAGGAAGTTATGAACTAAAAGAAACTTGAAGGCGGAAGGTGATTATAAGCGCCAATTGCGCCAGCTGTTGGAAGAATTAAGGAAGATCAAACGATATCGACAAGCCGGCACAAAACTTTTAGAAGAAGTATGTGCCAAAATTGTATTTCTTTTCAACATCTTCAACCGTTTTAAATGCTTTCAACATATCCAAAATGAACTTAACTCAATTAACGTTTCACGTTCATTTATTACGTCTTTTTGTCCAGCTCTAAACGCTTTCCTATATCAATGATTGGTAATTGACATATATCCCTTGAGTAAAGACAGTTTTATTTCAATTCGGAATAGTTCAAATTACTTCAACATTACAGATTTTACTGTCCGATTTCTCCTACCCATAGATAAGGAAATTATTCCTTCTGTTTGGAATAATAATTCATGAATGAAATGATAAGCCCAATTTAGTAACGTATCGAAGGAGACACATTTTATGATACACGCTTGCGCCAAGTTCTCCTCATCAAGTTCTGTATTCTGAACGAAGTTTTCTACACCCACCCACAATAAGCAGTCGCGTATGTTACGTTTCGTCAGTACTGTTGCGACGGTGGCGCAAATGGTATACGCTATTCTCTAAACTCTAGTGCCAATAGATCTGTATCAAATAGTAATTCATTTCGTACATTCTTTCTAAGATAGAGTTTTTAGGAATACCGAAACAAGGTAAGAGAATTTGTTTGAATAATCTTTTTTCGACATAACTTTTAGTCCGAAGACATTTTAGAACATGGACAGTAACAATGTAAAAGTTGAATAAATCATGTAAAATTTGCTTAAAAAAATTAATAAATATAATTAAATCAGTCAAATATGAATTAGTAGGAATGAATTCATGTAATAATGTAATGCAAATAATATGTATTTCAGTGGCTAATTGTTAAGGAGTTATAAAAGTATTTTACAAAATTTTCTTTTTATTCAAGAATAAATTTTATCAAACTTCTGTAATTTGTGAGCTTCTATGTATACGCCACAAATTTTCCAATTAATATGCAAAGCAACGAATTCACGTACATCATCTAGAATAACAGTGTTCTATATATCCACTCAGGCTTAAGCTTTTTCCAAAATAATATGCCATATCAAAACAAGCTCGTCATAACCAGGATTCAATAATGTATACAAAATTTGAAAATACACTCAGGGGGATTATTTGAAGTTATTGTTATAAAGTAACTGCATTTATAAATTATTGTGACTCAAATTTCCTTCTCGTAGTATGGAGACATAAATTGAGAATAAAACATACTCAATTCACTAGTAAAATACTTAATTCTAGTTTTAATCTTAATTCCTTGACATTCCCTGATGACAAAAAATTTCCTATCGACAATATAATTGCTAATTTAGAATGCGGAATTAGAAATAAAATTTGTAGCACCTTAACAAATAAAAAGAATAAACAGAAAGCTGAAATAGGCTTATCTTGATTCAATTCCGTTGCACCAATAACTTATGAGAAAAAGTGTTATAAACAGCCTCACAGATCGCGCTGTTAAATTGACCAACTCAGAGGAACGTCCCAAAAATTTGAAAATTGTTTGTAATAAACTGGAAATGAATGGCTACCCACAAACATTTTTCCCATCATTAAAGAAAGAAAAAACAAAATCTATAATGGAACGTCATATATAAATAACATAAGCTGTAATACAGATAATTTTATAACATCACCATACATTCCGTTTAAAAAAAATATGATATAAATGCGCATAAGCCTACTAACTGTGTTGGGAAGTATTTTTCAAATCTAAAGCCTTTAAAACCTAAAGATAAACAAACCCACATAGTATACAGAAATTTTTTTAGATTGCGATGGGACCTCTAATACCTATTTTATTCAAATCATTGAAAATTATTGGCTCTTTTTAATAACTACGAAGTTATACTTGCATCTAGAAGAATTACAAAAAATAACAATAGTTTAATTTTTATAGTTGAAAATATTTGTATACGAGCTTAGGAGGCTGGTTATTTTGGTGGTTGGTGACGTTTCATTCATTTTAAAATGGAATACAAAAATTGAATACACTATTAGGTAGGTTACATATTACGAAAAAAGTAACGGAATGTTCTCAAAATATTGCCACTTAGGATTATCCTTCTCATCAAGATGTAGTACTCCAATATGAACTAAAACAATGTTTCCAAACTATACATGATCTTAAAGTTTAAGCCATGTGCCTATGGTTGTTCAGTCCAATTCAGTTACGGCAAATTAAATAATATTCATTCTCACTACTACTGGTTCTGAATTATATCTTCATATTGAAGAAAGAATTTATCTGCATTTGCGGTAACAGATTTTGATAATAGTGAATAATTTAGCCTTAAAACCAGAATACTACATTCTTTATGTATCATACTTTGCCACCATTGAATTATGTAAGTATTTATTGAATTGTGGTTATTTCTATCTGGAACGTTTCAATTTTAGACATTTCTAACATTGTCCCATTCATTATCAAAGATGGCAACACATTATACCTGAATTTATTTATTAAATTAATGAAATTCAAACTTTTAATACTTTTTTTATTGAAATTCTTATCAATTATAGGCTCTTTTCAATATCCTCGTATAGTTAAATCTAAAAGAACTACAAAAAATAACAATAGCTTAATTTTCATAGTTAATAATATCTGTATATGAGCTTAGGAATTATTTTAATGGTTGGTGACGTTTTATTCATTTTTAAATCGAGAAGAAATTGTATGCATTAGTCGATAGGTCCAATATTACGAAAAAAAAGGGAATATTCTCAAAATATTGCCACTTAAGAATTATCCCTCTCATTAAGATGTAATACTTCAATATGAACTAAAACAATGTTTCGAAACTATACATGATCTTAAATTGTAAGTCATGTGGCTATAGTTGTTCAGTTCAATTTAGCTACGACAAATTAGATAATATTTATTCTCACTACTAGTTGTTCTAAATTATATCTACATATGGAAGAAAGAATTTATCTGCATTTACGGTAACAGATTTTGACAATAGTGAATAATTTAGCCTTAAAACCAAAATACTACATTTTTTGTGTATCATACTTTGCCACCATTGAATCATGTGAGTATTTATTGAATTGTGGTTATTTGTATCTGGATTTCAATTTTAGACATTTCTAACATTGTCCCATGTATTATTAAACATGGGAACACATTATACTTAAATTTATTTATTTAATTAATGAAAATTAAACTTCTAATACTTATTTTATTCAAATCTTTGTCAATTATTGGCTCTCTTTAATAACTTCGTATAGTTAAATCTGAAAGAATTACAAAAAATAGCAATAGTTTAATTTTTATAGTTAAAAATATTTGTATATGAGCTTGGGAGTTATTTCGATGGTTGGTGACGTTATATTCATTTCAAAATCGAAAAACAAATTTTTTTTAATTAGTCGATAGGTTCCATATTGCGAACAAAATAACGGAATATTCTCAAAATATTGCCACTTGAGGATTATCCCTCTCATTAAGATGTAATACTCCAATCTGAACTAAAACAAGATATCCAAGCTACATACATGATCTTAAATTGTAAGACATGTGCCTATGGTTTTTCGGGCCAATTCAATTACGACAAATTAAATGATATTTAGTCTCACTACTACTGGTTCTAAATTATATCTACATATGAAAGAAAGAATTTATCTGCATTTGCGTTAACAGATTTTGATAATATTGAATAATTTAGCCTTAAAACCAAATTACTACATTTTTTATGTATCATACTTTTCCACAATTGAATCATATAAGTATTTATTGAATTAAAGTTATTTCTATCAACTTTACACTTTTTTAACATTGTTCCATCCATTATCAAAGATAGAAAAACATTAATATCTCCCCTTTCATAAATGTAATAGAATTAGAGCATTCACCAATTGCATTGATCGCCGTCAATTCTGAATATTTTCGGGAATACAATTAAAACATCTAAAGGGATATTGGATCATTAATATTGTATCGTCCCTATCAACTGTTTACATTCATCTGAATCTAACAATCTAACAATCTAACAGCTAACAGTATCCAAGTTCTCATATAATAGAACAGATTTTGGTTGAGACAATATACTACATATTAACCACTGAAAAAATATAGGATTCGGAAAAACGTTGATTACAATTTATCCATAGCTTGGCGATATTGTAAAATTTACTATTTCACAATGTCTCCAAATGAACAGTTTACTTCGCCGTTGCATTTACACATTCTATTCTTTTATCAATGATTTTGGGTGTATGATGCTTAAATATCTACATAGACATAGGTACTGTTAAATGTCTTATAAAAAATCTCCTTTTTTATATGTTGATGCTAGAAATGATTTTCTGAAGAGAATATTCATTATATAAAAACATTCAATAGTTTGATTAATATATTTTTTTAATTTTCATTCAATAATAAATTTTCTCGTACTAACAATATTATTTTCCGACAATAATAGAATTCAAAACATGGTTTGGCAATTGAATTTTTATTTCATGATATTTAAGAATTCAAATTTTGGAGAATAAAATGTTTATTCAAAATTCTCCAATTTGCATCTTAATTTCATAGCCCTATAAAATTTTATCTTGATTATTTTTGTTTATTATCTCTTATATTTTCCTTCCGTGTAAGGGGGAAGGGAAGGCAACTGTCCCGGTGACGGATCCTATGGTACGTCACTCAATCCTATAAATCTGACTGTTTGTAGATCTATTCAAGAACATATATTTACAAATTCTTGAAGTTCAACAGCGTGTGTCGGCTCTTTACATACATTTATCCAATTCAGTAATTGTCGTAGTACTAATAAAACTCTGAAGGTATTCAAAATAGCTATTGTTCAATTTTCACCATTTAGGTAGAATGACTAATTATCTGGTTGGTCCCACCTATAAATATTTATCTTATCTCATCCTTTTATTAAAAAATACATTGAAAAGGACAAAGTACCGCTATTTGTTTAAGACCAACCCCAGTAATAAAGATTAGTCATTATAATGTACACCGCTCGTTAAAGTTATTTTCATTTATCGTTGTAAATTCTTGTAGTTTTATTCTTTCACAAGACTATTACAGCTCGTTACCCGAACAGCAGTATTGTTTTGTGCCGAGTGGAGTAATTTAGTTAATGTACGTGTTAATTATAACCAGTTCGAGTTCTCATATTTTGCATTTCTAGAAGAACAACAATTAGCGTTAGACCTTTCTAAACTGTAGACAATTATCCAACATCATCGCTTTATTTACAATAGACCCACCTCCCAAACGTTCAAACTAATTGTTAATGAACCTACAAATAGATAAGCTGAAATTTTAAGTAGGTATTTCCATCTCTATATGGGCAATGGTAACGTAACTAGGATGTAACAAATATGAGATAATGTTTGAGTTGTCTAATTATTATTTATTATCTATTAAGGCATATTCAACATGATTTAGTTGTTTTATGGGCATATAAAAACGTATATACTGTACGAAGAAAATGCACCCATAACACTTGAATAACAATTAATTCGTTTATGTGACGAGTTACCCAAGTGATTGGGTACAAGAAAAATTATGTTTCAAAATTGTTAATTTATTGATATATAATACAATATACATACATATTATACATATATTTTTTCCTAAATTACATGAAAACACTTATTATCATAACAATTTTTGACAAATACATAAATAAAATAACGAAACGTCTAAAAGAAAGAAAATTATTTTATTCTTTAGTAGTATTAAAGAACCAAAATATCAAAAAAACGTAACGTACATTTACAAATGGTTCAAGAATTGTCCACAATTACGTGTAAATACATTTAGAGAAATAGAATTAAATTTTCTGAATTATGAAGATAATTTAACATAAGATTATCAAGATGAATAAACGTAAAATACTAAACCATCGACGGGATTCGAACCCTCATTCCCGGATGTCTAGTTCAGCATGTTAGCCAATTGCACCACTTTGGTCCCGTCAGAGTCTTATATTTTTGTAACTATAAACCTATAAAATTCAGAAAATTCAGTTCTATATCTCTTACTGCACTTTTTTTTATGCGGAGGTGAAGGAAACCTTTGATGGGGAGGTTATGAGCCTTTGAGTCTTAAGGTCTACTGTGAGAGTCTCCATTCCAGACATACTCACTAAAAACTTCACACCCTTTGTAGGCTTGTCTGACTATTGCCTCCGGTGACACTTAGGCCTGCTGACCCATTGTATCTCGCCTATGTTTTGTTTCTTTACGGTATCCACTCAGGTATTTTTGTACCTTGTACGAGTTTGTACAAGTCCTTTACTGGGTGGGAACTGTATAATTCTGGTTCGCCGTTAGGCTTTCCAAAAATTGACTGGCTTTTGCGATCCAGTGCCTCGCATTTACACAGTATGTGTGTCACTGTTTCTGTATCCTTAACGCAAAGTCTGCATGTCAGATCACCATTGTACAGTCCCATTTTGTTTAGGTGCCCTTTTACTGGCGCATGGCTAGTCATGAGCCATGATACGACTTTTATTTTTTCCCTATTTAGTGCTAATAGGTATGTCGTCCTTTTGCTACACGGGGCTTTGATGTATTTCTTCCCATGTTCGTTTCCTGAGATTTTTTCCCAGTATTCTTTGTGGTTTTCCATGATCCAATATTGTCCATACCAGACGAGATGTCACTTCCTGACTTCTCATTGCCTTAAGTGCATCCTGACTGTCTGTCAATATGTGGATCTGCTCATCGTCGATGGCTCTCCGATTGTGTTCCTTCACACATTGGAGGATTGCATATACCTCTGCTTGGAAGACAGAGGTGTGTTCACCCAATGAATAGCTCAAGCTAGTCTTTGGGTTTCTTGAGTATACTCCTGCACCTGCACCTTTTTCAGTCTTAGACCCGTCTATATACCAGATCTTTCCCTGTAGAATGTCGCCCAGGTTTGTATGTTCCCATTCAGTCTTTTCTGGTATTGATACACTGAATGTGTTGTTAAACGAGTATCGCTCTGGAATGTGATCTGTTCTCATGCCCAATGTGAACATTCTCCAGCGTATTTTGTATTCTGAAAGCACCAAGTCTTGCCTCTCCTTGGATTACCAATTGGAGGGAAGGTAATCCCAGTAGTGTCTCCATTGCTGCAGTGGACGTAGATTTCATGGCCCATGTGATCCCAAGACATGCAAGTCTCTGGATCTTGGTCAGTCTTGTCATGATCCCTCTTTGTTGTGTTTTAGGGGACCATACCAAAGATGTTAATGTTATGTATGTTATTGCGGGTTAAATCACCATGTTGTACAACCAGTAGAGCATATTTGGTCGTAGTCTCCATTTTTCACCGCAAGAGCGTCTGGAAACATATAATGAGGGCTCCGCTTTTTTAATTACTTTTCCCAGATCTCTTACTGTAGTTCCACGAAATTGTGGCGAATTAGACGAAGAAACCTTACGTTCGTTTATACCCAAAATATTTCTCAATCAGCTCTATTGGAATATAAAAGAGCCAGGATGCTTGATCATTGAATGAGTTCTGCCATAGTAATTGCCAACCATAGTAATACTCCTCAATTCAAAACGAAAATGAATGTGGGTGCTATGGCAGGGGATCGAAGAGCATTGTGTTAATCAATAATCTACTATCTTCTCAGAGGTTTATATCTACAAAAATATAAGACTCCGACGGGACCGAATTTGGGGTAATTGTAAGCACGCTGGACTATATATCCAGGAATATGGGTTTGAATCCCACCTGTGGTTCAATGTTTATTCATCTTCATAATTCAGAAAAGTTGATTCTATATCTATATGCTTTTTAATAAAGATTCTTGACCCAGTATATATATATGCTTTTTTGTATAAAAACGTTATTATATTAAGATTTATTGAAGTTAAGTTATTACATTGTTTTATTTGAAATATCAATCAAATATTTGATATATCAATCAATAAATTATCAATTTTGAAACATGATTTTTCTTGTAGCCAATTAGAAATAGTGTGGTGCACGAGTAGACTTCGAAACATGTCGTATAGTTCTCAAAATGGATTGTGAGAATCAAACTTCAAATATTTAGAATTGTTTAGAAGTGTAATATTCGAATACAAGTTTTCAGATTTGAATAATTTCTTTTTATAATAAATTCTGGGAGATTTGTCACGCATGGATAAGATTAAAAAAGCAGTTATTAGTGGCGACTAACATAAATATTTTTGCATAATGAACTGTTGGCGAAAACCCAATAAAACAAAATGTATAGCGGTATGAAGTTCTTTAATTATTTTTTTTCACCTGTAGTGATTAAAGTTAAAATTAAATTCGATTGTTTTCCAAGAAAATTGTTATCTACAGAAACAATATTTCTTTCTTTCTTCGAAAACCATAAGCTGTCGTGGCTTGGTGACTGGATCACCTTCCACAGCGCGGCCAAGGACGAGCCGAAAGGCAAAATCCTTGTGTTCGGTGTGAGGGAGGCTGATCTTGTCTGCCTGAACAGACGGGATGGAAGGCTGAACTATATGTTCAACTCCCACAAAGTCAAAATCCACCAGACCACCTCAACGGCGCAAAAAGAGGTCGAGTCCCCTACCCCGATGGAGAAGGGAGAACCGATTTCCAAGGCGTTAGAGGCTGTCTCCATAGAAGAGGGTGTCTCGGGCTGCTAAGAAACTAGAGCACTCTCTCCACCCCCCTCTTGTAAGATCTTCGAAATGGCAAACAGACTAAACTTCTTACAAGCAAACATCCAACACTGTCGGGCCGCGGTCGCAACTGTATGCCGCCACCTAGACAATGCAAAAGATAAAATAGCTCTCATCCAAGAACCTTGGTCTGTAAAAGGCAGAGTTTGTGGATTGACTAAACTAGGTGGTAACATTTATGTAGCCCCAAATGTAGACAGGCCTCGGACGTGTATTTACATCCCGAGACAAATCCAGGCCAACTTGATGCCGCAGTTCTGCACTGCCGACCAAACGGCGGTAAGTGTCGGTTGTGACGTCGGAAATAGCCAAACAAACGTCATTATTGCGTCAATTTACCTACCCATCGACTCGGTAAATCCTCCACCATCCAGAGAAATGCTGGAGTTGATCGAGGTCTGTGAGGTAGGAGGCAAACACCTCATTATTGGTTGCGACACAAATGCTCACCATTCATTCTGGGGGAGTAAAGACAACAATAAAAGGGGTAAATCACTATTTGAGTATTTAGCTACCACGAATCTGGAAATAATAAATCGAGGATGCGAACCTACCTTCGTAAACTCCAGATGTCAGACAATAATTGATATCACTCTGACATCCATAAGTATTTCAAACATAATCTCCAGTTGGCATGTGATGTCTGAGGCATCCATGTCCGACCATAGGTGGATGAGTTTCTCCTTAACGTGTAGTGGCATAGTGAGCAAGCCCTATAGGGACCCTAGGAAGACAAATAAGGAGCTGTTTCGACAACATCTTATCCAGTCACTGGGTGAACTAAACGGTCCACAAAACTTTACATCGACTGAGCAGATCGAGGAAGGCGTTGCCCTTGTCAGATCCAGTCTGGTCGAAGCTTTCGAAAGTTCCTGCCGCTTGCGGACTGGGGTTTCAGGGGGCCAGGCGACACCATGGTGGAGCGGGCAACTCGGGGACCTCAGACGAAGGTGCAGAAAACTCTTTAATAAGGCGAAGAACTCTAGAAGTACTACTGACTGGAACGCTTATAACGAGCAACGGAAAGTATACAAACGAGAAATTCGTCAAAACCAACGCACAGCATGGAGGACGTTCTGTAGTGGAATAGAATCTACTACTACAGCGGCTCGTCTAAAGAAGATTATTTCTAAAGATCCCAATCAGCAACCCGGCAGTTTGAAGCTAGGGGATGGCACCTTCACTGCCAACCTAGCCGACACTGCTGAACTTCTTTTGAACACACACTTTCCAGGCTGCACTTTGGAACCCGGTGGGAACTGGCCTGACTATGCTACCCCAACACCTGTTGAAGGAGATTGGGCTGTGGCAAAACAGACGGTGAGCGCCGACAAAGTTGCCTGGGCAGTCAAAACTTTCCTTCCCTTCAAGTCACCGGGAGTAGATGGCGTGTATCCAGCCCTCCTCCAGTGGGGGCTGGAAGACATACTAGATCACCTGGTACGAATCTTTTGGGCTTGCGTCGTTCTTAGATACATCCCCAAAGAATGGAGGGAAGTACGTGTAGTCTTTATCCCAAAGCCAGGGAAAAGTGACTATTCTTTGGCTAAATCATATAGGCCAATCAGTCTGACGTCATTCTTGTTGAAGACATTAGAAAGGTTGAGCGACAGAGAGATTAGGGACACGGCGTTGATGATTCATCCACTGCACCCCAACCAACACGCGTACATCCCGGGTAGATCGACCGATTCAGCATTACATTCCGTAGTTAGCAGAATTGAGAGATCAATGGAGAACAATATGTTCACCCTGGGTTTGTTCATAGACATCGAGGGTGCTTTTGATCAACCATCCTTTGATAGCATAAGCACTGCCCTAGAGGAACATGGAGTGGCCCCCGCTTTAAGTGGTTTGACCCGCCATATCCTCGAATGGAGAGCAATTCAAGTAACTGTAGGAGCCTGCACCGTAAGGGGTATCGCAAGTAGGGGCTGTCCGCAGGGCGGAGTACTATCGCCGCTAATATGGATCATATTAGTTGACAACCTACTTCGGCGACTCAATGAGTTGGGCTACTACACCATTGGATACGCAGATGATCTTACAATCCTGCTTACAGGACTTTATCTTGGAGTACTCTGTGAACTAATGCAGAGCGTTCTCTAGATAATTGAAGACTGGTGCATGGAATGCTCTCTGTCAGTGAACCCCACAAAGACAGAGCTAGTTCTGTTCACAAAGAAACGAAAGCTGGACCAGATGGTCCTACCAAAGCTTAAAGTTACCCAGCTCAGGTTGGCATATGAGGTCAAGTACCTAGGTATCGTGCTTGACAGCAAGCTAAACTGGCATCGACACCTTGAAGTAAAAGTCAGCAAAGCATGTGCGGTTTTTTGGCAATGTCGTAGGGCGATGAGGCGCTCATGGGGCTTGTCCCCTAAGATTACCCTGTGGCTATATACGGCTGTCATTAGACCCATGCTCTGCTACGGAGCACTTGTCTGGTGGCCCAGAATCCGACAAGCAAATGAAATAGCTCACATCAGTCGGGTACAAAGGCTTGTGTGCTTGGCAGTGACTGGGGCTATGAGAACTACACCAACTGCAGCCATGGAGACTATTCTCAATTTGCCTCCCCTGGACCTCTTTGTACAGGAGATGGCGCTGGGAGCGGCTCTAAGACTGCGGAATGGAAATTTTGTGGAATGTGAAAAGAGGAGGTGGTCATGCTTTCATTCTCGAGGAGGCGTCCGTGAGGATACCTTTACTTGGAGCGCAAGCAGACCGCATCCCGGCGAAGTTTACTTTCACCAAACACTATCACATCGATTTAGACGAAAATGACGAAACAAAGCCCGACATAAACATGTTTACGGACGGCTCCAAAAATAGCCGGGGATCAGGTTCTGGAATATTCTCCGAAGAACTTGACCTTCGCGAATACATACCTCTAGGATCCCATGCTACAGTGTTCCAAACGGAGCTAGTAGCAGTGACCCAAGGAGCTAGAATAGCGGCGGACAAAAATACCGCCGGCAAACGAATACGGATCATGACAGACAGCAGAGCAGCACTACAAGCCCTTAGTAGCCAAAAGGTTAACTCAGGTTTAGTTTGGGAGTGCCACAGAACCCTCGAAAATCTGTCACAGTATAATGATGTTCAACTCACCTGGGTGAAAGGACATAGTGGACATCAAGGAAATGAAGAGGCGGACAGGCTGGCGCGAAAAGGCTCCGGACAAACACTATTCGGGCCGGAGCCCTTCTTGCCGCTAACCTCAAGCACTCTGACAGCTTTGATAAAAGAAGATACCCTAAAACGGCATACCGAACGATGGATATCGAATGATAGCTGTAGACAGGCACATACTGCTATAAAAGCACCGTGCCCAAAAATTGCAAAGTTCTGCCTACGACTGACAAGATTTAATCTTAGAAGACTCGTAGGAATATGGACAGGACACTGCCGACTAAATAAACATCTTCACACGATGGGAGTCGTTGTCGACCCCATATGTCGAGGATGCTACGAAGAGGATGAGACAGCGGAACATGTGATTTGTCACTGCCCGGCGCTCTCATCGACAAGAGATGCCATTTTGGGGGACCCCTGGCCAAATCTGGTCAACATTGGCGACGCTCCACCCGGTGCGGTCCTCGGGCTGATCAACGCGATTGGTTGGCTCGATGGCTGAGGAGGGACAGGGGCCTTCGCCTTGAAGGGGTGGCACAATGGGCCCAGTTCAGAGGCCTAAGTGCCAGTATAATTATACACCCTTCACATCAAAATCCATCCATCCAAGCTGTCGTGGCATATTGCAACTAATTAGAAGGTGTGAAAAAACAAAAGTCGTCGAATTATACTCTATGTCATTCAAAGTTTATTTAAATTGACAGGGATAGCAGTTTTCTGTCACGGAAAAGTGTTGTTGTCTTCTCTGTGCACCGATCTCATGAAGACATGGTTGTAAATTCTTGATGAATATGTAAACAAGTAAAATATTCCGTGCTTGATTAGCTAGAATACTTTTAATTAAAGAAGAATTTGTCATTTAATCGATCAACCACCTAACAAGCTACACGAACATAAATTAGCGTTTTGTTTGTAAGTTTGGTAGCCAGTGGAAGACAGAATTATTTATCGCTTTTCATTACAAATTAAAGCTAACCTATTCCACAGTCACAGAGCAATTAATTGTTTTACAAAAACGTGTGGGTTTTTACAAGAATCGACGAATTGTCAAGCAGTATTATATGAGCTTCTTTTGAAATAACTGAGTAATTATTTATATACTTCAACAGAGAAGGAAGATAACTGTGTCCACGTATGAATTTATTCGTTGCAAAGAACATATTTCAACTCTGTTCCAAATCGTTCACTTATTTTTACTTCCATCACGGTAAGTAGTATGTGTGTGTAAATACTGTGGAAACGATTGCGCCGTTTCTATTGGTTCTATGGTTTAGAAATTTTGCAAATCGCTTCGCAACGGTGAAAATTGGAGCTGTTTTATTTTTGAGCATTTTGACATCGTCAGTATTTTTTTAATGGAATCATAGTATTTTATTGAACCATAATAACAACCGTGTTTTTCTGGTTATAAATATATATCTCACGTATATAAAAGGTGCCCCAAAATTAACGCAAGATTTGAATTAAATAGAAAACACAATTTTCAGTCTTTAGATTGTTATTTTTTTATTGGATCATAAAGTACATAGGATAGGGTTATTTATGAAATAATACATCGGGCAAATGGCCTCCATGGCTTTGCTGGCACATACGCACTCTTTTGTAGAAATTTTCCATGACCATTCTGCATACATGTGGCTGAATTTCGTTGATGCATAGTGTAATTTCCTCGTGTAATGCACGGGTGGTTGTGGGGTTGTTGACATAGATCTTTGACTTCAAATAACCCCATAAAAAGAAATCCAATGGTGCTGAATCACATGATCTAGGGGGCCAATTCTGATCACCGAAATGAGAGAGTACACGACCAGGAAATGTCTCATGCAGTAATTGAATTGTTTCACGGGCTGTATGGCATGTGGTACCGTCTTGTTGAAACCACATATTACCCACATCAATATCATCCAATTTCGTCAGAAAAAACTGTGTTATCATATCACGATATCGAGCACCAGTATCAGTCACTGCTTGACAAACCTCAGTTTCTCAAAAGTACGGTCCAATGATGCCTCCAGCCCAAAATCCGCACCAAACAGTGACACGTTGTGGATGCATTTGTTTTTAGATAATCACATGTGAATTCTTCGAACCCCAAACATGACAATTTTGCCGATTAACAAAGCCATCAAGGTGAAAATTGGCTTCATCGCTTAGGATGATTTTGCTCGAAAAATCAGCATCCACTTGTTGATGTTCAATAATTCATTCAACGAACTCTCTTCGCTGTGCATGGTCATTATTAGGGTCCAGTTGTTGTGTTATTTGAATTTTGTAAGCATGGACACAGATCTTTTGTGAGTATACGCTGTAGAGAGCTTCTTGAAATACACTCTTGTTTTTGGCGCCCAGTGTGTTTATCGTTTCCAAGTGATCCCTGAATTTTTCAATTAATCTCTTCAGAAAGTGAAAACACTATTCCGACCATATTTTGCATGAAACAGAATATATCAATCGTATATCGCGATCCCACAATTAAAACGTGTCTTTGCAACAAATTATCAAAGCTAGAGAGTTCAAGCTGGTAAGTTGTCATGTCTCCCATCGGAACCACTGTCCAAAATTTGTACAAATTATATGCGATATATTTAGAACTATAGTTGAATAATGATCCTATGGATTCACTTTGAAGCGTCTATACATTTTACCGTTCTGAAACTCGACTTCTAACCAAAAGGTTACCATCGTGTTAAATTCGGTTGAATTAGAAAAATGCCGTATAGCTTCAGTATTAGACTAAACATCGAAATTATTCTAAATCTATTTTAAAAGTAGAAGAAGTATGTGTGTTGAATGGCAACAACTAGGATACCTGATACAACCTACTGTTAAGTGTTGATATTTTTAGATATAACCATCAAAATGAATTATAACTGTTTCTATATCTTTCAATCTGGGCGTCCTAGAGTTATTTCACTCTAATTAAATAAATAATTTCTTGCAACTTGAGATATTCACAGATTGATATATGGAACTCCCACGTACTTGATATTTATCAAACATCTATTTTTTTTTGAGCAAGTAAATACCAAACACGATGAATGAATCGATACTCAATTCTCTATTTATAAATGTATGGAATTAATCACTAAATTATACGCTTTTCTGAATTATAATTTAAGCTTTCACGAATAGACTACTAAGTATCGGAGATAATGGCTTCTCAATTTAGCATTTCATTTATTGTCACCCATTATCAGATTTATAACGGTTTTGATATTTTAAGCTTGGTCAATACTAGAGTTTTCTCTCCGCAGCTCAAGAACTGTAGTTGTACCAGTACCTAAAAGTGCAAACAAAATAAAACTATCAATTTTGGATCAATTGTAAAACTGTAAAAAAAAATTGACAAATTACAACTCTATCGATACTTTTATTCACAGTGAAAAAAGTTTTTTCTCACTGCAACAAACCGTTTCTAGTTAACTTTAACGCTGTGAAATGCATAGAACATATTTATTTATAACATGGTAGTTTAACCAATTAATTCAAAGTTACAGTTGTACAGAAAATGTTGTTTGTATTTCGTTTGTCGAATTCGTGTTTTAATGACTTATTCGAGTGCATTTTCATAGTGAAAATTGAAACTCTCATATGTCATTAAAAAACACGTGAGCTACCTGCTTAAAATAAAGTTCTAGAGTTTTTTTCTGTGGAAAGGAAAAATGCTATATGTACACCAGGAGCTTTTATACTATCAATCCTGGTAGTGCAGAACTCACTCTAAAAACGAGCATACCTGCTAAAACCTCTCCCATTGCCATCCTTTTCGTCCAGAACCGTATGAGCATTACTTCAGATCCAGAGGGCCGTTTATTCATCAAGGACTCTGTAGGTTATTAGCACTAATTGTTTCGTGCATTGAAGCGAATTGCGCGATCAGTGTACCATAATATGGTTGATGGCCATATTTATGCACTCGGTGTTTTAGTAAATCATCTGTGATGGGATAACCTAACCACATGTAACCGCAACATACGAATCTCTGTCCTTCACTTTCTTTCAAGGAGCATATGATTTGGAGCTATAATCTATCGAGCGTCTAGGCGCCTGTTGGTCCACAGGAGCTATTCTTAGTTTCACTGCTACCCCCTACCCTGCTGGTAACAGGAGAAGTGCCTGGATGTAGTTTCAGGCTCAAGAGAAGAAGGCTCCTGCTTTCCAGAAGGTTCTGGAGGCTAGACTATATCAATGTAAATAAACTCCATACAGAATATGATTCTGGTTTCAGCTCTAACCACTCGTGTGAAACTGTTCTTCAAGTAACATTGCCAAAGTAGAGAATCGATATCTATGAGGAGAAATATATACTGGCAGTATCTCTCGATTTCGAAAGATCCTTCAAAACCATAGATCTAGTTACAGAATAAGGTCATAATGTACAAAGATATATAATACTCTTACAACTTACAACCAGTAAAAGCATCAAAACCAGTGTTCCACAAGGAACGGTATTGAGTCCTGTATTCTTCTTTTCATACTTGAATGATATCAATTACATTCACGAATGTGAATTGATTAATTTATTTGCTGATGACACTTTTCTGAGGTTGAATGGAAGAATTAGATTATTTTGTTTTGCTTTTTCTGTGAATCAAAACTATATAACACATATCTTATTATCTCTGATCAGATGAACATGCTAAATAGGTATGTTGTTTTCATCAAGGAGTTGTTAATCAAAGGTTGTCATAATGATAGAACGAGATACAAATCAGAAAGTAGAAGACAATACCATCATATTTCGCTTCATGTGCAATGACGCCAAGATGCCATCCTTTTTTATTTGAAAGGGTATTACAATAGTAGAATAATACATGGCTAGCAAAGCGTCATTCAAGAAGCCTAGGAACTTCTTGGCGTCATTAGAATAGAAAGACTTTCATCACTCAATAATACTGCTATTTTTTTGATGTATATGTTGATTTAATTACGAAGTAGATTACTTTATTGTTCTGTGATTACTAATGCATTTAGTTCTGCTTTATTTTATATTCCTTTGTTTGCGATATCTGCATTTCCTCAGTTTTATCTGTAATTTAACATTACTAGAAGTACAATTTTGTTCAATTTTTAATATATCATTAGCAGTGGCGGCTCGTGAACTTTTTGAGAGAGGAGGCTGGACATAAAACGTTTTTGTAAAAATATACTCTATTCAGCCTATTAATTTAACCTTCAGTGACAAAATTGATTGTTACCCAGCAAGAACCAACGTGGAGGTATAGAGTTTCTCTTGCCCACACATTTTTTTTTCGTTCGTTTTTTGTTTTTTATTTTTTTTTGGGATTTTTAATTTTTTTTCTTTTTTTTTGGAATTTTTCATATTTTGTTTTTTGTTATTAATTGTATCAACTTTTCTATATATTAACGAAATTCTACGGTCTTTAATTTACGAAAAATGATCAATAATATTATCATAAAATGTATCATTATGTTTTAAGTGTTTTACTAAATCTTTTTCAATAGATATTGAACTAACATTGTATAAACGATTTTGGCCCATTGTATTTCGCATGTAGGTTTTAATTCGTTTGAGAGTAGAAAATGATCTCTCCACCGATGACGACGTGACAGGAATGGTGACTGTCAAACAAAGTAGTTTATAAAACTTAGGTAAGACTTGTTGCAAATCATTATCTATCATATATTTTATCATATCGGCGTGACTGTCGTACTGGCCTAAAATATCTTTATCCCAGTATACAACGCATAATTCATTATGCAGCGCTATTTTATCAAAAAAATTATATTTTAGAACTAAGTTATCTGAAAGCGTATTGAGAAACTCTTTTGAAGAAGATTCGAAAAATCTTCTATTCGTCAAATCGAAAAACTTCAATTCATGTAAATCGGAAAATCGAATCTCAATATTTGACCTTTAATAGTATCTAAAATCACATAAAAAAGTTGTTTATAATGTAGTTTCTTGTCTACCAAATTATATGTTTTCCTCCTTTTCACGGGAGAAGCCTCATCAGTTGAATAATTTCCAAATAAAATATTAAAATGAAATTCTGTATAACGGAAACTTGAATTTTATCAATGAGATGTGTTAAACGATCTCTTGAATGAATTATATTAGTGAATTTATGTTGTAAAATTCGAAAAATAAGATCAGTTTGTTCAAATATTAATTTAAAAGTATCAAGAAATAACAAAAATTCTTCATTTTCTAAATAAGATTTTAAACCAACAGCAGCATTCAATGAAACCTGATCTGTTGAAAAGTCATCACTGTTTAATATAAAATCAAATATTTCAATTAATTTGTCTTTATTTTTATGGATGGTAAACTAAACATTGCATGTGATGTAAAATTCCATCGAGTTCGAGCATTACAGGGAATTCTGTTTCCTACTATGTTATTTAAAACTTACGTTTGTTTGAAGACCGTTTAAATGTCCCGCCATTACAGATGCCGTCGTAAGTCTGATTTATTCGCAAAGTCGAATCGTTGAAATGTTTCCATTGAAAAATTGAATAAATTGACCGCTGTTCTTCCCGAACTAACATCGTAGAACCCTAAAAATCTTTCCACTAGTTGTCCATTTTTACAATTAATAATTTACCGAACAGACGAATTCTAATCTAACCTTATTTCGCGTGGTGTCACTCAACCATTACACCCGCATAAAACAAAACAAATGCCTGCAAATACTGACGCGTTAGTCATAAAATCGCGAAGCTTACTGTCGTATTTACAAAACAAATCTAACAATTCCCTAAAATTACCTTTATTAACTGAATTTTCAGTTTCATCATGCCCTCAAAAGCCAAATCTTGAAATGATAAATACAATAAGAAATCAATGATTTTTTTTAAAACTTCGCGGTTTTCTTTAACTGTATTATTATGATTTTCGATTTCGCGTGTTCGTGTAGAATCAATCGCATTAACAATATTCTGTTTACCGGTTAATTTAAACTTAATACACGATGTAATATGTTCCTGCAATTTTTCATGTCTTTCTAGGCCACGAGCTAAATTTTTCAAATCATTATAACCCAAGTGCCCCCAACATGAAGTTGTATCTGATGTGAATAGCAAGCAATACCAGCAATATCATTTATTGTGTATATCAGATCCCGTTAACCATACATATTTTTTATATTTATCAGTATTAAACGATCGATTTTGATACTTCCCTGCCATCACTAATCCTTTCAAATCCGGTAAAGGCCGTTTGTTTTTGAAGAACACTTTTCTATCATATGTTAATCCACTAAATGGATTTTCTAAGAACTCTGCAACTAAGTCACTCATAATTTTAACGTTCACCGATTCCGAT
This sequence comes from Endomychus coccineus, assembly GCA_958510875.1. Lineage (NCBI taxonomy): Eukaryota > Metazoa > Arthropoda > Insecta > Coleoptera > Endomychidae > Endomychus > Endomychus coccineus. The sequence goes on from OY294067.1 coordinate 289,177,448, forward strand.
TAGATAAATTATAACTTAAAAATTAACTACTTAATCTTACGCCTCGTGGAATAAAAACAACAACTAACCGCATTCTTCTAGCAGCGGAAGGCGGGAGCGCAAGTAATCGTATTTCATTCGACCGACGAATGGGTACGAAAAGCTAGCCTCCCTACCCTGTTGCCGTTTTCGCCGTTTCACGCTATTTGGCGATTGACTGGTCGGAAAAACGGCAACTGTGTTGAACAACACATGCTCGGCGTTTGAGATATATCGAGAATCTAGCCTCTGACCACTGTTGCCGGATTGAAAATAACTACTGAGAACGGGGAATTAATTGTAAAATTTAAAGAATTATCAGAGAAACAGGAAATAAAATGGAGAATGATCATTATTAAGATAAATTGGTGAGGAGGCTGAGCCTCCTTAGCCTCCTTCGAGGAGCCGCCACTGATCATTAGAGTTGGAGGTAGTTTTGTGCTAACTGATACCATCAACATCGTTCGTTGATTCTAGTTCGAGGATATACTGAAATATGATATATGATTTATCTAGGATCGTAATTCTGCATGTTGAATTCTGACGGTTTGGCAGGAACAAGAAGGTGCGTCAAACGCATATTGCGATTCAACTGTTTTGAAAATGTGTATCTAAGGAAATGGAGTTGCAAGGACTTGTTGAAATAATAAAGCAAGGAGATAATCTAGTAAAGGAAATAGATCTGGAATAGAGAGCAGTCGGGAGAGGTTTTTGGACAGCAGAATGCAATAGATATAGAATGGAATAGAGAGAGAAATTATAAGAGGCCAACGAAGGTATAGAAGATATGTGCGGTATTCCTTGAGCTCCTCAATATTGATAATTGTCAGACCAGGAGAACCTTTTGGATTCGAATCTCATGAAAGAGATCAACTTCTACATTGGTTCACGCTTGACAATACGCATCGTTTTCAGATGCTTGTATAGTGACTGATTGTAACGACAATTTACAAAATACGGCGGCCAAATATTTATTACATATGCTGGAATAAAACTTCCAAATGTATCGTAGGAACACCTACATGGAATTGTTTACTTTCATAGCTAGTGCGAGGGCCTCACCATGCGACTGTATCATTTGAAAAATTTATTACATTAGGTTTCAGATTTGTTTAGATAAAACATTTCCGGAGAAACAAAACAGACACGATTTATTATTATGAATGTAGCACGAAAGTTTACCAACTATCCATAAGATATTTGTATTCAGTGAGCCAACGCACATAATTTGCTCCAGTACTGCAATAAAATTTTATGATGAGTCTTGGTCATGACATGAAACGAAACTGAGTTACCTAATACTATAGATAAGGAATGATCACATTTCTCCACTATACATAATATTACCAAGTAGCCATCATCAGAGTAAGCTAGCTAAATTATAAATAAAAATGTGCCTGTTCAAATACTATTTGGGAACAATAATGCAAAGGAGGGTTTGTTTTCGAATTATATGCCAGTCGATCTCAAATTACAACAATTTTGCGACTACATGGTAGACAACTACATTGACGACACCGCAATATTTCCTTCAGATATTTGGGCTGCAAACACAGGGAGTTTGCAGAAGAATACAAATGCGTGCGAGAGTTTTCATGATAAATTTAATGATTATTGCACTAATTTTCACCCAAACGTATTTCAATATCTCGATGTTATAAAAAGAATTCAAAATGATGTATGTTAGTCGAGGAAATAAAGCATTCCACATTCCAAGTTGGCGCAGTTAGATGGATTGAGATGCGATCTTCTACATTCGATTCTGAAAGTGATTTAGAAAAAACGCATTTTTCTGAGTGCTTTTATTGAGGTGAAGGAAAAAACGGACTCGAATTGGTTTCTCGGAGGTTTTTGGGGTCGCTGAACACGAATATGCTATCAAAAGAATTCCCTGAGAACCCCTTGGACCATCCCCGGGGTATCCGGGGTTCTCACGCCCTGGATATCGATGAATTTCATTAGAAACTTTTTAAGGTTTGTTAACTGTTCGAGAGGTGATTTAAAGGTTGCTAGTGATGATTGCGATGTGAAAAAACTCTTATGCAATACCTGGTGGTACCCTGAGACCGGATAACCACGACATCTTCTAGGAATTTGTTAATTTTTCTTCATGAAAAATAAAAAAATTCTGGCTCTCGGGGTTTCTCAAAGTCGCCGATCACGACTATGACACTCACAATGTTCTGCAAATTACCTGGGGGTGTTTTCGGGTCTCTGGAGCCCTGTGTATCTACGTCGCTCCAGGCATGAATTTTCTGATTATCATAATCGTGATCGGCGACTTCGAAAACCCCCGAGAGCCACTTGTTACCTTTTATGAAAAAAAATTTGCAAATTCCTAGAAGATGACATAGATACACAGAGACCCGGAAACACCCCCAGGTAATTTGCAGAGTATTGTGAGTGTCATAGTCATGATCGGCTTGGATTAACAATTGCTTGATGAAAACATCATGCCTGTTTAACATTCTCATATAATCAGAGATAATAAGATATGTTATATAGTTATGATTCACAGAAAAAGCAAAACAAAATGATCTAATGATTCCATTCAGACGTCATTAACTCCAGGAGGTATCGCTTGCCTCTGGATATCGTCTCCACTATACTTTTCCTCATCGTGCCTCTGCCTCATCTCCTCTCTGATGGCCGCCAGTCGATCTGATTGGTTGATGTCTCGTACCAATATGTAGTTGAAGGAATGTTCTCTAGAGATATCTAGCAACATCTAGTGCCGAGGTGGAAAATATTTAGCACCAGGTATCTGTTTAAAGCCGATCATATAATAGATCATATCTGATAAAAGCTTTTCATTAGATCTGGTCGGTTTTTTATCAGGCCTCTACTTTTTCTAGCAACATCTTGTGCCGAGGTGGGAAATATTTAGCACCAGGTATCTGTTTAAAGCCGATCATATAGTAGATCATATCTGATAAAAGCTTTTCATCAGATCTGGTCGGTTTTTTATCAGGTCTCTTCTTTTTCTAGCAACATCTTGTCCTGAGGGGGAAAATATTTAGCACCAGGTATCTGTTTAAAGCCGATCATATAGTAGATCATATCTGATAAAAGCTTTTCATCAGATCTGGTCGGTTTTTTATCAGGTCTCTTCTTTTTCTAGCAACATCTTGTCCCGAGGGGGAAAATATTTAGCACCAGGTATCTGTTTAAAGCCGATCATATAGTAGATCATATCTGATAAAAGCTTTTCATCAGATCTGGTCGATTTTTTATCAGGTCTCTTCTTTTTCTAGCAACATCTTGTCCCGAGGGGGAAAATATTTAGCACCAGGTATATGTTTAAAGCCGATCATATCTGATGAAAGCTTTTCATCAGATCTGGTCGGTTTTTTATCAGGTTTGCTTTACTTTTTATCAGGTCTCATCAAATTTCATCAAGTTTGATCTGCTTATAAACAGTTTTGAACCGATATTAGTTGTTAAATATATGCCACTTCAGCTTGTGATGCCGCGGGATGTCCTAAAACAAGATTCCTGTTACTACATGTAGTAGTGTTACACCTCGACTCAATATATCAACCAATCAGAGCGGGTGGTGGCAATCAGAGTGGAGGTGGATAACGCAAAAAAGTAGATTGGAGGGTCTTTTTTCTTTTCTTTGACTACATGACAGGGAAACCTATAACATCGTGTAAGCCAGCGGTAGAATGTTGTGAGAGAAGATAGGCATTCGAATTTCTCTTGAAGGTATGGAGGTTATATGCATAGGGAGAGACCTTACTGCGCAAAGAAATCCACAACTTCACCTCTGTATAGATAAATGAAGTGTGGTAGGAAGAAGTTCGTGTTGACAATGAAGAGGTGGACTAGCTTAAGCTCATCTAGTCCGCCTGACTGGAATCTCTGTAAAGCTGTGGACGGGACAAGAAAGTTTTGGTGCCAGACTGCTTTGGAGATATTCAATGATATAGACAGAGATTCTCCATTTTTTTCAATAGATTCCTGCCATACGTGTGTGTTTGAAGCTCTCTCTCTCTCTCTCTCTCTCTCTCTCTCTCTCTCTCTCTCTCTCTCTCTCTCTCTCTCGCCATACCTGCTGACTTTTTATTTCCTGCTCAATTATTCATTATTACTTCCAAAATGCTGATTCGTATATTATATGTGTTACCAATATAAAGTTTGCAACTTACCTACAACTTCTTTGTGGGATTCCACTAAGCTTGATGAACATTCCATTTCATCAGTATTCAACAAAAAACCGCGAAATTAGTGAAGTTACTAGCTGCACAGACCCGAAATGACAGACGACAGCCCATATGTCATGCGTAACCATAGAGATCTTATATATCTATGTGCGTAATTCGTATTTCTTACTACCACTCGATGGATAATTGTGTGTGGCCAACTTTATCCTTGGTATAGTTATCCGAGGCTAATATATCGGTGGTAAAACGCTTATGCTTTATACCAGGTATAAGGAAGGGTATAAATTTATCCTTGGTAAAGTTATTCTGGGGATAATTAGGTATTTGTAAAACCGGCCTTAAATGTAATAAACAATACTAAATTATTTCCATTTATGTTTCCACCAGACAGTGGCATGCTTAGAATGAGTTATTTCCTAAAAATTGAAATAATTTTCCCGTCACCTTTAGAAATTTTTCCCTTTTCCTATCTCTCAAAATATCCGAGATCCCAATATAACCGTCACAAATTTGGCACGTGCTGTATGTGACACCTGCGCCTTCGCTACTCTTTCTTTTGATAAACTCAAATTAATTGATTGAAAATCAATGAATACATTTAAAGTGTGTATGCAAGTTTTTCTTCCAGCACAAACACGTAGAAGGAGCTATCGACCACACTACGTCGGTATTAAAATGAACCATCCAAACTTTCTCGGTATAAAATGAGAAAGAACAAATAACCAAATAGCTGTCACGAAATAAATTCAAATGAGGAACACTTTATGGTTATTGATATTTATAGGCAAGCAATATTCCGGTAAATGCTCAGCACGAATTTTTAAAGTGGCTCTTGGCCAATCCACAAATCATGAAACAGTATTTTAACTCTTTTTCCCTCTATTTCACTTTTACTGCCAATTAAATTCCTAAAAATGTTCTTTCCATCTGTATATATTCATAAACTATATATAGAACTCTATTTACGCGGCATTAAGCATGCCACTTGTAATTTAATTTTCATGTAAATTGTCAATTACCAGAGTCCTTCCTGCTTCTGGTTTATAAAATGATGGAACAATTATAGAATTATGATGAACATGAATATCAATTTTCAATGTAAATATGCAAGAAATATAATGCGAATGTGAATAAAGTTATAATATCTTAATTGAGTAATTTGCCATCAAACTTAACGTCAAATAATTTGTACTATTTTATGAGTCATAATTAACGCTTGGTAATTTAATGCAGTTTGTTAATCTACAAATACTAAATACTCGTTAAAAAAATATGAAATGCAGTATAATATTATAGAACAATATAAAATGTGCAATTTGCACGCTAAGTTCTGGTCGGTATTCAAATGGGCGCTTTAAATGATAATATGTAAGAAACCGAAACAGACTTCATAATTTTCTTTTCAAAAAATAGTTTTATTGAAAATCACAATGAAAATCAGGAGTTACTAGTTTTGTCAAATTCAAAATGTTACAATGTGAATGACTTCAAATTGCACTGCGCTGCAGTACCAACTTCGGAGAGTATCTCTCGAGGAATTATATAAGGATACTTCAAATCTGCAATATCATATGACATCCTGTTGATAATCCTCTAAAACTCGAATGAATACAGCAACGAGAATTGGCATGTTTCCACTAGCATGATATTTGACAGGTAAAAGAAGTGGGCATAAAAGTCGAACGCAACCTCCTTTGAAATCAATTAATTATGATTCTTGATCCAGGTATGAATTACATTTAAATTCTCGAAAAATAAGTGACACTAACAGTTATGCTTATTATTTTCGTCTTTTCGTACATTTCGGTATCACGACCATCATCAGAAGACGTATCAATGTCTAAAACGGGATTTCTTAAAACTAATTGTATCAAGCACAAAGCGTCTTTATCGTACCAATTTCAATTAAAAATGCCCACGTCGCCGAAACGAACAGAAACGCGATTAATCGAAATTGTAATACATTAATGTTGTAAGTATATGCATAAGTATCAAATATCTTATGAAGTACGGAGTCATGTCAAGCAATGTTTGAATACGACTGACACAAAAAAATGTAACGCTCAAGTATCTACTTTCGAACCAGATGTTAAAGATTTATGAGGTAATAGAAAAAGGTTGTCAGACCTTATTAGAAATATTGCCATTTGAGCATTCTACCTAAAGTATACTTTTAACATTATAAAGACGCATGTAGGAATTTGCAAGGGTTTTAATTAATTAAATTAGTATAAATCTGACTTAATGACTGAATATCTGTACTATGATTTACAGACTTGGGGTCACGTGTTATGTGAATAATCTCCAGAATAGATCTTTTATAATAATTGGTTTCCAATATCAATTCTGGCATATGTATTCATACCCGGGACAAAGACAGAGGAACCATGTTTAGTCATCATTGGATCATCTTCCTTTCTAAACTTACAATTTTTTTTTTATACTTTGATATATACTTTAGATATACTTTATGTTCGAAGAAGATTGTGCGAGCCAGTAGTGGAATGTAGGGAGAGGAGATAGGCATCGTTATTTTTCTTGAAGGTTAGGAAGTTATAGGCGTAGGGAAAGACCTCATCAGGTAAAGAGTTCCACAACTTCGCCGTTTGATGAAAAAAGTCCGATAGGAAGAAGTTCGGCAAGTCTGGAGTTTGACAGTGAAGTGAAGTTAACAATTATTGCACTTTTTAATACATAATGTCATGTTGGTGAGAAACGCCGTTTGTCTCTAAAAGACAATATTGACTTTACTAATGGAAATCAAAAGTCTTGTAAAAGTGCACCACAACTGGATGAAAAATTTGGTGTTGGAAGGACACAAATAAACATCAATTAGAGTAACTCTTTGAAGAAGGTTCTAATTTAGAACAAAAAAGAAAAGTCCCCAAAATCGAAGGAATGGTGACAGACGAAGTTGTTTACAATTGGTTTTGTAAAGCAAGAAATAGCTTCGGAAGTAGCCTATAGTTGGGAAGTTGCAGATTTCAAATCTTCAAATGGATGGCTAAGAAAATGTTGACAACAACACAATATAACTTCTAGAACAGTTTGTGATGAATCAGTTAATATTAAGATGGACATTGTGGAAGACTGGAAAAGAAGATATTGAAGGATTATTCTACAAGAGATTTATACAAAGCTGATGAAACTGTCCTGTTTCACCTTGCAATGCCAACAAGATGTTGGTATTGAAAAGCGTTCAATATACTGGTGAGAAAACTGCAAAACAAGGACTTAGAAGGTAGAAAGGTTTTCTTTTCATTAATATATTGAGAAAAGCAAAAATCCTTGCGGCTTCAAAGAAGTCTATATAATGGGTATCAGATAAAGATGCATAGATGACGATAGAAATAATGTTCGCCTGGTCGAAAAAAATTACAAAAGAAAATTGAAATGTAGTAATTTTGTTGGATAATGCCACGTCTCATCCCAAACTGCATTTACAAAATCTAAACATCGTGTTCCTGCCTTCCTACCTTCAACTGCCAACCACCAGACAAAGGGATCCATAATTTTTGAGGTAGTATATAGAAAACAGAGTTCAGCAACAGCGGTCGAATTTTCTAAGATTTTGTTTCTTATAGTATACTTATGACCATACTTTCTCTTTTGTAAATATTCTTCAGAGATCCCTGTATAAGTCCCATCGCAATCTAAACATTATTATTTTTGTTATAAACAAAATCTATAATGGAGCGTCATATATAAATAACATAAATGGTAATACAGATTATTTTTATAACATTACCATACATGACCCTTCATTGTCAGTACAAAATAACATGAATAAATTAATTAATAAATGGTACAAAAACAAGATGAATTGAAAGATAAATTAACTTGCCTTAATGGACATAACTACATAAAAGTGTAAGTAAGACCCATTGTAAGTAATATTGGAGCGCCTACTTATAATTTTCAAAATCTATCAACAATATAGGAGAGGAAAAAATTAATTTAATGTGAAAGACTCATGACATTTTAATGAATTCATATAAAATCAATCCGTACCCGTAGAGCATATGTTAATTTCCTTGGACGTTGTTTCTTTATTTAGAAATATACCAGTCGTTTTGATATTGAGTAGCATCAAAAAGGTTGTGCAGAGATTAAAAACCACACACCTCTAGATCAATCTGAGTTTATAAATGCCTTACAGTTCGCGCGGTGAAATTGTTCCACCCAGAGGACTGTCACAAAGATTAAAAAATTGTTCGTAATACAGTGGAAATGAATGGCAATCCAAAAAATTTTTCAATCCCATCTTTAAGGAAAGAATAAACAAAATCTATAATGGAACGTCATGTATGAATAGCATAAACGATAATACAGATAAATTTATAAGATTACCATACGTTCCGGAAACCTATACTACCTAAATATAAATAAACCCACACAGTATACAAATTAAATTGTATAGATTGCGTTGGGACTTATACAGTAATCTCTAAACAATATTTACAAAAGAAAATGTATCGCCATATGTATAGTACAAGAAACAAAAAGTTAGAAAATTCCAAAGCCCATGCTAAACAGTATTTTGATTATAACCATCAATTCGATTACAGAAATGTTAATATTTTAACTAAGGAAACCAATTAATATAAAATATCCATTATAGAGATGATTCACATAAAACTCCAAGTCTGTAAATCATAGAACATTCAGTTATTAAGCCCTTTAAATTCCAATATGTGTCTTCATAATGTTAAAATATATTTTAGGTAGAATACTCAAATAGCAATATTTCTAATAAGGTCTGACAACCTTATTCTAATACGTCATAAATAATAAGCATATGTGTTAGGGTGACCTATTTCCTGAGAATTTATATATAATTCATACCTGGGTCAAGAATGTTTATTAAAAACAAGAGTAACATAAGAGTAACATAATATTAAATGACCAAATCGATACCTATAATTCACCACTTGTCAACAGTTTTATAAATAAATTCCCATTCAAACCACTTTCTACCCCTATCCCTCAATTTGTAACAGATTCAGATTGATTCCAAATATTTAAGAAAATAATTTTAGATTTAGCTTTAGTTGATAACGACTAGCTTCGAGAATGCCACAGTGTGGTGAAACAATTTATCAGCATTATTTACTAAATTAAATGTTACAAGTTTTGTGTAAATTCGAGTTTAATTCTCAAACTTCCGAAATGCTTAAATTGAGTTTACACTAAAAGCTAAACGCCGAAACCATAAATATAAAATATATCGTTCCTTCAAGTTATTCAAGTTAGTGGGTGCCATCACAGCCATCACCATATGGCCGTATAGAACATACTATCTACCGTAAATATTCCTTAAATTCACACTTTAATGATGAATGGAGCGTGTAGACGAAAGGCATTAATTTTTAATAATCCGACACATTTCATATCAGCTATAATTTCAAGAGGATCCCACAGAGAGAGCTCGGTTTCCTAACGGCACTGTAATGTACGTAGCGGGAATAAGTTCATTTAGAAAATAATGAAAAAATTACGTTTCGTTGTTGGAGCAAAAAGCTTTCTAGAAAAATACATGAATAGCTTTCTACCCCCTGTTGACTTATAACGAAGTTAGTCACAGCGGTAGTAAAGTGGCGAACTACGTTAACTAGAGGATACACTTATCGAAACTGAAATCCATTTAGAACTAGAACGTGGTATATGCGATTATTGAGTTCTTTGTAAAGATTTAATTATGTTGTCGTTAATTTGAAAGTTTCGTCCAGTGAGCTCATATCTGCATGTCAACTACAAACGCAGTGTCATTGATTCGACATTCAAGAGGAAAGCGATTGAATTAAAGTAAAGAAAAAATAATTCATTCATAATACATACATATTTTCCAGACACTTAACAAACATTCATGAATGAATATTTGTCATTGACTTTTGACAGATAACCATGGTAAACTCCAAGAAATACATATTCGTTTATTTCTTAATTGTTACATTAGTTCTGTTTGTTCCAAACCAAACACATAGTCCTTTGAAAGATCCATAAAACGTAATTCTAAATATTCATCATATATTATATTGGCATAATATATCGTAATCATTTGAGTGGATCCCTAAATAAGCTCAATCCGTTCATAATGAGCTTAAGAGTAGGTATTTTGAAAGACAATGACATTGGACTTTCCAGTCGTATAGTATATCCTAGCATTTCGCAGCAAGGTTCTAATCATACAATGCCTACCTAGAAGCAAGTAAGAGCACTTCTAAATATTATGCTGAATAACAACCAACCCCATGTGGCGTGTAGTAGGGATAAATGTCTAGTTTAAAAAAAATTCTAGTAGGCTGTAGAAACCAATATACCAACTGTAGAATATGTCACTTGTTTTTCTCTTCCACCATTGCTGTTACTAAATACAACCACAGAAATTCAAGTCGTGTTTTATTACAAGTGTTGGGGAGAGTATTCAACTATATTCAAGGTGCTGTCGCATTTCACATGTTTTGAAATGTGTGAAACATTTTTTACGTAATTGTGATTGAAACAGTATCATTTTCTGCCAGGACGATTTGATATTAGTCTATAAATCAGGGGAAAGCTGGTTTTCTCCTTGCAATTTCGAATTCAGTTCCTTCATATGTCTTGTCAAATCGACATAGAATGGTAACTTTCACAGCCCTTGGCTATTTTGTAATTCGGTAAGAGGGCGATGCTGTTTACTGGAGTAAACATTAAAACAGTATGGCCCTAAGGCTGATCTACACCAATGAAGCATTACCATTTAAAAACATATTGTTTTACAGTATTGAAACTCAAAAAACATTGTTTTTTGCAAGAGATAACTTCAATTAGACCGGTGTCAACTTATGAAAAATAAATGAATAAATGATAAAATAACTAGATTCTAATGTGCATGCATGTGCAACATATACCTAAGCTTATATGGCACGGTTTCTCACTACTGGTGTTCGGAACAACAGACAATGCCAGATCATTTCAAATTTTTCGAGTTACAGTTTGTACCAACAAACAAACTGACCGCTAAGAACTGGTGCAGAGAATTTTTTGAAGAAACCATTAATCCATCAATATCAGTATATGATGCGACCCATATTATACCAAATGATTTTATTATATATATTATATAATTCCAAATGATTTTTTTAAATGTATTTGATCCAAACCTTACAATAAAGGTGTGCTGGGCTCATATCGAAAAAAAATAATAAAAGTTCCATCACGTATCTTTTAAAATGCGAAAAGAATGAATGGAAGCTGATATAAACTGGTTTACGAGAAAAGACTAAATTGTTATTTAAAAATATGTTATTTCATAGTATTAAAATTTAATGAATATTAATTATTTTTTTTTTGCAAGAGATAAATTCACCACGTACGGTGTCAACTTCTGAAAAATAAATCTGACGATAGTGATAAAACAATTAGATTGATTTAACCTAATTCACTTGGAACAGCTTGCCATAGTAGATGAACAGATCCACACTTCAATCTTGAATTCTACTATATAACCTCTTTTTTCTGCCAAAAGCCGAATCCAAAACAAAACTCCAAAGGGGTAACTAGTAGAACAAAGAAATTATAGACAAAGCTAGTAGCGAAATCAGGTTTTTGTCAAGTGGAGTTTCTTTCATTATTGATGGATATGAGTGTCATTATCGTACTCATATTACATCAAGTAGCCTTTTAGGAGTACGTATGGAAGGTTGGAACTCAAAACCCCCTACTGTAGATCCTCACTCGAAGGAAAACAAAAAACATCTTCGATACGTATAGACCATATATCAAATAATCTAAAACCATTATGAAATTAACTCATCATGAAATTAATGAATCAATTATGAAAAATTATCGAACACAATCAGACATTACGAGATGAAAATCCAATATTGATATAATAAAATAAATCGTTTTTATCACATGTATTATAGAAACAAATCGTGACTACAGTTTCGACACTACCGTGTCATCTTCAAACGATACTAATCTATGAAAATATGAATAATCTTGAATATTTATTGTACAATATAAGACAAGTGGGGTTCCGGTTGGGGAAATATCTGTAGAGTAGTATAATTGAAATTGGATAATGCGGTAGAGTTAATATTGTGATACGGAAATTTAATGCGGAGGTATACTAGGAAGGCAGAAGAGGATTATGGGAAATTTTACGTTATCAAGACATCAAACAGAATGTTGTAGACACACCTAATCGTTTAAAATTTTATTGTCATGGTTTGAAAATTTCTATTGATTCTAGTGTGTTTAATTTAAAACCTCTACTCTGGTTATGTAAAATTTCAACTTCACCTAAATTAGGAAAAGTGTGCCCTGTTTATAAATTATGGTTACAGAAAGATGAATCTGTCTTATTAAGTCAAAAAATCATATGCTGCTAATTTGTGACTACGGAGAATAAAAGATGAATTCGCAATAGTTGTATCTGTAATGCAGGATTTCTATAAATTTTGAAAGTAATGATATTATTAAGGTGCGTGAGGGTAAGGTCTAGGAAATTTATTTCATTATCTTTCTCAGTTTCTAAAGTGAACTTAATGTTATATTGGATATTATTAATGAAGGATAAGAAAACATTCAATTGTCGTGATGAAAAAAATTTTGAAAATCCAATATGAACTTAAATACAATAATTACTAGAAATTCGCCGTAATTTAGTTATTTGTGATATCTGTTTAAAAAGGTATTTAATATATTAAATTAGTGAAAATCAAACTTCTCATAGTATAAAAATTGTACTCTATGAAATTTTATTCGAATTGACAACATATGTGTTTTACAACACAATGGTTTATACTCTATGTATTATTATATTTTGACGGTAAAGTGTGAAGATTGTTAACACAATCAACCTTAATTTAATATGACAGATTAAGTGACGTCATTTAAATCTTAATTAGAATTTCGGGCATTTCTGCAGGTTAAATGGATGCGTATGATATTTATATAAGACTAGAATAACACAGTTGTCATAATGGTTCATTAAAGATCATAAAAATATCTGTTGCAAGACGCTAATCCGCCCTAAAACAATACGGTTTCATCCGTAGTTATGTTTAACAGATAATTTTCTTTTGTTTAAAAATAGAATATGACAGTGACGAACAAATCGATGAAAATTTAAAGTTTTATTTCTACTCAATTTTTGATGATGCCAAATTGGCTAGCTAACGGGTCTTAAGTTTATTTAATACTTTAGTGGGGAAGTAATAATTTCATACAATTCAAAATTGTGGGTAATATTTTCATGGAACATCTTAAATACTATCGGATTATTACAATATGTTATGTTAATCATTTTTGGTCAAGGACGGTTCGCTGAAGTTATAGATACATACTCATTAAGATTCATGAGAAAAAGTGTTGGTTCATCCATCATAAAGGGAATAAATAAAATTAAAATTAATCACGATAATAACTAGTAGTATTCCAGGAAATATAAATAATCTGCTAACAATTGGGCTCATTGTTCATACGTTCTGGCGAACTTTAGAGATACAGCTGTTCACATTATTATACTAAAATTCTATACATAACTTCAGAAATATGCTAAATACTATAATACATTCAACTAATTTATGATTAGTTGCTCCCAGTCAGTAACGGCTGCTATTTAAGAACTGGTAGTATCTCCTTAAATTTTAACAAACACTCTCTTCTCTCTTCTAATAACCAAAAACTTTCAAACGTTAATTCTGTCCGGCGAAATATCTGTTGGCAAAATGTCCGTTAACTACGATTTTTCGCCATTATTAACCTAATATTCCACATCCTTAATCCTATTATTTTACTACCAGTTTTATCTAGAAGCCTTAAAAACCTTGAGCAGTCCCTATGGCGAAATATTCACCGGCCGCCACTGTTACCAGTTATATTTAAAACTTATTCCATTTTGACCCTACATTACGTTCGATGTTGGTCTTCTCTTGCCAAAAAAGTGAAAATTTGTATTATTTGAAAAGAAATAACATAGAGTATGTTTCTCTATAGACTGTCCAATTCTCCATTATTAAATTTATTTGTAAGGAACTCTTATCCTATTGTACAAGTACCTCACTTATCTCTCTTTCTTGATCTTAGTCTTAATATTTAAGGAATAAACCATAGTTTGTGAAACCATTGTTTGATAAAGCCACCGTGTGTTGAAACATGTCACGTTCTGTTTAATAAAAACTAAGTTTGTGAAAATTTATCTCAACTTTATTTCTAAATAAAACGATTTTTTTCATTACATCGATGTAATGTTATAATTATGTCACAAAGTAACATATAGAAACTGCCCGAGCAGGTCAACGAGCCTACTTCATTCCCTCTCCGTTCGTAAATAATGAGGACAAACTATAAAATGATGGAAACAATACATCATATGTTGAAAACGATATGAGAAGAGAATTATTGCATCACCAGCAACTATTGCAACTATATTTCAAATCATATCCGATAATATCCTCGGTACTATCAAAGAACATGGTCGAATATGAATTATTTTCATAAGAGCTGAACGAAGAAGTGACTTTTAGGACATGGAGAACACTGCACGAAAGTTGCAATTTTCCATTCACTTAACTTTTCCGTAGACCAATTAATAGTCAATATAATTCCATTTGAAATCAAAGAAATGTCAACTTAATTGAGTTAAACTTCATTGATATTTTGATAAGTGTGAATTATTCTGAATTAATTCAAACAATATTGCAATTTATTTCGATAAATAATCAAATTTAGCACCTACAAACTTAAATAAATGGAAGGAAGAGAATAAAAATAACGTCAAATATAATATTCATTTGGAATTAACTCCGATAGTGTGACGTCACAACCTCACCTTCACTGTCGTAGTATTTCAAAGCTTCATTTCACATAAGAAACATAATATTACACCGTCAAATATATATAAATACATTGATTCGTATGTAACTCTGAATAGAAATTTTTGTATGTACTTTGATTACTTCATTTTAGAGCTGAATAATTTGCTCTTAATTTGACATGAACGTTGATGTGTCTTACTTGATTATTTATATTTAATTTAAATATTTGAAAATTAATGAAGCTAACCTCTCTCATCACATTTCCAGATGTTTCAAGTACACCACCTTCGCTTTGGAAGTTCTTAAATGCACATTATATAAGACAGAAATTAAATAAAAATTATAAAGGGAGAAAATTAGGTTATTCAACCTTTCTTCCTAGTGCGATAAAAGTCAATATTGAAGTGAGTGGTGGGGGTTTAACGACATCATTGTCGGAGTCAATTGTAATTGAATCCGAAAAGTGAAAAACTATAGTATATTTGTGCCCATTCAATCTTTTTTCGAGGTATTGAGAAGATTGGCCGATGTATACATTCTGGCAATCTTTACAAGGGATGGAATAAACCATGGCTTATCTTTTTGAATGGTACGATGCTTTTTAGTTTAGTAAAGAGACTTTTCTGGTTTAAATAACTTTTATGACTTATATGTAGGTCATAAGGTTTTACTATATTACATAATTTTTCAGAAAGACCATTAATATATGGTAGTGATATGTAATGTTTATCTTTTGATTTCTCATTATTGGTATTTATTTTAACAAATTAGTTATAAAGTTTATGAATTTTGTATGGAATTGACTAAATCAATGGGATAACCATTTTTTATTTCTTTCCTTTTAGTAATAGATATAGTTCTCAGTTCAGAAGAACTTAGTTGAATAGCTCTATCTATCAGATTTATAATAACATTTTTCTTATATTTTTTAGGTATATTAGAATTGAAATTAGTATACCTCCCTGACCAAGTAGGTTTGGTGTACCATTTCGTTAGAATTTTGTTATCATTTGATTTTCTTACTAAAGTTAAATCTAAAAAAATTATTTCATTATTATTTTCAGTTTCGATTGTGAATTGTAACTTACGGTGAAAGAAATTGAAAGAGTCAGTTGTAATTGAATCCGAAAAGTGAAAAACTAGATGAAACTCATTTCATCACTACTATCGCATCAATTCAACAATAAGATTTAATTAATCATGGTGAATTGAACATGTATCGGATAGTCGAACTACTATCAAACGGACATGAACTAAGACGGTAAAGTACCTGATTATAACAGTGGGGGTGCTCTAATCCCGCACATGAACTCGGATGGTTGAATGAAAATGTAAAATACATTGAAGAAAATAGAAATATTTTTTATATGCAGAATGTATGGAACTGTCCAATGACTGAATAACTGTGATGGTACTTGGATTCTTTCTTTTCTTCAGCATCATCATCATTTGAGAGGAGGGGGCTTAGCCCTCAAATGCACATAGACCACTTAGTTGGGCCTATTGTGTGCCTACGCTGGCTTCCGTAAGTTCTTCTGGGAGCAATTTTGATTCTACGAAGTGACGGTGCCCGAGGGACGTGAATGCAGGGCATTCCAACAGGATGTACGAGGCAGATTCCTTCGCCTCTCTGCATTTCCCATGGCCTCAGTAGGAAGGTGTTTGTTAAGACGACGGGGCTCGTTGATGAAGAGCTTGGCCTGCCTCATGCGTGGTCATTCTCACCACATTTCAGACTACCCTTTTTTCAGTTGGCCCAAAAGGGCGAGACCAACCACGCAATTTGATGAAGCAACCATTGGTTCGACTCGCGCCTGGCCAGGGAGTCGGTCATTTCATTTCCTTCAACTCCACTGTGTCCAGGGACTCAGATGAGTTGAACTTCATTTCTCCTGGCTAGTTTAGCTAGTGTATCATATTGTCATATTGATTCACTGCATTTTTACATCACTGAGTATGATTCTAACCTTCATTACCAATATCTCCATTTATAGTCCAACGGAAAAGTTCTCTAACTCATATGTCTTTATTCCCTGCTTTCAGATCAAGACAAACAGATATGACAGAAGACTATCAAAGAAGCTGCTTTGAAGATGATACGTGCATCAAGAACATATTCGGTGTTAATCCGGGCCTGACATTCCATCCAACCATGAAAATCTCATGAGATTATATAACAATAAAGACCACAAGTGCAATCGAATGAGGTAAGTTATAGCAGTAATGGACATGTTATGATTATGTACGTATGTAACAGCACGGATGGCGACATAGTAACTTGTGAACGTGTCTTTTTCCGCTTTGCTGCCGTTATATTAAAATCGCCAGCAGAGAGGAAGAGGCTAGTGCACTAGTTGACCTTACAACCTGCCCGATGATTAATTCGTTGTACTATATAGGATAGTGAACGCACGACCTTCAAATCTTTAATCGGCTCATTTTAATGACCACTAACTAACCAATAATGACATAATTTTTGTGTCAAACGGAATACCGTGTGATGGACCTACATGAAACTGTGCCAAGCCGTAATTTTTTTCTATAGTTTGACTACACGAGAGGGAAACCTATAATAATAATGTTCGAAGAACATCATGTGAGCCAGCGGTGGAACGTTGAAAAAGGGGATAGGCAGTCGAATTTTCCTTCAATTCTTGGAAGCTATGGGCATAGGGAATAACCTCATTAGGCAAAAAGTTCAACAACTTCGCTGTTCGATAGAAAAATGTAGCTGGTCTCGAGCTTGACTAGCTGGAATCCCTCGCAGTAGAACACCAGACGGGATGAAAAGCGTGAAAAGCGACCATGGAAATATTCATAGAAAAGAGAGGGAGAGAGAGAAAGAGAGAGAGAAAGAGAGAGAGAGAGAGAGAGAGAGAGAGAGAGAGAGAGAGAGAGAGAGAGAGATATCGCCCACCGTTCTACGATGTTCTGGAGAGGTCAATAAAAAGTGTGACATCATCGATCGGATGAATAGCTTTCTTCTAGATATAATCCAAGAGCTTTAGCGTATGTTTGGGAACCGAACTCCAAACATGTGAACAAGTACTCCAGGACAGGTCGAATCTGTGCTTTGTAGATTATGAGCAGCAGCTGGGTGTAAAGTAGCTCTTGGCACGGAATAGAAAACCAAGTTTTTATGCAAATCCCCATGGAAATAGTTGTACCTGACATTATCATCATATTAAGGATTGTTGGATCCGCGTTCCTAGAGAAGACGCAAGCTTAAGTTTGCCAAACATTTTCGAAGGTGGTAGGTATATCACAGACACGTTGATCAGTGATTTCACGTCTGTCTTGTTTCACTGACGAACTCGTGAGAAGAGCGAAACAGCTGTCTGTACTAATAGCCGTGTTGTCGCTGATCAACCTGGAGAACCAAAACTTTGTCTATTGCCTTCTTACTTGACATGTGTTAGAAGTCAATTCACCGATTTTAATTCGTTCTTCCTTCAAAATATGCCCTCAGCTCCCTCTTCCTGTTTTCACCGTCCCTTCGGCCTATTCGTTTCTCCTTCAAAATATGCCCTCAGCTCCATCTTCCCATTTTCACTGTCCATTCGGCCTGTTCGTTTTCCTGTCTACCGGGTGCCGCCCCACTACACCCTCAATTTAGAAAAGTAGACTGCTTGCGGGCTTACTTTACTCGCACAACCGAAACTCGAGAAACCCAAAGAAAGGATGTCGCTTTGACATGTATTGAGGAACATAGATACACAGAAACCCATATTCATATTCTCTCTGATGGTTAGACTACGATCAAGGGAATGAAACAAAGACCTTTTAGTACATGAGCTGTGCCATCTCTATTCTCCTGTATAGCGGATGGTGTGCCAAAATTGAGGTAATCCGCTTGGGTCAGTCAAGGACGTATCACCAGATATGCCTCAGTGGCGTAGTTAAGATATTCGAAAATGTAATATAATGTATGTTCGATATTTTCCAAGCATTTAGTGGGTGCCATCGCTGCAGAAGAGTTATCGTCCTATCGGTGGCGTTGCAGCTCCCTTATGCTTTACAAAGGCGTTCGTTTGTATGCCCTGAGACCCAGGGATGGTGATTATGTTCTGCCCTCCTGATGTATTTAGTTTGGTTTTAGAGGTAAATACCATCCTTGAGCTCTTTTTGTATCCTTTGTTCAGATTGGAACTCATGACAATTTTCTATTACTTGAATATACTTATAAGAAATTATGGACACTCCAGTAATATCGAACTTTTCTCAAAATTTCTCTTTCTTTCCAGGCCATTTTACTCAGACTGATACATAATGGCAAAGTTTCATCAAAGCCTGAAGACCTATCAGCTACCAAGTAGCCATTATCAGAGTAAACTAAATTAGAAATCAAAATTTAATGAATTCAGATTTTATCTCAAGCTGAGTGTAATCCCTTATATACCCTATTAATTCCAAATATTATTTAAGCTGGCACATTTTAATTTTCAATTTAGTTTACCGTGATAATGGCTTCTTGGTATCTGAAAGGTCCTCAGTACTTTTACAGTATTTTCAGTAAATAAGGGTTACTGTGCCTTATTTATAGTGTGAACAACGTTGTGAAGCAATAAGGTTTTCAAGCTTATGAACATGAACTATTTACTTCATATTATGAATTATGGAAGAAATTAGTTTTGAGACAAAACACATGCAAATAGATTTCTATTTTCATATCTGAAAAATTATTTCAGTTCAACAGTATTTTCAATGGATAAGGGTCATTATTTCTTATTTATAAGGAATATGAAGGAAAATCAATTTTAATTGATTTGTAAAAGGGTACGTATTTTTTTTTAATTAGGATAAAAAAATTGCATTATGGACCCAAAAATCTATGTGAACCATTTTTTTTTATTTGACAACTTTTTTTATAGGTTAGAACAGCTTACTCAATTACTCCTTAAATTTTTAACTACGGTGTTTTGATCTAAAGCGCCTACTACCTGGACCCTTTAGAAACCCACACCAAATTTCATAAAAATCCATTCACTGCAAAAGAAAATTCCTTTTACGTTTTTTCGCCTTCAGTGACTGGACTATTAGTCAAAATAAAAGATTTGCTCGAATTAGCACCCATGTTATTTCAATCCATTGACTAAGTTGCAAACAACAAAACGTCTAACATGTCGACACATAAAACAAATTTGAATAGAGGAGCGCAGCGAGGCCTAACAATCATCGTCATCCTCGTTTTCTATCCATCTCGAACAATCGTTAGGAACTTGACTCGTTACTTTTGATGACACGCTAGTGTGTCATGTCAATTCTAAAACTGGAATGACATCGTAAAGCTCGTACGAACATCAATTTTTGTGTGTATGCGTGTGTTCATTTCTTAGATCCCCCTACAGTTATATATCGAATCCGTTATTTCTCTTCTCGATATCCTTTCATCGAGTCGAGACATGTGGTTGCGGTTTAAACTGTTTCAAAATAAATTACTTCAAACAGAACTTTATTAGTTTAAGTAACGAGGATAATAACTTGCGAGGAAATGACTTTGCGTAGGCATCTTATGAAACAAAGAGGACATTTTCAATTCAAGTTCAAAGGTGCTAGTTTCAGCTTTCTTGAACTAACACAGTTGATTGATTTTATTGGAATAAGCTCTTGTAGAATTGTTCAGATATCAGTTTCCTAATCAATCCTGATTTATAAGATAGAAAGTGTCGAAAAGACGAGGCTGAAAGTCGCCTCTAATATAAAATCATGCAATTCGTATTTAGACAAGTTGATCCTCAGCAGTTGAATTTGAAACCAATCAAAAGGGGAAAACAGGATAGTACTCTATGAAATTTTAGTCTACAATGTCACAATAGACTGTTGCGAATATGTATTGTACAATTTTCCAGATCATTAAATTTATATTTTGTAATTCACTAGAGAAAATAAATTAGGATGAACGAAAGGATCATCGTGTGTGAATTAGCAATGCTGAAATAAAATATTCAGACATCTTACTTGGAAACAGCAGTTGTTTATTAAAATTTCTACAATTTCATTTAAAAATAACCTCGCTAATGAAAACCATAAAATTCGCAGACGTGCTGAAACGGAAAACAATAACTCATGTTCCATGCAATCTGGCAAAATCATGCAATATCATTTTTATTTTATACTTTATTAGGTAGCCAATGGACGGGGTACGCGTGTTTAATTAACATTATTTTTATCTGTAGAGAATAAAATTCTGAGAAAGCAACAATGATAGCGTAATAAATGTCTTGCAGGTTAATATCAAGTCCGACATTGCCAGTGGCGTCTCTTGATATCAAGGAGATAAATAATCTATATTCTGAATACGTTAAAAAGTAATATACATATTATATTTATATATCAATTCTAGGGAAATAGGTCACACTAACACATATGCTTATTATTTTGGTCTTTACGTACGTTTCGGTATTACGACCATCATCAGAAAATGTATTATGTCTAAAACAGGATTTCTTAAAGGTAATTATATCAGCACAAAGCGCTCTTATCGCACCAATTTCAATTTAAAATACCACGTCGCCGAAACGAACAAAAATACGAATAATCAAAGCTGTTGCACATCGATGTTTAAGGTATATGTATATGAAGAGCTTTCGACTGTGTGAATTATGGAATATTTCTCCAAAAACTAGAATGCTAAGAGATATTACACTGAAGATCATTTCATCATACCTTACAAATAGGAAACAATATATAGTAGAAACAGATAAAGAAGGGGATCTAGTCAGATCAAATCACTGTCTAGTTGAAAGAGGGGTTCCCCAGGGATCCATATTGGGACCACTGATATATCTCCTGTATGGTGATGCCTGGTATCTTGGGTGAGGGCGTCGTTCAGTTCGCAGATGATACATCTTGCAATATATCTGAAGAGAATGAAGAAAACATAAAACAAACAATTTGTCAGAAACTAATAAAAATGGAACAATATTTTAAGAAAAACTACCTAAAATTAAACATTGAAAAAACACAGATCATTAAATACTCATAACTAAAAGAAAACTCTCAATTTATTGTACATTATAATCAACACAAACTTGTGTCAACAAATGAAATAAAATTTCTAGGAATAAAAATAGATCACAGTCTTGATTGGAGATAACATATTGATTCCCTCACCCCTCACCAAAGATTTAGGCAATATTGTTATGAACTAAAAGTTCTAGCAGCTGAAATTGATAGGGAAACCGAAACAGCATTGATCACTTACAGTGCTCATGTTGAATCTAGGTTTAGGTCCGGAATCACCTGACTTCGAAAGAATATTTATTCTACAAAAGAAAATGTTAAAAGGTATCTTCAATATCAAGCAAATCACTAACTGTAAACCATATTTCATTCTGAAAAAACCTTTAATACCTAAAGATAAACAAACTCACACAGTATACAAACTAAATTGTTTAGATTAAAATGGGACTTATACAGGAATCTCTGAACAATATTTACAAAAAATAATGTATGGCCATAAGTAGGTATACTACACGAAATAAAAAATAAATTCCTCCGCCCTTGCTAAACACTGCTTTGATTATAACCATCAATTCGATTACATAACTGTTAATATTTTAAATAAGGAAACCAATTATTATAAAAGATCTATTCTGGAGATGATTCACATAAATGTGACTCCAAATTTGTAAATCATAAAACAGATATTCAGTCAGACTTATACTAATTTAATTAATTGAAACCCTTCCAAATTATGCGTCTTTATAATGTTAAAAGTATATTTTAGGTAGAATGCTCAAATAGCAATATTTCTAGTGAGGTCTGACAACCTTATAAACCTTTAACATCTGGTTCGAAAGGGGTTACTTGAGAGTTACGTTTTTCGGTTTCAGTCGTATACAAACTTTGTTTGTCATGAGTCCGTATATTATAAGACAATTGCTAGGCAGAGGATTCTTGATAACATATACAAACACTCACGTCGCCCAAAACGAATAGTCTGTAAATCATGGAACAGACATTCAATCCTCAAGTCAGATTTATACTAATTTAAATAATTAAGTTCCTTGCTTCTGTTCGTTTCGGCGACGTAGGCATTTTTAATTGAAATTAGTGCGATATTGACGCTTTGTGATGATACAATTAGTTTTAAGAAATCCCGTTTTAGACATAATACGTCTTCTGATGATGGTCGTGTGACCGAAACGTACGTAAAAACGAAAGTAATAAACATATGTGTTAGTGTGACCTATTTCCCGAGAATTTATACATAGTTCATGCCTGGGTCAAGAATCATTATTATATAAATCAGAGATGAACTATCGAAATAATAAACAGCTATAGATCAAAATACCAGTTTGTTTCAAAGCCGAGCAAACTATTTATATCTAGAAATTGTATATCAAAACTAATAATTGTAACTTCATGCAGATTCATATTTCTTTAATAATTCACAGATATAACTCCGAAGGAACCCGCAAAGACTTCGAAATTTGATTCAATAAGGCCACAAGATGCTCTAGGATGCAGAACTACTAGATCAACACTATTCGACAGATAATGCGATCAACTGTCTTGGAGGATTTTTCAATTCCCACAGGAGTATTCAAGACCACTAGGCTACAGTAAAAATCGCAACTCTACATAGCGTTGATTGGTCTCGTGAAGCCCTTAGTGGCACGCGCATCTGTAACAGTAGACATCAAACCCAGCACTGAGTCGGTTTCAGCTGCTGTATAGTATTTTCGCGTTGAGTATGATATGACATCATACTTGGTTACTTTCACAACCAATTCACTTCAACAATTTCCCTTTCATTTTCTGTTGCATACTTATGTACGAGGTCGAGGTGAAAAGTCCCTGAAAAATGACACAAGAAGTGATTTATTTGGTCAAAACTTATTTTATTTCTCAACATAATCTCCTTGTATGCCGATACACTTCGTCCAACGTTTTTCTAAGTTTTCGGTCCCTTCCAAATAATACTATTTCGGCAATCCTTCAAAATAACGATGACCTCATAGTTGGAGCCACAGGGCCGGATTTAGAGGTCTGGAGACCTCGGGGCAACAAAGGAGTGGAGGCCCCCTGGCCCCAAATTATTTTCCAAATAAAATAAACAAGTTTTTCAGTCGAGTTTTTCAATAAATAATTTATTGTGAAACCAAGTAAATTCTTTTAGTATTTAACAAACATATAAATATAATCGGAAACAAGAATTATCTGAAATTAAATTTTAGCGTTAACGAATGGAACCTTCCGAGCTTTTCTCGCCGAAAAATCGTTGATGATTTCGCCGAAATCCAGTTCCCAAAGTAAGTCTTTTAACTTTCAATGCTCAGGAAAGAAAACTTTGTTAGACGGTTTTGTCCCATCGTCGTTCGAAGCCTATTTTTTATAATTTTCATTTTTGAAAATGAGCGCTCTCCAGTGCAATTTGATACCATCAAAACCAAATACATTCTCAATGCAATTTCAAGGTTTGGGAATGTAGCTCTGAAATTTTTATCTTCGAGAATTTGGTAGTAAAGGTAAAGGTGAAACAGCGAAAAGGAAAAGTTGTAGCCCGCGTTGCCCTCCTCTAAATCCGGCGTTGTGGAGCCAAATCTCATAACTTCTTGAGAAGAAAATGGTGACTGAGGTGACTCAACTTAAATCACCTTTTTCTCGAACAAGGAAGTTATTCTTGAAATGTTGTGAACTCTTCACTGGATATTTATTTTCACAGAACTTTTTTACATATATTTTGACTACACGAAAGGAAAAGCTATAATGTTCTTAGAACATCGTATGAGCCGGCGATGGAATGTTCTTAAAATGTTGTGGTTGTAGGAATCAGGAGAGATCTCACTAGGCAAAGAGTTCCACGAGTTCGCCTCCGTTCGATAGAAAAATTGACGCGAGTACAACGAAAAGGTGACCAGCCTCAGCTCCGTAGTCTGTCTACCATACCTGGAATCGCTCGTGGTGGCATAGCAGACGAAGAAGAGCAACGTCCATGAAAATGCCTATAGAAAAGGGAGATACGATCACTTTTCTACGATGTATGTACAGCAAAGTCTCTCTGGGAGGGTCCCGGTCCCAAGCTAAAGCCAGGTAAAAGTAAAAAGCAAAAGTTGTACGTCCTACATTACAAAAATCATACAACAATTTCAGTGAGAAGGTTGTGCCTGTTTATTTTTTAATAATTTGTCTAATCACGGTTCTATTTTTGAGACGCAAATAACAAAATCATTTTCTAATTGGAGCCTATTTGTCTTCTTAGTTCTTATGATGACCATTGAAGAGAATGTTGGTTCATATAGGAAGTGACGAATGGCACCAATAATTTCAAAGCTTCCCTTGTCAGCTCTGGATATTCTTCTTTTCTCTTCATCCAAAAGAGTTCAATATTTTTATCTTAAGCATGCCGTCAGCACCAAAATCTATGAGATTTTCTTTCATTGTGGTCAGATCAAGTATCCATCTATGCCCAATGTCAGCTTCCAGTTCAGGGAAGTAACACAATAGTTTCACTTCCAAATTATGCAAGCTCTGCATCATGCAAAAAATGTAGAGTTCACTACCAACGAATGGTCCGTTGCAATTTTTCGACAATTTTCTGAGCCTGGTCCTGGGGTTTGCCAGTTATTTTGACTACTTGTGGGCTAATCACTAGTGAAACATGTTTGATAATGCCAGTATTAATAAAACACTTGGTACGGTTTTAGAAATTCGATTTATAAACCAAAAGTCACGCAAAATAAATATTTATGAAACTTTTTCTTCAAAAAATGCAGATCTATTTCATCCAACATTTGAAAATTTTGATAACTAGTTATTGGGTACTAAGTATGTACTACTAAGTATATTAACTTATCCAAAAAATCTTGAAGTAATTCTCGAATATAATTCAATTTTCAGTCACGAGATCTAATTCACGTAAAAATGTTCACACGTGTTCACTTCACTTGTTTGCTCTTGATTTGCAAGTTTGGGACTTTGAATTTGTATCTGCTACATCAAAACAGTAATGTAAGTATAAGTACTTATTATTATACAACTTGAAATAAGTACCTCGATTTGCATACACTCGTAGTTTAACACATGCTTTCATTCCACTCAGGCTCAGTAAACAAAACAAGAGGATGAAGAAATTTCATTTACCAACCGAACTTTCGTAATTTATTGCCAACAGATGTGAAATTGCTCAATTAGAGCTACAAAATATGTTCATTCAGACTAACACTTTTAACAATTTGAGCTAATTGTTAATATGAGAATAACAATGTTGATTCCCATTAACTATTATTTGTTGAATCTTTTATTGTTATATATGTTGAATTCCTCACCTCTTCACATATTTAAGCCACATCAATAGAATCTGATAATGATGAGAATTTCAGTAAATTTAAAAGCTTTAATATTGAAGCTACGCTGTAGATCCAAGCGGCAATGTTATCGCAAGTTAGTTTGTCAAATTTTTGCTATTCTGCTTTTTCTATGTATCGAAAAAGTCTAGCCGCAATAAAAGTTTCTGTATAGAATAATATTCAGATGAAAAAGACCGATTCTAGTTGTTAAAACTGCAATGACCCAATGGGGTCCCATATACAAAGCTATCAGTTCTAAGGATAAAAAAAGTCATCTTTTATACAACACAAGTCACGGCGATGAAGACTTCCAAATTGTGAATACAAAGCCTCCAACAAGAGCATTGAAGTAACCAATCCACGTTTTCTTTACCAATCCAAATACCACTAAAGTCAAAGAAAAATTTCCGGTGGCAAAGAAAGATGCCATAAGATGTTATGTTACCTTATATGCCCAAGCAGGATCAGGAATATTATGTGTCAAATTTGCTTGCAAACCAGAAGAAATAAACGCGCCTGCTTGCTTCTTGTATACATCAGGAAGTAGGCGCGCGCAGCTACCCCTCTCGTGCCAGCATTCGTAAGAAAGGCGACAGAGAGGACGGAAGAAATATTATCGTCTGTCCTTTAGAGAACTGTTTCATGGCAGAACAGTCTGGAGAGAGTAAAGGAGCAGCCATATATTCATCCGATACTCCTATAGTCCTGTATTGCTAGCGTGAGGGAAATTTCGGCTAATCGTTTCGGTGCCAACATATTTTCCGTCTTTAGAATAGAAAATCTGCGATGAGCGCATCTGCCAGACCATGCATTCACACCGTGTAGGTACCATGATGAATGTATGCTACCACAGAAAATAGATCCAGTACAGCATTAGCGTATCTATATTCTGTAGTGCTTCTATTCTGACTAATCTACGGCAACCTGTACCATTTTGAATGCGCCAATGACGCACAAGTGCAGTGGCAGCCTTATCCAGATTTTCCATCTTACACTTGCCGCAGTTCTCTCATAGACGATTATAGAATGCTCTAGCAATATAGGAGTATTGAATATAATGTGCCCAGCTAGGGCTAAGCACTTATGATGATGATGATGATGAGAAACTGTTTGGATACTATCGAAAGGGAAAGATCATTAATTTTCATTTAGTTAATTTTTATCCTTCCGTATAAGTGGTATGTAAGTAAGCGGTAGATGTAAACGAAATGCGTTTGTGTGGGAATGAAATAATTAATGACGCCGCCACTGTCCAACGTTCCTTCTTGTACTTCACACAGGAACGATTACAATAAGTACTAGATGTTTTATTTTCAATTAATTCGGAGTGTCGCAGTTTGCAGTTTGATTAAGTGATTTGGACGAATTCCAGATAACTTCAAACTGCGAATCCGAAATTAGGCGGATTGCGGCTTCCGGTTGTCATAACTTATTTTCTTTCTCTATTGCAATACGTATCAATGTGCTGTAATTTCCCTGAATATTTTGATCACCGGTACTGTGTTAGTTCTTAATTGTTGTAGTACATATGAAATAGCTAACATATACAGTGTGAGGAAAAGTATGGGCTCAACACAAGGTTTTACACTTTGGATATACAATAATAATAAAAAAGAAAATCAGTAGCACCATTATTTTATTTTTATTTGTCAATAAACTCCAGCCTTTCGTCGACTTCTTTTATATGATTGTTATCATTCTTTATTAAAGAATATGTGTTCTTGGAAATGCAATATCCGTTGAGGTAACCAGGGAGGTACATGTTCAAAAATTATTCACTCTATGTTAGAAAATATTAGTAGGATCTAAGTAAATTTAAAACAACATATTTTTATTTATATTATAGGAAGAATGAATATTCATTCATCACCAGAGATCAACAGTAGACCTGCTTGTCTACGTCGTACTTATATGGCAGGCATCCATTGAAAAATATAGAGAACTGCTTGCTGTATCATTGGATATCTTCAAAGCATATGGAACAGCATATAGCTTGTTTTCTGACACAAACTTTGTCGTTTAATATTGAGTTTTTTTTTCAGATAGATGACTCCATGTGGTAGTTTTTCCCGATAAAGTAACTATTAACGCTGGTATACTACAGGGGTCTGTCTTGTCACCAACTCAGTTCCTGCTTCATATCAATGGTCAGTTCCTGTCCCGTCCATAGCTTTTCATATAATATTACTCCTCAAACCGCTTTCTCATCCAGAGCCCCTATATCATACAATGGAACCAAAGGTGCAAAATAAATAATAAATGAAGTACTGGCAAGAATTATGAAACGGGGATCTGATAATATAGTAGAGTTTAATGCAACCAGAACCAATGTTCTTTATAACCATACTCGATATCAACACCAACAGCACAAATATAAAATCTATGTCTATGGTATTCTCGAGAGGCATTTGGCCCGTATGAATAAAAGTGAAGCTTTTGCTCATAAGCAAAAGGTGGAAGCAAAAGGTAATGCTTTGAGCAAAAGGTAGAAGCATAAGGATTTACTTTTTTATATATGAATAACGATAACCTTTTACTCACGAGCAAATGCTGCATAACAATAAGCAAAAGGTAGCGAAAACCTCAGGTCGAGACTTGTTTAATGATGTGATTACGTTTGGCTCAGACTAATAAGCTGGTTCCTTGTATTGTGTCTGTGGTTTCATCTATATTTCTTGTTACTCGAGTAGTAAAAAAACGTAAAATGACTTCTAGTGAAGAAGAAGTTGAAACACAGAGTAATATTAGTGAATTGAATTTTATTGCAAAGGAGATAGCCTCGTACCCTGAAATTTTGATAAAATCACAAATTCCAAGCGCAAAGAAAAAGAAAGATCTAGCTGTTGAAAGAATTACAGCTAAATATGAAGTTTTTTTTGGAAAGAAAATCGAAATTACCAAGTTAATGAAAAAAGTTAATAACATGAAAACAAGACTAAAGAACTTTTAACACGACAAACATACTTTAAGATTGGAAATCGACGTTTAATTTGCCCAAAGCAGCGCTCGATAATTACTCTTTCTTGTTTCAAAAGATTATTGTAACTCCTCTTAGTTGGATTATCGGGATTGCGAAATGGAATCATGAGCCATGGCTCGACTCCATAACCTTCGTCTCCAAGAAGTACGCTGTTCCTTGTTCTTGCCATAATTTGCCGAACTTCCGACTTTTTCCAAATTCTGCTGCCGTGGACCGATCCTGGCCAACTTACATCAACACTAGTGAATATATATTTGGCGTCACAAGTTGCTTCCACATTAAGCGTTGCTTTTCCTTTCCGGTTGATATACTCATCACCATGAAAATTTGGTTTTTCTATACCGATATGCGTGCAGTCTATGGCACCAATTGCAGTTGGGAAACGATACTTATTTTGCCATAAGTCCTTCGCTTCGATTATAGCATTATGAGTAGTAGGAAATGTTATCCACTGATTAGCTTGCACAACAATTCTATTAACGACGGTATTTACTGTTCGTGATACTGTTGACTGCTCTACACCAAGCTCTTCACCTATACCTATTTGGAATCCAGGATCAGCCAGATACTTTAAACATATTTTCATCTTCTGTAAAGAAGAAAGAGCACCACCTCGCGTTTCTGTAGAAGGGTCCAGAAAATTATTAGCTAACCATTCCAAATTACGATCTTCAAATCGAAATAGACTTTTGAAATCGCTATTTTGTGGAGACAACCGAGGTTTGTAATATTTCACCATTCGCAAATTCACTACTTCGGCCATTGTGAATATTTTAGGCACTACGAACAATTTATTTAACCGAAACCGTTGTCTATTTTCAGCAGGTGAGTCTACGTCTGACTAGATGCAACTATTTTGAAGGATATGCTTATGACTGAAAGTAAAAGCTCACTTTTATTCATACCATTTACTTTCGATGTAAGCAAATCCTCTTTTTGATAAGCATTTGCTCCGTACTTGTTAGAAAAAGGTTTTACTTAAATTATTATTCATATGGAGGGAAGGATTTGCTCCATATTTTGCAAGTATAAGGTTATGCTTCTTTTTATTCATTCGGGCCATTGGATCGATTGTACTTTTGAAGAGACTCCTGGAGATGTTCTTTCAATTTCCATCCATTGTTATTATTATTTATATCAAATGATCGACATAATAGATGTATCATCTGTACCTACGATATGTTCCCCATTTACAATGGATTGAGGTTAAAAAAGTATACCTATATAATATATCCACAGGGAACATCAAGCTGTGATCGATAAGGAATTTAATTTATTGTCCTTTCTAAATTCAAGTCTGATTTATATATAGCATTTTGAAATTGGTCATGATTAGCAAAGATTTTGGGAACTAACTTACTGAGGTAAAGGTTTGAATGACTGGAATAATAGAAAGTAGTATTTGGATGGTTTTGGTGCTTACTTGTTGAAAATTGATATCTATAGCTTTAGTAAAGAGCACACCTGTAATAAATTTTCACAAAATTTGTATTAAACAAAACGTGACATGCTTCACCACACGGTGGCGTTATTTTATGTTTTGATAAGCCACCGTGTGGTGAAACATGCCACGTTTTGTTTGATAAAAACGAAGTTTGTAAAAATTTATTACAAGTGATGTATATTTTACTAAAACTATATCTTGAGTTGTATTGTTCGTGTAGGTATAAATCATCAAGTTCTTAGAGATATATAATATCATTTATAATAAATAAAAAATATATGTATAATGAATTATCATATGCAATAATGAGATTAGAAATAAAGTGAACATTATCATTCTGAATCAGGTTCTCCACTATTCCTTATTGATTTATAGAAGGATTTTTCATCAATCAACCCATGGTATATTGCCATACCAAACACGAGCATCATGAAGCCGACCAGCTGAAATGTTAAAGGGAATAATCATTGACCAAGACACTCATGCCAGTACCGAGTAACTTACCTGCATCCAACTGAAAGGCTCTCCTAAGAACATCAAACTGACAATCCAAATCACCAAGGTATTCAAACTGTCCAAAATCATCCTTGTTATGGCCGATAATTCTTTGGTGATGGAAATTCCAGCAAAGTTGTATGAAGCAATCGTTACAGGTATTACTACAAAAAATCGATGCTAATTGTTTCTAGCCAGCCAATATAAAATTTCATCTAGGTTTGCAGATAGTACCTTAATTGAATTTAAAATAGAAGAATCAAACCGACCGTAGTACTTGCCTGAAAATAATATTATGAGCGTTGAATCATTGCCTATTTGAATGATGGCATCAATCCCATCCTCTAGTACTCCACGTGGCCCACTAGCAAACGGCTTACTGACTTTGATGAAATAAAGTGGAATCTGTAAAATTCCGAGTACGGTGAATCCAAATAACCCTAAAATGTAGTACAATGTAATATTAAATAATTTGACTGCAAAGCTCCAACATTATCACATTATTATACAGGATGTATCAATAACAATTGTACATACGTTAACTGGAGAATCCTGGGTTCAAAATTCGTCATATTTTCAACCCATGATTTAACCAATAACACTTGAATAAGATATGGCTCTTTACACGGTGTTTTATTCAAAAATTTCAGAATGATTTTTGCTAATTACGTTATCACTGTTTCATATTATGATGTCAGGTACAACTATTCCTATGAAGTCTTCCTTATCCATGCTCGGGACCACCAATGGGATGTTCATGTGAGGTCCATTGCGGAAACCGTTTCACAAAAACTTGAATTTCTATTTCATGGCAAGAGCACTTTCAACAGCTCCTCATAATCTGCAAAGCTGTCCTGAAGTACTGTTCCCGTGTTTGTAGTTCGGCTGAAGCTCTTGGATTCTATCCAAAAGAGAGCTTTTCGTCTAATTGATGATGTCACACTTACGAGTTCATTGACCTCTGTAGAACTTCGTAGAAAGGTGGGAGATCCCTTTCTTTTCTATAGATATTTCTATGATCGGTGATCGGTCTTCATCAGAAATCTCGTCTGTTGAGAGATTCCAGATAGGCAGGCTTGACGAGCTCAAACAAGTCACCCTTACATTGTCAAGCTTTCCCCTAATTTTCAGCGGCTCATCCCATCCAAACGACAAAACTTTTCATAATTGTCAGAGCTGTTGGCACATCTATAGCCCCTTTCGAACGATACCTCAACCACAACCTTAGCCTCTGTACTTTTCTCTATCGAACTCCTGACACCATTTTACATTTAGCTATTAATATATAAATTGTGTAGCGTTATGTTGTTTAACTTTAAATATCTCGGGAAATGATGACTTTATCGCTAACAAGAAAGGGTAAGTTTATTACAAAGAAAATATTAAATGGCGTAGAATTTAGGAACGGAAAAATGTTGCTCAATTCTGACGTACGTCACTGGTAGTTATTTTTTAACAAATTTCAATGAGCTCTGAAGTATCTTAACTTAAATATCGAACAGTGTTGAAGTAATTGGCAAAAATTATTCTAAAATTTTTGAATAAAGCACCGTATAACTCGGTAAGGAGCCATATCGTATGGAAGTGTTATGGGTCGAATCTTCATATCTTCAACCCAGGATTCTTCAGTTAACGTATGTACAATAATAAATGAATCACCCTATATAAGAATGTCACGTTATTATTCAACTTTTAAGATTTATACACAGTTCCAGACACACTTTTGCATCCGATAATAGCGTAGCTTCGAAACTCAAGCGGCAACGTTTTATTGAATGCTAATCTATATTTGGGAATACTAGGTTATAGGTTTATTTTATAAGACAAATGTTTCATTACCTTCCCAGCCGGCAACCTCCAAAGGAGACAAATCATATTCAGATATGTATTTTTCCTCAATTACAAATTGCATAGCTGCAAGTGATTGCGATAAAACGATAAGACAGTCTCCAATAATCGTATTTTTTACATTTGCTTTCGGTTGATCGTTATCCATATAATCCGCCATACCCACCATTATCAAGGCCACTGTTACAAGTAAAATGCCATTCGTTTGTCTAGGAAGTAAAGTTTTCTTCAAGAATAATACACTCAAGATTCCGACAAATACAATTACTCCACCTAGGGCAAAGTATATGTCAATAATGTCTTTCTCAATTTCAGACAAAAGTTAATAAAAAGTATTCACATTAATAGAAATTCAATTTCATATTATTTGTTACCAGTGAATTTCAAGTACCTCCATCCGGGTTCAAACATATGTTGGATAGCATTCATTTTTATTAGAAATGATTACAGTGTGTTGATTAATTTTAGTTATTGAGTATTAATTAATGCTTTTTATATTTTTTTGACAACACGAGAGGAAAACGTATAATGTCCGTGGAACATCGTGTGAACCAGCGGTGTAGTGTTGGAAGGGAAGATATGCACTGGAATTCTTCTTGAAAGTTGGAAGGTTAAATGCAGCAGAAAAGACCTTCCTCAACTTCGCCGCTCGATAAAAAAAAGAAGTCTAACAGAGGAAAGTTCGGCAGGTCTCGACCCTGACAATTGAAGGGTGACCAGCATGAGCTCGTCTAGTATGCCTACCTGAATTGAAGATTTTCGAAGAGCAGCAACCATGGACATACCTATATAGAAAATGGAATGATCGCCCACCTTTCTATGATGTTCTAGAGGTCAATAAATTCGTAAATGTGGCATCACCAACGAATAGAACCTTAGAGATTCAGCACATGTTTGGGAGCAGAACTCAAAACGTGTGAACAGTACTCCAGTATTAATGATCGCATTTATTTTTATTGTGTATCATATTTTTCAATAATAAAGTACCTACACCCTACACTGCATGTTATGTTTGATATCACCAAGTGATTCCCAAAACAGTTCCTTAAATGTGCACTCCACAATCGAGTGAAGTTCAATATGAAAACTATATACAACCTGGGTGTTTGGACATTTGAACACCAAATTGTTAGAAATTATAGAAGCCATAATATTTGTAAGTCAATAGAAACATTCTCAGGAATGTCTGAATTCCAAATAACAGAAGAAAATTGGTAAACTGTGGGAAAAATACCCAAAACAATTTTAAAGATCCGAGAAATGATTTCCAAAATACATCGTTAACTATAAAAATATCCCGCATTTGGCTATTTATGAAATGTATTTATTTTTATCAAAAATCAAGGATTAGGAAATCTAAGGAACAATCTATTAAAAATTATAGCCCAGTGAGAATTTGGTCGATAACTTCCTAGTTATAAGTTATTACAGAGCAGAAAAAAAATGCATTCATAAATTTGAGTTGGTTTGCTAATTCGGCTGACCAATAAGCAACCTATACGTAATTGATTTGGCGAAAAGGGCGAATTAAAAATGTTGTTCGTCATCAGTTTGTTGTATAATAATATTATTCCTTTTAGAACTGTGTGTTCTGTCATAAGCTATATGGCGATTATTCTCTAATTAAGCTTCAGTATGTGCAAAGCGTATTTTTCATCGTGTCCCAGAGTTTTTGATTCGATAACAAATTCTCACAATCTCCAAAGTATTTTTTTGTGTTTTCAAAACTTGAGCTGACAAAATTTAATCCCAAAATCTAATTGATGTGTGGAGTAGTAGATGAAATTTGGTGTGTTTTCTCTTTAAATGGCACCTTATTGAAAAGACTGGGCTCTTTATTATAAAGAGGCTCATAGAGAAATAATCTATTATCATGAATAAAGTTCATCTACTAGTTCTTACCCTTTAACATTTGAAAGCTTGATGCATAAGTCAAATTCAAGCCAATGAACAAGAATGATGATGCTACCATGTCACACATAGCTGGTATCAACAATATGATGGGTTTAAACTCATCACTTGCTTTGCTGAAAACATCGTCACTCACAGAACAGTTCTAGAAATGAATTGGATACATTTACTACATAAACTGCTGTTGGTTCGAAAATTACCTTACATCGTTCTCTGACTATCCTATATAGAAATTTGAAGGTAATAAGGCATAAAATTTGGCCAGCAAACATAACTAGAGTTTGTATGAAAGGATGGTGGAACCGTCTGATTCGATCATCGCGGCCTTTTGAATAGGTTGTATCCATCCATCTAAAAATACAGGTCAAGTAGTAGTATATTCTGTAACTGTATATTATGCAGATAAACTTACTTCATTGCTAAAGTGTTTGTACAACCTGTAACTACCATTAGTATAAATAAGAATATTTGGTATGGAGTCATAGACAATTCCATTGTTATACAGTAATAAAAACTTATATGAAAAATAAAACCGATAAGTATGAATTGAATTCACCTGACAATTAGCTTTGACATTCCTTATGTTGTTCTGTAGTTAAGCAAAAAAACTTTTGGCTTATGAACTTGTTTGGAAAATTTTGTAGTGCACTAGCTGTCAGAGGACTGTTGTAATGTGAAAAATTCAAACACAATCCAGATTTTCAATAGAAGATGTGATTTATACTGTTGCGGAACTGTTGCTTGAAGCCCTCTCAATAAGTTGTTCTGGAGTAGCAGAGAGAATGGCTAAATGGTGTGAACAAAATAATTTAAGTCTTAATGTTCAAAAAACTGCTTTAATGAAATTTCAAAAAACTGGTCAAATCAAAGATTCCCTACTTATCAAACTTGATCATAAAACCATTCCAAACGCAAACACAGTCAAATTTCTAGGACTATCCATGGATCCTTTGCTTAGCTGGGAAAACCACATAAAAACTTTAACCTCAAGACTTTATAGTGCAACAGGAGTAGTTCGTCGTTTGCGTGATGTAATTTCCACAAATAGTTTTAAGACATATTATTTCGCCAGTATATAAAGTATTATAACCTATTCTGGGGATCCTCCAGCAGTGCTACAAAAGTTTTCAAAGCTCAAAAACATATGAATGATCTTGGCTATTTATGGTAACAAGTGGGGTTCTGGTTGGGGAAATACATTGCTAGAATAGTATCATTGACATTGGACAATGAGGTAGAATTAATATTGTGATACGGAAATTTTAATGCGGAGGTAGGTAGGTAAGATATTATTATTATTAAATATCGGTAATGTTGTGAAGTAATACAAATAGGAACAATTATTTGTCAATAAATCGGATCACAATGAAGATTAACAATTAGTCAAGATTATTCATATTTTCATACGTTAGTATCGTTTGAAAATGACATCCTAGTGTCGAAACTATAGTCACGATTTGTTTCTATAATATATGTGATAAAAACAAAGTAATAGTGTTTTATTTCGTTATATCAATATGATAAATTATCACAAAGTAATCGCCTCCACCATTGAAATGTCTTTAACTTCTGGAGATGTGGCACAAATAAAAAAATTATTAGCCTCATACCAGTTGATTCATGCTAGTTCAGTTTCAATATTGAAATGAAGTAAGTATTCTATACCTGAAAACGATTTAACCAATTTAACCCTCATAAAACTCCACCTTCGGCTTCCAACTAGCCCTCTCAGCACCTGAATGCTTCTAAAGAATCGTCCTTTCATAAATTCATATTGCACATCAGACTATAGTTTCATTCCAAACTTCAAAATATCCCCTGAACCCAAATATCAGGATTGAAGTTGACCCAATCCTACAATTTAACTTACAACACCCTCAAATAAATGAATAATTGGTCTCTCGCTGATCCAGAATAGAAACAATATAAATATTCATTGATCTCGTGGTCTTTGAGAGCTAGAACATCATGTAAAACGCATTTTGGAAGCTTGGGCATGTTAACTGTGCCATCTCTCTATTTTTTGCACTTAGTCTATTTGTCAAAAAAAATAAAAACCTTTTTTCCTGTAAACACACTTTTATGGGACACAAATGTACATGATAACTAGGGACAGAGATGGCTTAGTTATACCAAATCTCCTAATCATAACTCTACTTTTTTCGAGAGAGGTCCAGAGTATAGAGCTATTAAAGCCTACCGCAGCCTGCCAGTGGAGATAAGGGAGGTGGATAACCTCAATCACTTCAGAAGGAGAGTTTATTTGTATCTACAGGAAAGAATCCTATATGACTTTAATTTTTAATTTTATCTCTTTTTTAATACCTTTGTATTAAATTTTGTATCTTTTTTAATACTTTTGTATGTATCTTTTTTAATACTTTTAATGTACCAATAGGATGTAAGTTTAAACAAACCATATTATCTTATCAAGTTACAGACCATGTGAGCTTGCTCTGGGCCTGTGAATTTGGCAGATTTTATTTTATTTTAATTTTTTGTCTTTGACGTTGCTTTTTCTGTAATTACCGTTTTGTAATTTTGCATGTTTGATGGCAATAAAGTTTATTCTATTCTATTCTATTTTACTGTAAAGATAATATTAACTTGTAGCCATATGTCATATGATGCGATAATTGGTAATTATCACCCAAAGCTATTTGTACATTGTTAGCATTACGCTATTGATAATTAATAAATAAATATAAAGTATTTAATTATGTGCGTTCCTATCCCTTTTAATATAGGTATTTCATTTCGAATGTTTTACTTCAATAGGTGTAGTGAGGACCAAAGTGTGCATACTGAAACTGAACAGAGCCTCTGTTTAGAAGTTTTTGATGTAAGTACTTGGGTGGTGCCTGTAATAAAATTGAATCAAAATCACTGTTATAACGAGAACGTTCCAAACTGATTATGAAAAGACAAGGCACGAAAAGACCCCTTCCTCACCATTTGTATTTATATCTAATATCTATGTTAGATAAGATATGCCGCTCACGAATAATAGAACACCTTTGTCTGTGCTTGAAAACGACAGTAACTTGTATAGATTCTCTGTAGAGGGAGTTACCGAATGGAAAACCGATGAATAAAATTTGTCTCATCTGAAAACAGTTCGTTATAAGGTTCACAGATGGAGCTAATTGAAAGTAGAAATACAATAATGGAATTAGGACCTAGATAAAATAAACAATCAGGACGCAAACATAAAAGAGTTATCTAAGAGCAAAGAAATATATCACTGCATAGCCGAAAGTATTCCTAAACTGTGATATTGTTGAGTGCTCAGACTATTGTATTGAGTAATATATAATTATTAGTCTGAGGCTGAGTTCACTACCGGTTAATGTATATAATTTTTCATTTCTGTCATTTAATCATCTCTGCGCCACCTATATCTATAAAAAGAAACCTATAAACCCACAACATGAGTACATAAAGAAATCTATCTCTATTATTTCAGTTTAGCCAAAGGAAGCGCTATAATTAGATCACGTGACAAAACCTAAAACTATCGATTTAGATTCCATCACATCAGCCATCGGCCAACCTGGGTAGCCATATTTGTGAAATTTTACGACAGTTAGTACTAACGAAAGTGGAAAATAAGGTATTGTTATATTCAAAAAGATCATATCATTCAAGCTTTTCTGTTTGTAATCTTGTATCAATGTAGCATATAGTTGGAGAAAAACAACCTACCATAATAGTTATTGCCAATAGTGTAATCCGTAGTACATAGCTGATTACCTAACACTATAAAATCAAATGTTTACACTAGTTTTAGTTTGTCAAAAGGGAATACATAAAAATGTGCAAATTATATACTTCTCCTGACAGTTTTCAAGAATTTATATGTTTCATGGATGCATTTAACTATACCTGCAAGTTCTCTTGTAGGTTCCATCACAGTAGTTCTAAGAGATGAATCCTTCGTCCTCTGGAATATGGAACAACCCGCCCCCTCCAGGTACAGAGGAAGAAGACCAACCAGTATCAGATAATGCAAGGAAAAAAACAGATTCTAGCACTACTACAGTGGCACGTGCCATAGACAGAATAGATCCATTCTTGAAAAATCCAGAATATATTGAGTATGAAAAAAGGACTGGACGTTCGAGAGGTCGTTCTCGCAGTCGGTCTTACGAACGCTATCATGAAAGGAAACGCCGTACTAGAAGTAGATCCAAGCACAGGCGTAAGAGGTCTCGTTCAAGATCTCGCCGTAGAAGAAAGCACAGTAGGTCACGTAGTAATTCTAAGTCTAGGGTTGATTCGAAACGTCGTAGAAGTAATAGAGATAAGAGACGCAAATATTCTCCCCCAAGACATTCACGTTCAAGAACAAGATCACGATCGAAAAGCCGTTCCAATTCTCGAAACCGTTCTCACAGATCCCATAGATCGTATCGATCAAGACGCTCCAAATCGATTAATAATTCGGAATCTGATGAAAAAGAATTTAAAGATTGTAACATTGAAGAAGTGGATATGAAAATAGAAGAAGAGGAAGAAGAAACTGAGGCTGAACCGTCTAAAGAAAATGCTTTTAAAAATGACGGTTCGTTTTTAGAAATGTTTAAAAAAATGCAAGAAGAACAACAACACAAAGCCGAAGCGGAAAAGGCAGAATCTGAAAACAAAAAACTGTTGCCTGCATTTGGTAAAAGACGAGGAGGTAGAGTGCTTAAAACTGGTATGGTTCAAAAGGCTAAACAATTAGACAGTGAGGAAAGTGGTCATGATGCTTGGTCAGTGTACATGAAAGAAGTGAAACGTTATAAAGAAGCTTGCTGTGACGATGACTCTAAGACAAGGCCACTTGTCAAATAATTTCTTTCTTAAATATAATTTTAAGTTTCGTTTTTTGGTAACGTGATTTTGAAAAAGGAATTTACTGCACATATAGGTAAATTTTAGTTATGTGACATTCTTCATGAAAATTAATTTATTATTGTTTTATTGAATTAAGAAATTCATTTGAATTCGGATAAGAATACATAACAAAATTATATGATATTTTATTTTTCCACAATTCAATTGGTAATAAAACTTGATTGATATGAGGAAAGTCAGATTATAATTGGCACATTTTTATGTAACATTTGAGGCCTTTGACATTCTGTGAAATCTTCTCTGTTGTTTTTACACTACAATATATGTTTCTATTCATGTACTTGAAAGACCAGGGAGTTGGTTTGATTCCTTTTCATTTTCTGTTTATTTACAATTACAATATAAAATAGTTTTTAGGTTATAAATCTTGGATTCGAATATTATATGAAATGATCAAAATTCATCAATTCTGAATTATTCATTATATGTAGAGTAAAAATTGTTGAACTGAGAATTCAAAAAACATTCATTGGATACATGAAGAATAATTTCATAAAATCAAAATTCAAATATGTTGGGTCTAATAGTCCAGGCAATAAGCCGGGAAAAAGGCCATAATTAAAAAAAATATAGTACCCTAGAATTAAAAATTTTTTTTTGCATATTGTTCCTAATACCCCATAGATCATTCATGACTATCAAGACCGCGGGGGTCGACCTTTCCACCCCCCAAAACGGAGTTTCAACCTCTCGGAGGAGCATTCTTGTAAAGACAATCCAAAAGTTTGGAAAATTAATGAATTAAGAGCCGAAAATGACCCCTAGTATGTTTTTTGGGTCGCTGATCACGATTCCGCAGTTAGTTTTCTCGGAAAACTCTCCGGATGAGAAATTTGTAGAATTTATATATAATAATTTATAATTTTGTTGCAAAAATGACATCTAGTAGGTTTTTTGGGTCTCTGATCACGATTTCGCTGTTATTTTTCCCAAAAAAACTCTCCATAGGGAAAATTCGGGAAATTTGAGATTTTCTGAGATGGTTATGAATAATAAAGTATAATTTTGTTGCAAAAATGACCTCTAGTAGGTTTTATTGGGGCGCTGATCACGATTTCGCTGTTATTTTTCCCAAAAAAACTCCAGATGGAAAATTCGGGAAATTTGAGATTTTCCTGAGACTGTTATGAATAATAAAGTATAATTTTGTTGCAAAAATGACCTCTAGTAGGTTTTTAGGGTCGCTGATCACCATTTCGCTGTTGGTTTTCTCGGAAAACCGTCTCCAGTGTAACAAAGTTATATTTTATTATTCTCAAACCCCAGGAATATCCCAAATTTCCCATCTGGAGGGAGTTTTCCGAGAAAACTAACAGCGGAATCGTGATCAGCGACCCGAAAAACATACTAGGGGTCATTTTTGTAACAAAATTATACTTTATTATTCATAACCGTCTCAGGAAATGCCAAATCTCCCGAATTTTCCATCTGGAGAGAGTTTTTTGGCAAAAATAACAGCGGAATCGTGATCAGCGACCCAAAAAACCTACTATAGGTAATTTTTGTACCAAAATTATATATTGTATATAAATATTTCAAATTTCCCATCTGTAGGGAGTTTTTCGAGAAAACTAACTGCCGAATCGTGATCAGCGACCCAAAAAGCATACTAGGGGTCATTTTCGGCTCCTAATTAATTAATTTTCTAAACTTTTGGATTGTTTTTATAAGAATGCTCCTCTGAGGGGTTGAAACCCCGTTTTGGGGGGGTAGAAAGGTCGACCCCCGCTGTCTTAATAGTCATGAATGATCTATGCGATATAAGGAACAAAATGCAAAAAAAAAAAAATTGAAATTCTAGCTTACTATATATTTTTTTTCCGGTTCGTTGCCTGCACTATAAGTGGGAGAAGAGGTAATGCAATTTTGAATACAAACTAAATTTCCAAGACTGACCAACATAATGTATTCATCATGTTGGAGATTTTTTTTTAACAACTGGTTAGTTCTTGGATAATAAAACTTAGATTATACCAATACAGTCTATTGAACCCAAGTTATTTGATACAGCAAGCAAGGATCCAACTTAATCAAATGAATTGTTCATTTTATATTCCAATAAACTTCAACCTTTTGTGTGATGGAAATAGAAATTGAATTCGTTAAGTTGCTAGTATCATTTTACTTTTTTTAATCCTCAATAGCAGACAAATTGATGAGGTTAAATGAAATATTTTCAATATTGGATAAATAATTTGTTGTCAATTTGAAACCACTAATATTGTTATCGTCAGAAAAAAGTTTGGTCACAATAGTGTCTAAAGATTTTCTAGAAATTATAGAATTTTTTCACTAATTGGTATTTGTGAAGAATAGTTAACAGCAAATTTGAAAACCCATTAGAGGGGATATGAAGAATGAACCAGGAACGAAATTGAAGGGGTGCCAGTAGATTTACAGGAAAGTGAAATTAATAACACTATAATTTCCTACATAACCTCACTAAAGGATTTGTTATTGTTCCGATATTAAGGAACAAGACAACATCCATTGGGTATTAGATTGGATAAAAT
Source organism: Endomychus coccineus (assembly GCA_958510875.1). NCBI lineage: Eukaryota > Metazoa > Arthropoda > Insecta > Coleoptera > Endomychidae > Endomychus > Endomychus coccineus. The sequence continues at coordinate 289,219,821 of OY294067.1, forward strand.
CACTATAAATTTGTGCCATATCACAAATACTTGGTATGTTTTTGGAATTCAGAAATAAGGAATAGAAAATGTTTTAAGAAATATTTCAAGATTTCATCAACGTTTAATGTTAGAAATGAATCATAAATACGTCTCGAATAGTGAATGTTACAAAAAAATAAACACTATACTGTAAAACAATTGCAAAATTAAAGAAAACGCGACATGTATTACTAGCTATATATAAATAAAGAGATAATGACTTAATGATTGGAGAATCAGATTGTTTGTCGCCAACTTACGAATTACAAGAATACAAGTTGTTTGCACAAGGGATAAAATCACTTTGCAACAGGTAGTTTGTTTGGGAAGAAATTAAGAAGCAGGGAGTATTAAAAATCCACCCGATTATAAAGTAAAACATTACTGTGCTTTTATTTCTTTAATTATCTGAAACTCTACCTTTATATACCACGTGTAAGATTTCAAAATTCTAATTAAATTTAAATTGGCCTGTCTAACAAATGTTTGGGCATAATGGGGGTCACGTTTATTATTTCTATAACTCCTAAAATGTTCACCTACTATACTGCACCAAAGTTTGGAAAAGATAAACAATTTAACTCGTTACTCCAGATTTCACTCTTTTTTCCGACTTATCTTTTCTTATTTCAAATGTTGTCTTAGTGTGTTAGTACTTTTGAAAGAAGTAGTTAAATTCATATTGTTTAATTCACGTTTTATATCATTCGAGATTTTGCCAAAGTATGTAACGCTTCTATAATTTTGAGATTCAGAGGGAAATTTTCTTTAATAGCAATATTATGTTCCTTTTTTTTTCAACTTCAGCATATCTATCAGATTGTGGTCGAAATTAATGCTAATTGCTATCTGTTTTATAATATTTAATTCGTTATGGAAATTTTGGACTGAAATTGGTATGGACACAAGTTTATGAACCATAATATGATATGCTGCTAATTTGTGACAAATTAGATGGTTAGAATAATTATTTATATTGATTTCGGTATGAGGTTTGCGAAAAATTAAAAAATGTTTGCAGAAGCCACTGTGTGGCGCAAAACACCGTGCTTTTATTCATTTTCCAGTGGTGTTCATTTGTAATATAATAATTTCCAACAACTAAATACCAGTTCAATCTTCAATTTCGATCCACAAGATTACAAGAACGTGATCTTAAATTTAATCCATAACTTAATTTACGCATAGTTTCATCTTTTCCAGGTAAGATGCCAGAACAAATAACAGAACTCAAAACTGCTCCATTCGACCCACGTTTCCCAAACACGAATCAATCGCGTTATTGTTATCAAAGCTACTTGGATTTCCATAGGTGCAGGAAAGTTAGGGGTGAAAATTACGCACCATGTGAATATTTCTCGAAAGTTTTTCACTCCATGTGTCCCAATGCATGGGTAGAAAAATGGGATTCCCAGAGGGAAGAAGGAACATTTGCCGGCAATATATAAATTTGTGTCAGTAAAATATTTAGTAGTTACTTTTTATTACTTATAATGTTGTAAATAATATTGTTAATAAATCATTAACATTATTCCTTTTATTCCTATTGCTGAAGCATGCAAGTGACATTTTGTAATGATGAAAAAAGTTGTTCCAAGCAACAAATTTCCATCTTGATCTTTAGAGTTGTTTCACCAAACAGTGTCATCCTAGATATGAGTTATATACCCATTTGAAATATTGCAAATTCATGCTTCTCAATTTTTTATTCAATTCATAATCCCTGGGGAAATTCAACTAGGTACGTCGAACATTATTCATGAGAAATTAGAAAGTTTATTTTGTATCAGTAAAATATTTTTATTACTTGTAATGTTGAGAATAAGATTCTATTTACAAATCAAGAACATTGTTCCTTTTATTCTTATTGATGATGCAAGCAAGTAACATTTTGCGTTGATTTTAAAACTATTTTCGAAATGAATTCATGCTACTCAACAATTTATTAAATTCATATTCCCGGACACCTCGTTTTGGGAAATGTTGACTGCATCGAACATTATTCACAAAAATTTAGAAAGTGTAACTGTGAATCCTTCATTAAAAATTCGATAATCTGCAAGAGGTAAGGAGTAAGAACTGCAGTTTTACTATCTCTTCCAATCCAAGAACAACTATAAACTGGTCATTGATTGTTTTCTTTCAGGCTGTCGCGTAGTACCAAAAGACGTCACGGGTGACGCAGTAGTCTGAGAGTATTCTCTGACGACTGTCATTCTTAAGTTGTAATCACAAGGAATACCGGCGTTTGGCGTTTTCAGAAAAAATGACGAAACTGTGCATTGTGCCGAAATGCAAAACGGGGTACAAAATGGTAAAGCAAAAAACTTCTGTTTTTGAAGTGCCGAAAGATGCGGAAATGCGAAAAAAGTGGATGCTTGCGTGAGTAATCCATTTTGACAAGAGTAACAGTTCTATTCCTCTCTCAAATCAGAATACTTAGTAACACTGCTTGCGATTCCGGAAAGAAATCGTTTTACCACGTCGATCCAAGCGCTAGCTAGTGGCTGAGCGAGGGACTACGAATTTGGCGACCCGTAAGAGACCCATGTCAAACATACGAGACCCCAGACCTGTATGTACGACCGTGTAGAAGGCTAACCTCTATTATAACTGGGTTTGAATTAATAAGAACTTTATATTCTCGGGAAATAGATCAGATTAACACGTATTTTTTGTCGTCTTCATACGTTTCGGTCTCACGACCATCATCGGAAGACGTTTGAACACTAATTTACATCAACTAAAGCGCGGGATTCCTTAAAGTAATTACACTGAGCCTATATGGCATTTATTTCAATTGAAATTGTCTATGTGGAAACATGAAAAATTGAAATGTGTTACATTTTCCATGTTTAGTTTGAGGAATCCTGCGCTTAATTTGATATAAATTAGTGTTTAAATGTCTGCTGGTGATGGTCCTGAGACTGCAACGTACATAATACAGTATAATATGTAGAACTTTTTAGCTCAAAATCTCAGATCAATAAGCAAACTTATTGTATACCTATTGATCTGTGAACTCAAAATGCTGTTTTAAAGCATTGGTAACACTGATTAAATGTTATTAATTATCATGTACTGGCAGTGAAACTAAATTGAATGTGTTCTGTGGTTTAATATGATAAGTTTTCAAGTTCAACTGGACTTGAAAACTTTATTCGGGTGCGGATCCCTGATTATAGCAAAATATAATATGCAACGTATATGAATATATTGTAATCAGTTTAAGAGTTTAGGATCCAGTATATAAAGCTACAATAAAATCATTCAAACATAGAAAAACATTTGTAGAAATGTTAACAAATCTATGACTGAGTTTGGAATGTATGATTCACTTTTATTTAATGTTCTCTGATTGATATCGGAGAAAAGCTTTAAAATTGACATCTGACGTGCTTTGCACGACATGAGTTTTTTTGATTATATATGACTATCCTGGTTTATTGTTAATTTTGAAATATGAGTGAAGCAGTTGAAGAAGAAACCGTAAATGGTAACGGTGATGAAGAAGTACCTGAAAAATCTCAGAAGAAAACAGCAAAGTATGATAGTGGTGCAGCAGATTTAGAAAAGGTAACCGATTATGCAGAAGAAAAAGAAATATCCTCACAAGATGTTGCTAATGCCATTACAGCTATCGGAGACAGAAGAAACAAAGAAGCTCTTGAGAAACAAGCACGAGAAAAGGAATTGTTGAAAGTTTCGATAAGAAAAGAGGATGTAGATTTGATTGTCAACGAGATGGAGATATCAAGAACACGAGCCGAAAGATTTTTGAGAGAATATCACGGGAATGTAGTGAATGCTCTAGTCGCACTAACCAATTGAAACATTGAATCCTAATGTATAGTTTTTTACGAAAGAGGGATGCCTCTTTTTAACTTCCACAATCGTTCAATGTGAACATGGTGACTTAATTACATAAACTGAATGTAAACATTAAGAACTTTATAACAACACACTTTTTTATTAATGATTCTATTCAATAATCAAAATAGAAATATATAATAAGATCACTCTTTCATTTCAAATCTTGATACAAATTTTATATGGTGTCTGAAACTAATCCATATCCAAAATCCAAGTTAATGAAAAATTAAATGTCTTGTGATAAATAATTTTCATGTAAAAAAAAAGATCTGAAGATCAAGAATAGAATGTTCAAGTGTAATTAAGTTAGACCTGTATCCATTCTGAATTTACTAGAATAAACCTAGCTTATTTGCAAGGTATGGATGATCCTAAAAGTATATATGAAGTTGTTCAAGTAATGCTCACAAAGAAAGGTTCATGCCATCTTAAATTACTATTTTTAGAATCAGGAGCACTTATACATCATGACCCTATATATTTATATTCATAAAAACAAGATGAATTACACTAGATTGATTTCACTACATAATTGTCTGATTTACAAATATTCACGATCCATTGGCGTTTTCTTGGCTTTTTTATCCCTAGATCTTGGAAACCATCTATGTTTAGTTGTATGTGTTATATTCATCAGTTCCTGTCTTGCCTGTTCCGGAGTTTTTTTGTTAAATATTTCTTTCACTTGTGGGGTTAGTTGTGTTTTCAATACGGAGGTATCTTGTTCTCCTTTCGATTCCGGTAAAGGTTTACTACATTCATAAGGGAAATCCTGTTTCGGATGCCAAGCTACAAATGTTGTTCCATCATCTGTTAAAACTATTTTATTATCTGAATTCGTAGAGGACAGTCTTGCTGTGCAAGTACGAGTTTTTCGTAGAGTTGTAAGTAAACGTAATGACATTATCTGGCAAAAAAGACTTTATACTGTGTTAAGGAAGTAATTGTGAAATTTGAGGTTATTTAATTTTATCGGTCATAGATTTAATGTAAGCACTGAACAGTGCAGTCATAATATTTCGCTTGGTGTTCAGTGATGTAAAGGTATCAAACACATAGAGCTATTATATTGATGAAAAGAATTGAGCTCTAACTCAATGGTAAGAAGCGTTATGTTGAAACCATCGACATATACATATGGACTGCGCGTGGCAATGATAAGCGCGGGTAGTGCCGGCGTGAGAGAGGGGAAAACGAAGAGGACTAATACCGTCTTTATCTACTTTAACTATCGCGTTTCTATTGGCCGCTGCGTTGCCATGGAAATGCAACATGACTGTAGCTAGTATGTTTACGTCCCGAGCCGATAGATAAAGACAGTATTAGTCCTCTTCGTTTTCCCCTCTCTCACGCCGGCACTACCCGCGCTTATTATTGCCACGCGCAGTCCATATGTATTATGTCGATGGTTGAAACAGATGAAATCAATGAGGTTTCTAATAGCGAAATCCATTTGCAGAACCATTGCGAATAGTGCGACTAATTTTTGCAAACCATTGGCCAATTTTGTTCAGTGAACGGTGTAAATCTGTAATAGAGGGTCCCTCCATTTGAGTTTGATAAATTCATCTATGATTTACTATTGAACTTTATTTTATATTTAAAACTGTAAACATTTGCTTCCAGTTCGTAAATCTTAATTGTGGGTTTCTATTAAATAACTATTTAACATTGACGTCTACGGATCTTTTTACCTTGATGTATTTATTATCTCCATGATCAAATAATAAATTATGTGTAAAGCTCATTCTATCTATCGCCTAATCTATGATTTATGGTGAAATTTCAACCTTCTCCCCCGTATATGCTGCCGGATAATTCATTAAATAAAATATCTGATGCTCTCAAACTTTGTCCTCGGCTAATTCATGTTCTTGCCCAGATTGTTTCTTTCTATTGTCCATTTTGTAAAGAATAGACATCGATTCGAACCAATACTCCAACATCTAATATTTCCATATTTAGAGATAAATACACTACTCAATTTGCACCATTCACTTGATGCGTAGAAACATCATCCTTTAAAAACATTTGCAAGTATGCACCTACTTAAAATAACGTACATGCGCAAGCAAATTTTATAAACGCTGCATTACATAAAATGTTCAAAAGTACACTATTCAGGCAGCTGGTATGATGAAAAAAAAAAACAAACTTCATGGAAGTTGTACAAAGGCAAACGACGTGTTATGACCCTGCTATTTTCAATTAGAGGCTGTTGAATTCGCCTTCTGCAATGTGATTATTCATTGCTGCTGGAAAACAGGATCCAGTTACAATAGCAAAGACACAAATGAAACATGAAAATTTCAATAACAATAATTCCAGAGAAGGTTGTAAGGTTAAATCCATAGACCTATTATCCTAAGGAGTCAGAATTGTTTACATTTAAACACGATCAGACATTGCCAAAATTTCGGGCCACTCAAACCGCTGTATATTACAAGTATGGCCATATGGAATGTGCTGTTGCCGGATTGAAATTTGTAATTATTATAAAAACGTCCATAGCATTATTTATTGGTTATATTAGAAGCAATACTATTGAAATGTCGTTTTCTCTGACAAATATTCCATAATTTATGGTAACCTGGAATATACAATCGAATTATAGAATATTTAAATTTTTAAATATAGAACTATTCCATTCCATTGCATCATTTGTTCAGATGCGACAACGCCGCGCACCTTTTATGAATGGGAACTTAATTCTGTACTACGCAATTTGATAGCTTTCGTATCCGTATTTCTCGTAGCTATTTCGAAGCGGTGTTGCCTTACAAGTGGTACCAAGTTTTCAATCATAGTTACAACAATAAGGAGTAATTATGACTCGACGACAAAGAGGTCTGTTGGTTTTCTTTGTCATACTTCATGTAATCATTGTAACAAGTCGAATGAAGTTTTATGAATGAGATGTTTCGTCTCCTTAGGATAATAGGTCTATGGTTAAATCAAGGAAGAACTGATTTTCAAGTTTTATTAATAATATAGTTACCTCACACATTCTTAACAATAATAATTTATCTTTTATTGTGAATTCAAGATAGTTCTTTGTCGGATAAGGAATGCAAAATAAATCAGTATAAATAACAATTCAGCAATAATTTAAACAATATTTATTGTATATCACTAATTTAATATATCATGTTATTCATAAAATATTTGGTTTTACTTCATTTGTTTCTGCAAACAGATTTCAACTATTTCTGAAACAAAAACAGAGTAAAGTATTAAATGCTATTCTACAGTAGACTTTACTATATTTTTAATTTTGTGAGCAAAATATGAATAAAACTTACTATCTACGATTTCATTTAATGCCTTAACAGCTGGTGAATCTGGCAACTCTGCAATAAAATCTTTCCCTTCATCACAACATCTGGCTATTTTAGGATCTAGTGGCAAACTTCCCAGGAAAGGAACACCCATTTCATTACACATTCCTTTGGCACCCCCCGTGGTAGCTGCAAAGATTTCTGATGTTGTCTGCAAAAATATAACATTTGAAAGAATATTGCCTTTTGCAAATTATGAGTATGTACTTACCTGACAACAAGGGCATACAAATTGGGACATATTCTCAATCACACCCAAAATATTTGTGTTAACTTTTCTGCAAAAATCTATTTCCTTTCTGACATCCAGTAAAGCTACCTCCTGTGGTGTTGTGACTATAATAGCTCCTGTTAAGTTAGCTTGAGAAAGATAAGTTGTTGCAGACAGATGTTCATCAGAGGTACCTAGAAGCGGTGATAAGAAAATCTATTTCAAACAATGGAATTTTTATTTCAAAAAAGCTTTCAAATAAATAGATGGGTTAGATGTGAATTACTGATTCAAGATTGGGGTCTTCAATTACGTACTGCAGATTCACGTTTCTATCAATTATTTCACGCCAATGGAAATCTATAAGAAGCCATACCTGGGGGTGTATCCATGAGTAAATAGTCCAAATTTCCCCAATCTACTTCGCTCAAAAATTGTTTGATCATCCCATTTTTCTTTGGACCACGCCATATAATTGCATCATCTACTGATGAAAGAAGGAATCCTATTGACATCACAGATAGGTTATCATCCACATACTACAAAATGAACGCCCCTCATTGTTTATTCAATCCAAAAAAATAGTTTGGAAATACTAACCACCGGTGACCATCCAGAGCCTGACTGATGCACCTGCTCATCTAATACTCCCAACACCCTAGGTTGTGAAGGTCCACAAATATCGATATCCAAAACTGCAACCTGATGAAATTATTTCTTCATATTTCTTCACATTGATCAATTTATATATATTTAATAAAGATTATTGACCCAGTATGAATTATATATAAAAATTCTGAGGAAATAGGTCACATTAACACTTTGTTTATATTTTCGTCTTTACGTACGTTTCAGTCTCACGACCATCATCAGAATACTTATTATCTCAAAAAGACTTTTTTTAAAACTAATTATAGCACAAAGCGTCTATATCGCACAAATTTCAATCAAAAAAGTTCACGTAGTCGAAACGAACAGAACCACGAATAATCGAAATTGTACCGTCTTCTGATGATGGTCGTGAGACCGAAACGTACGTACAGACCAAAATATAAAACAAAGTGTTAATGTGATCTATTTCCCGAGAATTTTTATATATAAAACATATCTTGTAAAAAAACATATTTGAAGTAATTATTACCACTTTTAGGTTCTAATATCCCAAATTTATCAATGTATTATATTATAAAGAATATTATTAACAATAACATTCAATCCTTCAATAATTAGCACAACTGAATTCAGATTATTGATTATTTTTGTTGCACATTCCATTGAAATATAGGTTTCCATATCAGACACAGGATGGTACAAGGCATAGAATTTGCTAGCTTGGCCTAGATAAGTTAATAATGAATATAAAGAAACAATAAATTTCATTTTATGAGTTTAAATTAATAGCAGAACGAAAACATGGAGTTGATAGTATAGGTAATTGAGTGAAAAGGAGTACAAATGTATTTTGGCTTAGGTGAAGCAAGAAGGAGCAGGTACAACAGAGTGAGTATCCAATGCTATAATAAAAACCACAATACTATACAAGAAAAAATCACAATACAGAATACAATACATTACTGATACATTTATATGAATCTAAAATGTTTAAAGCATGACTACTAAAGTATATCAAGATCTGAACATACGCAAAAAGATATATGACCAAAATATTCTCTATTACTGAAATTGTTTAAGATTAGATCTCTTTCTAAACTCATTTGCTAACCAAATGTGTCTTCTAGTCTCCCAGTTTCACTATGTTGAACAAAATAAATCTTATAAATACTCACATTCGACTCTGGATCTTTGGCAGCTAGAGCCCTGCTCAATAATGCAGTAACTGTACTCTTCCCAACCCCACCTTTGCCAGATAAAACTAATATTTTATTTCGCACTTGTTGGAGCCGATTTTTAACTAACTCTATGCCAGGATCAGGTCCTTTTGGGCCTGTAGAACAAACTTGTTGATTTGGACAACCAGCACAAGCTGATGCTTTCCCTGCATTATCACTTTGGGTTCCTGGACAATCTAAAATGCAGTAAAATTTTAATAACAATGAATCATGTATCAAGGTTTCATAGACTTACGTTCAGGAGCATTATTAGGCACTTCTGCTGTACTAGCCATGTCTCAGAAATCACTAAGCAAAAGATGATAAAAACATTTGTAAGGCAAGAGAAACAACGGGTCAGTAGTTCGAGTGTTAACAACTATTCTTATCAGATAAAAACAGGTTAATTAAATTTTATAGGTTAGTCTCTAGTAAGTAGGCTATAGACATAGATACTATATAACCATAATACAAAATACAATATCTATGATATGGGAACATCCGAAAACTTCTTCGTTTTCGGGACCGATGTATTTGAACTATTTTTTAGGTATTTATCATCTACGATATAACGATTCAAACCAAAGATGTCTACAGATAGAGGAGACAAGTCCTATACCTTCAAGTGGGCCAAAAGAAATCACCCTATTGGAAGATGCTCTTATTTTTGCAAATAGCGGCCAATTTCAAATCTGTTTTGACATTTGTGAACTAGACAGATGTAGAATACAAGTGAACAAGCCATGGAGCGATACACTCCCCAAGAACGCGGAATAATCGTGTCTATTTTTTTGCGTAACCTTGAAGAGTATGGGACCACAAAACTATCGCTTCTGGGGCACCGAAAATCCACGAGGAGCCATTACACCCGCTCAAAGTGACTGCATGGTGCGCTGTTCACGCTGGAGGAGTCATCGGGCCTATTTTTCGAGGACGCCGCTGGTCAAACGACAACAGTGGACGGTGTGCGCTATAGGGCCATGTTAACCGAGTTTTTTCTGCCGCAATTGAACGAATTAGGACATGTGGTTCCAACAGGACGGAGCAACGGCACACACTGCGCGAGCCACAACCGATATTCTGAAGGCGGCGCAAGATCGCCCGATTTAACCGTTCCAGACTTTTTTTTGTGGGGTTTTTTGAAGTCCCGTGTTTACGTGAACAAGCCCGAGACCCTGGAAGCCCTCAAGGACAACATTCGACACGAGTGCGAGAATCTGTCGCCCGAAGTGCTCGCCGAAGTGATGAAAAATGCCATAAAACGAGCCCGTATAGCAATCAATTGTGGCGGCGCCCATTTGGCCGATATCATCTTCTCGACTCGACCAATAAAATTCTAAAGGTTCAAATAAACATAATCAAAAAACAGAATCGAAGTTTTTCATTTAGAACAAAAATGAGAGCCAAATAACATCGGATGACTTCTTTTGGCCCACCTTGTATAATATAACATTGGTTCTATCCCGTGGGTTATCCGTCCTTGTCGCACACCACGAGAAGCGTGATGTATACCGTCTCTTATTATCTTACGAAATTACTGGGAGTGGTGGAATTCGTGCATTCTCTTACGAAATTACTGGGAGTGGTGTAAATCGTGCGAGAGACAGAAAGGCCACGATCTCGACTCGTGGAATCCCACTTGTCTCCTCTATTAGTAGAACTCTTCGATTCAAACTCGGAGGAAGAACTATGTGGCACCCATATATTTAATATTCAGCGCACGAATTTGTTTTTGTTGCATGGCTGAGACATAGTCGACTGAGCCGACTCTAATACGTCATCTGTAGCTTGTGGGTGAAACTAAAAAGGCTAGATAACAAGGAATTGAATCTCTTCATACTTCATATGCTTGTGACCGTATACAACTCAAAACAACACCGGTTTTTATAAGAAAAATCTCTATAAATGACTATAATCTCAAACCCAAGAGGAAATCTCCTCTTTTCCTTCAAGCGCAGCGACAACACCAATACTTCTAATTCGCGCGATGTTATATTTGCAAATTGAGCGTTGCTAACCACGATAGGTTCACTCCGGAATGTATGAATTAATATTCTATAAGCATCTTCGAAAATATGGCACTAGAAATGTCACGGAATGAAAGAGATCGGGAAATCGAAGTGGCAGATGTCAAGCAGCAGAACTGACAGTTTTAGGATGTGAGGGTTTGTGTTGATTAAATTTGAAAATGGGTGAAAAAGTAGAAACAGTTTTGTATTCAGTGAGTATTATTATGATTGTTCACATAGTAGTATTATTAGTATTTCTCTTAAGCAATTACAACCATGGACAACTGTGGCAGCTTCTCCCTGTGTGGAGCAAGTAGCAGGGGCTCCAATTCCGACAAGGATAGGAGAATACTTCAAAACGCCCAGGCCGCATCCATGGCGGCCTACCTTAGGTTATGAAAATATAGAACTTTCACCACTGTGAGTTATTTTCAAAGTAAAATAAAATCAATTGAGTTAATGTATTACGTTAATATAGGCCAAGCCAACCAGTGACAAATGCAATAATAGATCCATGTTACACCCCATTTGGGATGGCAACGCGTCCATTAAAATTCCCAAATTTGGTAACCGGCTTCGATCGTAACCCCGCACATGCCGCTCGTGCAGCACTTTACACCAGATATACTCCAACGGAATGGATGCAAAATAATGTGAAGAACTTCAATGAATCGGATACTAACAGAAATTATTCCGAACGATTAAGATCGGAATTTGTAAGAGTTATGAGGTAATAAAATTCGTTTCCATGTGGGTACATCCGAATATTTCATCCACTGGTTTTTTTTATAGAGAAACCGACGAAAAAACTGTATTGGGTCAAAGAGAATCTGGTAGACGATTGGGTGAAAGAATAACAGATACTACGTTTTGGCGTAATGAAGTTCGAACAGAATTAGAAAAGCTGGTAACAGAATCAGCAATGCTTCAAGATTCTCGCAGGAGTATCCAGAAAGCGATGAATGATATCGAGGGACCTCTTCATATTGCACAAGAATGCTTGTATCAAAGGGAGAACAGACTTGGTAACTTTCTATTTTATTCAATTTTCTCTAAACTCACTTTTGAGCCGATTGTATTAGGAAACCTTTATCATGTTTGATACATCTACAGGAACGCTTGGGTCAACTTTTAGCGTTTGGAGTTTTTCAACGAAATGAAAGTAATTTAGGATAAAACTGTTGGAATTACCTACAAGAGGTTTGAGAATAGATGACAGATATCGAGAGTTTATAAGTAGGGGATAGTGCTAACAATTGGTCTAAGGGGAACTGAGGGTTTATGAATTTTAGGCAAACTATATAAAAGAGAACTTCTTGAATATTGAGGGATAAGAAATTTCTTATCTGTATCAGGAAGGGAAGAATGACGATAGAATATTGCTGTGTGTCGCGTTTATATTGGCCAAAATCGGTTACATAATGAAAATCCGTGTTTTAATGAACCACAATAATAAATAAATTGGTAGCAGATATTTAATTCGCGTAATGAATTAGGGGAGCCGAAAAATAATGACTGCCAATTTATCAAATAATAGGTAATTTTTAGAAGAGCGTTAATTAATTATAATTTCAGGTAATGATTTGGTACATGACGCTCCTGAACAATCAATGTTGACCGAAATTGAATTATACAGAAATTCATTGGAGAAATTACGTTGCTTGTTTAATAAAATGAAAGATCAAATGAGAAATACGAGAGCGGCACAACACGAACTTGAAACGGACGTTACTAGTAAGGAGTCGGCCCTGGGAATCGATAACTTGTGTCACCAACTCAATAACTTTTCGAAGGGAATCAATTATTATGGTGGCATAGAGAAGTTTGATCCTACGTAAGTAGCACACCTACAGATTCATTATGAATGAATTGATTTAAGTTTCCGCTCTTGTGTTTTGTAATTTATTTTAGCGTGAGTACAACGCAAACATGGGCTGAGAACAGTAACAGAACGGTGCAAAGGTCACAAGAAGAAAGAAGAAAATCTTCTCAAATGAGAGCCGACGTCGAAAACTTAATAAATGGTGTAGCTATCGAAGTTTGGGACGCCTGGAGCAACACCAACAATGCTCTGGCACGCAGAGCTGCCGAAACATTAGAAGCAAAGAGCAAATTACAGATGCACTTGCATAAGGTTTGTCTCTGTAAAAAACTAAAAAGACTTGTAGCTGATTCTGAAATTAATTGATTGGTGACGTCTGCAATAATAGGCTACTAGTAACTTTTTGTCATACCAAAAACCCTAAGCCAGAATTTATCTATAATTCCTAAATTTTAGATTCAGCAAGAGGTCTTCAACATCGAGAAGAATATTGAGCTTTTGAAAAAGGGTATTCTTGACAAAACCAATCCAATGAAAGTAGCTCATACACGGTTAGAAGCAAGAACACATCGAAAACAAATAGAATTATGTAGAGATATAGCTCAAGACAGGTAATTATTTTGAATACACGTTTATCAGAAATCAAAACTTTCAGGTTTCTATACTTTTCTCCATTAGCTTAGAATATGCGTTTTTGTGAAAATAAATATGCTTCAAAATAACTATGAATTAAAAGTTCGATTTTTACTAGTCTGCCTCGTCCCGCTGACGAGCTCATGAGAAGAGCAAAACAGCTGTCTGGAACTAAAGGACACGTTGTCACTGTTCAATCTGGTGAACCAAAACTTTGTGTATCGACTGCTAACACGAAATGTATTTGTATTTCTGGTTATAACATGCATATATTTAACCTACAGAAGTTTCCGAAATTCGCATTTTAATATCCAAGTGACGTCACAGTTTATATAATGTGTTTAGTCTGTGGTATTGAACTATATTTTATACAGCATAGTTCTATGCTCTGTAGTCTGTGGTATCGGGGAAGTAGGCCACACAGGGTGAGTCCGATCGACCGGGGTATAGGGATAATGTTGTGAGTGTAAGCGAGCCAGGCGCTTGTATTGTTTAATAAGATAGAGACGAAGAATAGATAACAAACAATGATATTACCACGACAGACTTATCATGTTCGTACTAATAACATCGCATTTTTATTCGACTAATTAATCCGTTTCTCGTTGAAATTTTCAGATTGGTGTTTGAAGTAATTGATATTCAAGATAGCATAGAGTATTTGAATAGAAAATTGCAAGAAGCCGAAGCTCAACACCAACAATTATTGAAAACCAGAGCAAATTTGGAATCAGATTTACACAACAAAGTGAACACATTATTCATTGATAGAGAGAAATGTATGGGAATGAGGAGAGCCTTCCCGATCACCGCGACCATAAAGTATTAAACTTTTTTTCACAAGTAGTGTCTTTTCCATCGAAATCATGGCGAAAAAAAATTAAATTAAAAATAACAATCTATTAATAAATATTTACATTCTTAATTAATTTTCTTTCTTCTTAAAATACGACGGGACAGGGAGTTTTAAACCTTCTCTGGCTTCAAAGAACGTGTAAGATAAGGTTAATTCATCAACAAACTCCATCGCTGGATCTTCCGTAAATTCTGGATCTATGTAGAAAAATACAGGCATGTCGACCTGAAATGAGAACAAGGAAGATAGTAATGTTGGTGTGGTTTCTACATTTCATATTGTACAGTAATTATTTTGTTAAAACTCAAAACACTTGGAATAAACTAAATCAAATTGAATACAGAAAAAAATAGAGACAGGTTATCTGATTATTCTCAAGAAAAACTAATTAAAGTAAAACGATTACATAAAAATTTTTACCAAAAAAGTTGAAAAAGCGGTACCGACATCGCTGGCTAGACTACATATTTGTATTATAGAATTTTCCAAAATAAAAATGACTGGTTCAAAATAGTCGTGCACATCAAAATTTTGAAACATTCCAGATAATCGATGATGAGTTTATATTGAAATAACGTATTTTTGAGGTAACTGATTGAGATTATTTGAAGTCGATCAGATCGATTTGATATATATGGATAAGCCTCATGTAGACGAAAAATACAATTTTTCACTTTTTCAAATGAAATAATTGTTGCATATAATTTTTTTTCAAGCGACATGTACTACCCGTTGAATTTTGGCACTTAAAACTATGGTCAGTAAGCAACAAGATTTGAATACACCAATAGGTAGACTTCAATTGAACTCTAGAAGCACTGCTATAATATTTTGAATGAGTTCGTCCAACATAAAATGGTCCAATTTTCGCTGAATTTATATGGAAAACCATTTAGATGATCCACTTTTAAACTATTTCAAATGCTTCTGCCATCTCGACTAAGGAAAATTCAATGGCTCAAAGAACGTAGGAATTACGAATGGAATGTCATTCTGATATATTTGAACTAGAAGCACAAAATGGGGCATAATAAAATGGAATGGATCTCGGGGATTCCCGTATGTTCATAACGTGATTTGTGTGCTGTATTACATCGATGGGAGGGCACATTCACAGCTGTTAGAATAAAATGAGTTATATTCGTACTGATATAAATTTTTTTTAAACAATGGTTTGTAAGAAAGAAAATCTATTCAGTAATTCAGATTGAATAGAACACCAAAGAAAAAGAATATGCAATATAGCATATTACATCACACTAAGTTCACAACCATTTTGTATTAAGTACTAAAATTGTTAGAACTTTTTATACAATAAATTCCTGTTATCTGTTGAAGGATCTCACGTTTCTCTAACCTCAAAGACATTGAATGATACAATAGTATCGCTTAGCGGTCGTTTCCCAAAGAATGAGTACGCTAAAATGCCTAATGAAACGCGTGTTTATACTATTTTTTATATTCCGCTTTTGGAAAATGCATTTCAATCAATTTTAAATTAATTTATAATTTGGTTTTTTTTCTTTGATTGCAAATAAATACATTACATTTGAAATATCCATTATTTTAATTTTGTGCGAGTTGCATACTATATTTTTTCTAGGACAAATTACTATTCACGTTTAATATTTTAATAAATATTATAAATTTTGACAGAAATACTGAGGACTTTTATTCAAATATTCCATCGCTAATGTCATATTCTCAAAGCCGCAGCCCACTAGTCACAATGTAACGTAATGGTTCATAATGATAGGGAAACAAATGCAATATGAATCACATCATGTCAGGTCCGCTATGCAATATGTTTATGATTCAATTTACGATCGTTTGATAAGACATATTTCGTTGAAAAAGGCTCAAATACTATAGATTCTTAGGTTCCCAGTAGTAGTACATTGATATTGTTCTGTGACTGTGAGCCTATAAGCATAAAAACAGTAGTTACGAAAGTTCAAAGAATATTCTACTCAACGATTCATATTGAATTATATCATTAACCTATAAAGTTTGTTGTCATTTGTTTGGAAACCGCGCAATCCAGAATGCCAGTTTTGGGGTTTCCCCTTAAATTTAGGGTTTTCGCGTCTTTGATAGGTATTTTAGCGAGATTTTTTGTTGGGGTATTTAATGGTTAAAAGAATGTGGCACTAAAACGGTGTTTGTCAATTTTGAATATTATAGAGGATAGCTGCGATACAAAATGTTGATAACGACGGCTGAATGTATTTTGAGCGCTCGATTTGGATAGGTTTGTGGTTCCCAAAATTTTGTTCCAACCTTATCCAAGCTGAAAATGGTCAATAGCGAAAACATGTATGAATCCAAAAGTTTTGAGGAAAGCGTTGTCGATGTAATTTGATTGGTAGTTGCTAAACATTGTTGGATAAGAAAGCTGTATGTACCTTTGTGAATATTTGATTCTAAAGGAACGTTAAATATATACATACTTTACTATTTATTCAATTATACATTCCCTTTACTAAGTTAGTATTACGAAAACATGTTTATACATAAATTCTATAATTTGTAGATTTTTTAAGAGTTAGGCAAGTTATTTTAAATTTTAGTGGTTTCGTCAACGTCACCTGCGGGTTAATAGGTTAAGTCATCTGGTAGCACTGGCGCATTCTATTGACAGATTCATGCACTAAATCCAGAAATCTGTCCCTTATTTGAATTGAATAATGTGGTCACAAATTTTTATTTGAATTCTTTTGTATAGTTGTATGATAAATGGTTTAATAATTTTATAAAATTATTCCACCCCTACTAATGGTTCTCAAACATTGTATTATTTAATATGTATAAGCCTACAAAATGGAATTTATCAAGACATAAAATTTATATCATTTTGAATGAAAATTATGATACAAATTAATGGAGGAATGTTTAGAATAGCTTTCACCAAAACTGATTACAAATCTTCTAATATAATGCAATAAGATAAATACCTGCTCAAGGGGATTAAGCTGCTGCTCTTCGAAACAGAAACATTGAATTTTATTAAAATATTGACCTGCTTCAAAGGGTAGAACATTGTATGTACTAATTCCAGTTATTGCTCTGTCAGATGGGTTCTTTGCTGTATAAAAGGCAAGTGCTGTTTCTCCAGGCAAAACCTGCATATAATCATTTACAAATTTCAAACTATCAGATTATTATAATATTTACCGTTATCTCTCCCTGTTGTGGTCGAAAATTCCATTTCATACTAGATGCAATATCAGCATTAAATTTAATTTTTAATGGTCTATGTTTAACTATCGACATTGTTTCCATTTTATTTGCATCGTGACCAGTGGATACTGTACCTCCATAGCTATATGCCTGACAAAATATTCTGTACAGTGGTACTGCTGCATAGCTAAGTCCAATTGTTACTACACCTGCTGCTGTCACATAATACAAAGTTGATCGAATATTCTTTTTTTGGGCACCCGAATTATTCAACTGCTGACAAAATTTCAGATTTGTATGAATACTACTTCTACTACTTTTAATTGTATTTGCAAAATTATTTACATAATTAGTTAATTTTCGTAGAGAGTTGAACTTTATAAAATTCATTTTAATTACAAAGATAAAGGTTAAGTAACATTTTTATTTAATCAGTCATAATTTAAGGTTAGTCCATTTCTGTTTTTCAATCAGCTGTATCAGTTAACTTCCCGAACTACTAAATTCACATTGTGCATTAGCTTCTGTATGGTCTGATCTACTACACAGATTGTTCTAGTATGCAGTGTCTAGAATCTAGTAAAATAACCACAGAACTTTGAAGTATTTAATTCACGGAATGTATGCAAAATTCTTGAATAATTTCATTATTCATCTTCACAGCCACTTAGCTAGTACAAATCATTGATACAGTTCAGTGTTACATGCTTTCACTCAGGACTTGGAGGAGGCCCCAGAAATTCGAAACATTGAAAAATTTTTACTTTTCATTCTTATGATTTACATGATAGAATTTTAAAGCAAAATCGTCATTAAAACAACTTATTTATATTATTTGTGGAACGAAGAAAGCAGGTCACTATCCTACCAGAGCCTTGCTTTCAGTACTGTTTCAAGCTATCAAGCAAATCAAGCTAGGCGTTCCAATGAACTAAAAAATATAGACAAGTTCCAATCCTATAATATGCCTTTGCGTAGTTCAAAGTTCACCATCTCTTGTATGCTTTTGTGAATACTCTGTACAGGTCGAAATCACATTCGGTTCAATTGTAATAATATGATACTGACATTGAATTAATTATATTTTATTTGTTCACTATATCCATGGTCGTATATACAGTCAGGGAACTCTATGTTTGACTTGACTCTCTTGGCTAAACTCGTAGTCCCTCGCTCAGCCACCAGCTAGCGCATGGCGAAGTATGTTGTCAGAATGTCAGGATTAGGCTATATCGTTCAAATACGGTCGTATAACATTCCTCGACTCATGCGCCACCCTTTTGGTACTACGCAACAAATGACGCTTAGCGGACTCACTTCTCACATAGGAAACAGCCTCAAGTGCCCAGGCTGTATATACGACCGTGACTATATCTAATGAAAGTGGGGGGCTTTATATTCGATGTTTATCATGTATCAACATTGATAAAGACTATGACAAATAGTAGCGGAAGTTCGTATCAAACGTAGTTCAAAGTCCCACATTTCAGTTAAAAGGGGTGTTATGTTTATTTTGTATTTGTACGAGTACAAAATAGCCGTCTTTACGAATGAATCGTGAAGTGTTTTTTTTCTAATGAACTGATTAATAATTGTTACTAAAACATACTTTAGTGATTGTGAATACTATTAGTTGTTAATACAATTTAATGATTATTTACTATTTACAAAGCAATTGTTAAAACCAAGATGACTAGAATTCATAATTTTATATTTCGTGCCAGAAAACAGAAGGTGCTATCTAAAATTGAAAGACTTCCTGCAGATTATCTTTGCAATGAAACAACCAGGGAAAAACATTCAAATACCAAAGAATTATCTGGTCCCTCATGCCAAGTAAGATTATAACAAACTGTTTTAAAATATACCTTAAAAATTTTTGTTTCAGTTGGACGAGTATCAACGCTTCTCAACTAACAGTCCACAGAAAAGCTTCTTTCCTAGCCCTTTGGCCATTGTATTAGTATTTATTTTGATGGCTGTTTTTTTAATTTTCCCTGTCATCTACCTATTACATTGTTTCGCATTATTCCACCCAAATGAACTAGACAATAAGTTCAAGGTAAGCAATTTTTATATCTTGTTTAAAAGAAACAATCATCTTCAGCATATTTAAGGGTTGTCATTTGCATAACATTGAATTTTTGCTATTGTTTTATTAACAAATACATTATTCAACAAAATCACAAACAACAATGGGCCCAATATAGTTCCCTGAGGAACTCCATATATTTGTGCGTATTCTGTTGATTTGTTCCTCCTGAAACCTTACTGTGGGCCAGAGAAAAACCGATACTATCGAAGTGTCTGATACTTGAACAATTTTGCTAAGATTGTAATTACTAATATAGGTCTATATGCTCTTATATAGATTTGGACATGATCCTTTTAAAAAATCGATGGTGGAAGCCGTTACTTTATTATGGTAATTTATCATTTTGATTATATGAAAGAATAACTACTTTGTTTTTATACCACTTTTATTAATAATAACGTGAAAACGTAACTATAGTTTCAACACCGAAGTGCCATTATCAATTAGAAAATTATGAAGAAATCAATGAAACAGTTCAAGTATAAATAGAGTAGAGTAAAGTAGGGTTGAGATTAAGGGGTCAATGTAAATTCCAAAAGCAGGTAGATCTTAGGAACGTACAGTATTACATAGTAAACATAGCAACAATTTGTGAATTAGTGAGATTATAATTTAATATTCTAAGAATTATTTTAAGAGCGGTTTGAAAGACACATGAAAAGATCACTTTGATATAGGTCTAACTGATCATTGAGGATATTTTTATTGGAGTTTTTGACACCTTTATAAATCTCTATTGATTCTAATATATTCAATTTAAAACCTCTGGTTTGGTTATGTAGAATGCTTAGACTATCTAAATTATGGAAATTATGACCAGTTTGTAAAAAATGATTAGCAAAGGTTGAATCAGTTTTGTTGAGTCTAAATGAGCGAAAATGTTCTTCGTATCTTAATTTGAAATTACGACAAGTTCTACCTATATAAAAGTCATCACAGTCTGGGCAAATCATCTTATAAACTCCAGGTTTTCTATATTTATTGATTTTGTCTTTGGCGTTGTATATAAGATGGCAAAGCTTATTTTGAGGTTTGAAACTGATTTTAAAATTATGGCGTGATAAAATGTTGGCAATATGTTCGCTTACTGTACCAAAATATGTCAAAGAGATGAATTTAGTGGATACATCTATGTGTTTTATACGCGGATAAATTTTATAGAAAGTTAATTGTGGTTGTTTGCGATTTATTAGTTTAATTATTTGATCTACCGGAAAACCATTATTGATGGCTATTCGTTTGATCGTGTTCAACTCAATAGTGAGGTGTTCTATTGACAAAGGTATCGAAAATGCTCTATGGATCATTCAGTGATATGCTGTTAACTTATGGCTACGAGGGCTAAACGATGAGTTCGGAATAGTGATGTCTGTACAAGTGGGTTTCCTGTAGATATTGAAGTTTATTTTATTATGGTCACGTGTTAGTGTTAAATCCAAAAAGTTTATTGTTCTATCTTTTTCTGTTTCTAACGTGAATTCAATTTTTGGGTGAAGTTGGTTAATAAGTGAAAGAAAGGAATTTAATTGTCTCGATGTGCCTTTGAAGAAGGCAAGTACATCATCTACGTATCTATACCAAAATTGAATATGGTTTTTTGCTAATGTGCAGTTCATAATTTTGTCCTCCAGATCAGACATAAAAATGTCTGCTAATAGTAGACTCAATGGGTTACCCATAGCGAGACCTGAATTCTGTACACAAAATTTATTATT
Organism: Endomychus coccineus; assembly: GCA_958510875.1. Classification (NCBI taxonomy): domain Eukaryota; kingdom Metazoa; phylum Arthropoda; class Insecta; order Coleoptera; family Endomychidae; genus Endomychus; species Endomychus coccineus. Next base: position 289,241,403 of record OY294067.1, read on the forward strand.
AAATTGACAATAGTTTTGACTCAGGCATAGGTCAAAAGCGAGTTCTATTTCATTTTGAATTAAGGGGTTAATATGTGATCTATCTAAAATGCTTCTAATTAGAGACTTACATTCTGAAATTGGAATATTTGAAAACATGTTTGAAACATCAAAGGCCCATACGACCTGTAGTGTCTTACATCAATAGTCCAACAAGGGACCTTGCAATCAAATTAAATCAGAAATTCAAGAAATTCACTAATTTTAAACCTAAATTTACTGTTAAAAACTCTCTCGAATTGTCCGAATTAGTCAAAACACACCATATACCAACCAATGGTTTTTTAGTTTCCTTTGATGTTTCAAACATGTTTTCAAATATTCCAACTTCAGAATGTAAGTCTCTTTAATTCAAAATGAAATAGAACTCGCTTTTGACCTATGCTTGAGTCAAAACTATTGTCAATTTAATAATAAATTTTAAGTACAGAATTCAGGTCTCGCTATGGGTAACCCATTGAGTCCACTATTAGCAGACATTTTTATGTCTGATCTGGAGGACAAAATTATGAACTGCACATTAGCAAAAAAGCATATTCAATTTTGGTATAGATACGTAGATGATGTACTTGCCTTCTTCAAAGGCACATCGAGACAATTGAATTCCTTTCTTTCACTTATTAACCAACTTCACCCAAAAATTGAATTCACGTTAGAAACAGAAAAAGATAGAACAATAAACTTTTTGGATTTAACACTAATACGTGACCATAATAAAATAAACTTCAATATCTACAGGAAACCCACTTGTACAGACATCACTATTCCGAACTCATAGTTTAGCCCTCGTAGCCATAAATTAGCAGCATATCACTCAATGATCCATAGAGCATTTTCGATACCATTGCCAATAGAACACCTCACTATTGAGTTGAACACGATCAAACGAATAGCCATCAATAATGGTTTTCCGGTAGATCAAATAATTAAACTAATAAATCGCAAACAACAACAATTAACTTTCTATAAAATTTATCCGCGTATAAAACACATAGATGTATCCACTAAATTCATCTCTTTGACGTATTTTGGTACAGTAAGCGAACATATTGCTAACATTTTATCACGACATAATTTTAAAATCAGTTTCAAACCTCAAAATAAACTTTGCCATCTTATATACAACGCCAAAGACAAAACCAATAAATATAGAAAACCTGGAGTTTATAAGATGATTTGCCCGAACTGTGATGACTTTTATATAGGTAGAACTTGTCGTAATTTCAAATTAAGATACGAAGAACATTTTCGCTCGTTTAGACTCAACAAAACTGATTCAACCTTTGCTAATCATTTTACAAACTGGTCATAATTTCCCTAATTTAGATAGTCTAAGCATTCTACATAACCAAACCAGAGGTTTTAAATTGAATATATTAGAATCAATAGAGATTTATAAAGGTGTCAAAAACTCTAATAAAAATATCCTCGATGATCAGTTAGACCTATATCAAAGTGATCGTTTCATGTGTCTTTCAAACCGCTCTTAAAATAATTCTTAGAATATTAAATTATAATCTCACTAATTCACAAATTGTTGCTATGTTTACTATGTAATACTGTACTTTCCTAGGATCTACCTGCTTTTGGAATTTCCATTGACCCCTTAATCTCAACCCTACTTTACTCTACTCTATTTATACTTGAACTGTTTCATTGATTCTTCATAATTTTCTAATTGCTTGATAATGGCACTTCGGTGTTGAAACTATAGTTACGTTTTCACGTTATTATTAATAAAAGTGGTATAAAAACAAAGTAGTTATTCTTTCATATAATCAAAATGATCCTTTTAAGTAAGAGATATTGATTAATCATTTCCACAATTCACCCCTTCATGTCAAATTTACCATTCGATTAAAATATTTTGACCAAGACCATTCTGCTCTGAACTTATTGTACATCAAATTATTTAATTCTTTTACAGAATCATCTTGCCTCAAATCCAAAGCTGTTTATAAGCGATAGCGATTATGACATTGCTGAAACCCACAACCCATATCACACAGCTAAATCATTGCCACCCCCACCTAAGCCTGATTACAATCAATGTAGGTTATTAGAAGATAGCAATAAATTAGATTGTTTTCCTACTGATGGAGCCAATCAGGCAAATTGTGAAGCAAGAGGATGTTGCTGGATACCAGGAAAGACAGCGTCTAAACCCAAAAGTGCACTGAAAATTACAAAGCCTTATTGTTTCTTTCCACCGAATTATAATACTTACAATTATTTGAATATCACCCAGACTGCTTTTGGGCTGACAGCATACCTGAAACGTAATTTTCAAACACCTTATCCAGGTGATGTCGAAGTTATAAAATTGACAGTGAAATATGAAACGGAGTCTCGACTTCGTATCAAGGTGAGCAGCAATTTTATAATCGATTTTCAACAAAATACTTGATGCTTAAGCATATACCAATTTCAGGTAGCATATTTTGTAAATTGATGATAGAAACTATGAGGCATTTGTTTTCAGATAACGGATCCTCTGGTAGATAGATTCGAACCTCCTTATCCCGAGGTACCAATTGTGGATGTAGCTGCAGTCAATTTACTGTATCATTTTAACATTGATCGATCAATTCCTGGATTTAAAATTATACGAAAACTGGACAATGTAACAATGTAATTGATACACTCTTGATATTGGTGTTGTTGAGTTGTAATAAGTGAATTTTCAGATTTGATGCTTTGAATTTTAACAATTTAATCTACACGAATCAGTTTTTGCAAATCAGTGGAAAACTACCTTCTAGAAATATTTATGGAATTGGTGAACATACTTCAAGCCTAGTCCTCCCAACTGATTGGTCTCGTTTTACTTTATTTAATCGTGATGGAATACCAGAGTTTAATGTAAGTTCAATGGATTAAACAAGTTACTGCTACTTCATATGATTTTCTTGTTTTAGGAAAATTTGTATGGAAGTCACCCATTTTACATGGTACTGGAAGATTCAGCTAATTCTCATGGAGTGTTTTTATTGAATAGTAATGCAATGGGTAAGAGTAGTAGTATTTGAATTGTTCCTTTTCAGTTTGAGTTAACTAATGAAATTTGTTATGCAACACCCTATGAAAACATCATGTCACCGTCACATATACACGTTCACACGTCTACATACACTCACACAGTCACACAAAACGGTTATAAGCATTCAGGTGCATTTTGAAATATTTGAAAAACTAAAATTTCGCGCGCGGAATCTATTTTACCGACGCTCGCTTATTGCCACTAAATGAAACTCCGCGCTAGTTTTTATGATGAAATTCGATATAGTTATAACTTGGAATTGTGAACGAATCGCCGAACGCTGTTTTAAAACTTAAATAGCCGATGTATGTCTCTGTAATTTGATCCAAGGTTCTGGTAGATAAGCCCAAAGTTGGGCCCTCTAGAGGCCCGAACACATTTATTAGGATAGCTCCACTTCTACTGAACCCAAATCGATCTGCTTAGACTTGAAATACTCGTTATGAAAACCTCTAATAGAACCTAGAATTTGAATTCCGTGAAAAATGTCTGACCTCAAAAAAATTAGATTTTTCGGTGGTCCAAAATTTTCAAAATGGCGCAGAAGTTATGTCTTTGGACCAAAATGCTTGAATTTTGAAAATTAGGTGCAGAATAATGACATCTTTCGAATGAATTTGATTTTAGATCGATAATATGAGTATTTCGTCTGAAATTTGCTAAATACGGATTTTTCAAAATGGCCGATTTTGGGGCCAAAAAATGAGGTAGGTCAAGATAACAAAATTCTAAAAAATAGAAGTATAATATAGAAGTACTTCACCGAAACACAATATGAAAAAAACAAAAACATATTCTCAATTTTTCAATGTGCTAAAAAAAACACACTAAATGGGTTCATAAATCGAGTATTAATTTTTTCAACAACTTTTAGTTTCTTCTCAAAACGCAAAAAATCTAAAAATGGTCATTTTTTGGGTCCAATAAATGGCCACAGTTTCTCGAGCACAGGCTTAATCCAAATTTAAACTACACCATCGTGTTCAGCGCGTCAATCAATATACATAAGAATAGACAAAAATTAGAACTTGCCGAAATTTGGACAAAAATCGTCGATTTTCCTCCTTAAATGCCTGGACTATATGATGGGAAATACATAAAACTACATAAATCGAATAAGTTTTCTTATTTAAAGACTCGAATTCTTTAGAATTTGGAAATATCCTAAAGGGTGATTATGTTTATTTATAAAATTTAAATTATTAATGTTTGCAATTAGGCATAATAAATTAATAGAAATATCTGAAACTGGAAAAGGTTGCAATCCAACTCAAAGCGACTAATAGGTTTTGCAATTATTTTAGTTCTTGTGGTCTGAAAATGTACACGCATACACTCTCCAATCACAATATTGCACTGTGATCGATCGATCATGTGACTTCCCTCAATTTTGTTAGCAAACCAACTTTCAGAGACTTCTGCAGATCATGTTTATATGATTGTAGGAACAGAAAATATATCGAATAAATAAATGTAAGTGTAAAAAAATGTTGAATTTTGCAATTCTGTCTCATAAATCATGATCTCCGACCCCAAAACCACCCACATTCTAATTTTGGAAAGAATCGGACCATAATCCCCAACTCGTGCGCCATCTTGAATTTTCGAATTTGACTCACAAATCATGATCTCCGACCCCAAAAAACTCTTGTACCAATTTTGAAAAGAGTAACCATAATCTCAACTCGTCCGCCATCTTGAATTTTTGAATTTTGACTAAAAAATGCTGTGCGACTCCAAAAACGCCCCTAACCTAAACCTGCATACATCACGAACGAACCGATTCATACTTAGCGTCCCCATCCACTGTCCAAAAGGATTTCGAAGGAGTAGTTTTTGCAAGATTAAGAGTCTTTTCGACAATTTAGCTTAACTAAATAGCAATTTATTTCTAAGGAAGAGACAAGTCTATATAGTCTAACTTAGAACACAAGTTTGTGAAAATCGAACTTGTAATAGTTGTTTTATTTAAAGTTGATAATGGATTTTTATCACATAATGACTGATTCTATTCAAATCTGTATAGTATTGAGTGAACTGCCTCCCACCCTATGAGAGGTCCGAATTGAGGCTAAACCCCCCACCGCGCAATAGACACTCGATTCGAGAATATTTTTTCACTCTAAATGCCGACAAAGAAAAACAAAAGAAGTTTCAACAAAGCCTTCTACATTGTTTCCGCAAGCATCACTTTCCGTTCATATTAGGACTATGCTGCGTGCTGCATCGGAAACGTTACGCCACTGCTTAACCGGAAACACGAGTCCGCAATTTCTAATAATGCTCCTTCCAGAGGTTTTATGGCAAATGCCTGTCTGTCATCATTAGCTGTAATATTACGAAAATCTCCCCCATAAGGACCATGCTGCTGTAGCATGCATGTGGGCTTCTAGATATTCGATATATTTTAACAACAGTGACTTGTTTGTAATAACACTTTCTATGACAAATCGTTGGCTTATCTAGCCTATTGTCCACTCTTGGTCGTCTGTATTATTAGTGAATTTATTTGGTACTGTTTCTTTTTCAATATAGACGTAATAGTGCAGCCAGCTCCAGCGATAACATTTAGACCTATTGGAGGAATTTTAGATCTTTATTTCTTCCTTGGTCCAACACCAAGTGATGTTATCAACCAATATACAGAGGTCATCGGTAAACCATACATGCCTCCGTATTGGGGTCTCGGTTTTCATTTATGTCGATTTGGATTCAGAACGTTGAACGAAACCAAAGAAGTTATGCAAAGGAACATAGATGCAGGCATTCCATTGGTAATTGTCCTTTAATTATCATTATTCAATGATTTGAAAGTTATAAATATTTTGAACTCCATTTATTTATTGATTTTTGCAACTTTAAGGACACTCAATGGAACGATTTAGATTACATGAACAAAGGCAACGACTTCACTTATGATACCAAAACCTTTGAAGGGTTGCCAGAATTCATAGGAGAGTTGCATGCGAATGGAATGCATTATATACCGTTAATAGATGCTGGAGTTAGTGGAAGTGAACCGGCGAATTCATATCCACCTTATGATGAAGGAGTTAAAATGGACATATTCGTGAAGAATAGTACAGGGCAGATATTAGTAGGAAAGGTATTATACTAAGCAGAGGGGTCTGCTGTCGCATAAGACCAGACAGCGGACGTGTAAGGGAACCCGAAATATGGTGATACAATTTATGTCATGGGGGATCTAGTTCATCAACCTTTTTTAGTCTGATTTTCCAAAAATGTTCTCACGAAAAAAGCGAATAACTAAAGAAAATGTTGCTTATAAAGTCACTAAAAGTCAATAGTTGACTATGAAAATTAGTAAATAATAGTATAATAAAGAACTAGTTTCAATAGCCATGCTTATTGCGTAATGAAACGAGTTTTTAGTGTTGAAAACACATAGGATCCTATTTCAACAAGGTTCTGACACTTTCGAGACCAGTCACACGACTAGGATTGGGGCTTGCCAGGACAAATATCGCTCAAGGAAGGGCTAGTTGGAATTGAGAAAGGGAGCAGTCGTCGTAGGGTACTACTTGACGTCAGAAACCACGTGATCATTATAAAATATGCGAATTGGTCGTGTTGCGTTCCACTATTGCAATGTACCTAATATAGAAAGCGGAATTGCTAAAATAGTTAGAATACCGATGGTAGAAGCCGTTACTTTATGGTAATTTATCGTTATGATTAAATGGAAGAACTATTACTTTGTTTTTATACCACTTTTAATAATAACTTTTACTTTATAATTTTGTATCTGTTTGATAAGTGTTGAAACTATAGTAACTATAGTGTGTTATTATTAAAAGTGGTATAAAAACAAAGTATTTGTTGTTTCATTTAATCTTAGTTATAATAGTTAGCGATGATGACAGGTCCTGACGAAACGCCGAAAAACTTGCTAATTCTGGCAAATGTTCACATAGACAGCCATAGAAGCAGCATTTGAACAATGATACGAGGTAACGGTGAAAAGTCCCTGTAAAATAAAACAGATGGTGCCACAATCGAGAATCCCATGTGACATTTGATGGTAATCTTTAACTAGAACGCAACAAAATTTTTAAACTGATATTTCATTCAGTTTTGTTTTAACACCCATCGAAATCAAGCAACCTTGAAGATTTTTGTAAACATGGAAAAAAGTGAATTTCGCGTACCAAAGCATCGCTTGTTACAATTTATAGGGGCGGGAACGATTCACAAGTGGTTTACTGATTTTCGTTGTGGTTGTATGACCACAAAGGACACCCAACATTCTGGTCGTCCAATTGAGGTTACTACGCCAGAAATCGCCGATAAAATTCATGTTATGATATTGGACGATTGGCGAGTAGAAGTGCACGAGATTGCTGAGGCTATGGGCATTTCAACCGAACGGGTACGGAAAATTTTGCATACATTTTTGAATAGAAAGCTATCTGCCAAATGCATTTGCTCTTTGTTGACAACAAGCGCGACCGTGTTTGGGGATGTTCAAGCGCGATAAGAAGGACTTTTTGAGCCGTGGACGAAACATGGATCCATCACAACACCCCAAAGACCAAAGAACAGTCGAAACAGTGAACTTGTCCTGGCGAAACGCAGCCGAAAAAGGCCAAAGTGGGTTTATCGGCCAACAAAGTCATGGCGACAGTTTTCTGGGATGTATCCGGTATCATATCGATTACCTTGAAAAGGGCAAAACGATCACCGGCGTATATTATGCAGAGCTGTTGGATCAATTTGACGCCGATTTAAAGCGAAAGCGGTCGCCGTTGGCAAAGAAAAAAGCGCTCTTCCACCAGGACAACGCACCGGCGTACAGATTCGCAGTCGCAATGGCAAAATTGCATGAATTGCGCTACGAATTGGTTCGTCATCCACCATATTCTACAGATTTGGTCCCCTGAGATTTTTATCTATTTCCAAATTTGAAAGAAAGGCTCGGCGGAAAGAAATTTGGCTCCAACGATCAAGTCGTCGTTGAAACAAACGCCTATTTTGAAGGATTGCAGAAATCGTATTATTTAGAAGGGATCGAAATAAATCATTTCTTGTTTCATTTTTCAAGGACTTTTCACCTTGCCCTCGTAGAGTCATGCCCGCTAAACTAAATGTCATTTGGGATCGGGTGGAAAAACAATTAAATAATTACATGCAAAAGTCTTCCTTTAATGATAGAAAACATCCAATAAACAAAAGTTTTCATTATTTTATGTTTGTTGTTAACACTCTAAGATGGTTTTTCTATTCCGCTTTTTCTAAATGCATTTTAATGAACATTTCGAATTAACTTAGTGAATTTTTAGTTTAGGGTTTTATTTATTTATAACAGGTTATGATGATAATACTGACTGTTTGTCAATACCAACTTCTAAAAACTGAAATGCACTAGAATTCGCGTACCGTTTAGAAGTTATATAAGCTTGGCGGAATTATAAAATTATGTTATTTCAATAATTTATTATTTACTGAATAGAGGTTTTCGTAGAACGACCTGTGACAATACAATCCAATTGTTAATGCCTTTGTTAATCGTTCTGCTAATTAGCCCGAGAAGGCGAAACAGCTGTTCAGTACTATTGGATTGTGTTGTCACTGGTCGATCTAGAGGAACCTAGCCACTATTAATGCGTTGCACAAGACATATTTGTTGTATTCACCAATTATTTATTGATGATTTTGAAATGGATGATAATTTTCAAAAATTCGTTTAAATTATTAATATCAAATTCATGCTTTTTCATATTGCATGCCCCAAAAAGTTATTTGCGTTTTTCCATTCAGTTTTTCTTATTGATATTTTTGCGAATTGTTAGACTTGAAACCTTCTTAAGTAAAGATGTTTTAGAATTAGATTCCCCGTAAAATGAAATTACATTCTTTCAAATCTGCCAACAAACAAACAATTGCTGTAGAATCTTGAGGGTGGGTCACTCCAATTAACCTCTAACAATGTTCCAGTTGACTTTCAATTACCATCAATTAATACTCTTAATGCACCCAAACGGTGTACCTATTTTGGTTCTTCTAAGTGTCGATTTCAAGCCACTTTCAATGGTTACAACTCCTCAGAGGTGCAACTTGCTATAGAGGGAAGATAAGTTAAATCACCATATTCAGGATTCTCCTAAACGCCTCAGCTGTGTCGGTTCTTATGCGGAACTCTGATTTTTTTTAGAATTGATTATTTCGCGAAGTATTGGTCATTTTCTATCTGCAATTGTAGGTCTGGAACACAGTGAGCACTGTTTGGCCAGATTTCACGAATCCAGACACTGTCGATTATTGGACGTTGATGCTTCAAAACTTACACGATAAGATACAATTTGATGGAGCTTGGATCGATATGAATGAGCCTTCGAATTTCCTTGACGGTTCAACAACTGGTTGCCCGAACAATAACATCGAGAATCCACCATACGTACCAGCCGTTGTCGGTGGCTCTTTGAAATATAAAACATTATGCATGACGGCCAAACATTACGCAGGATCACATTACGACGTCCATAACTTATTCGGATTTACTGAGGCTATCCTTACCAGTTTGTAAGTAATCAACATGTCATTTTATATAATCGGTAAGGTTAATTTGTATCCAGTGCTATGGCAGAAATACGAGGAAAACGCCCAATGGTTATTTCGAGATCTACTTTTGCTGGTCATGGTCATTATGCAGGTCATTGGAGTGGCGATGTCGTATCAAATTGGAATGACATGCGATACTCTATACCACGTGAGTTTTATTATTTAACCACTACTTTTAATCCACTTTATGCATCTACCTACTTAATAATATAGTTCTAATTTAATTCTTCAATTCTAAATTGCCAAATCACTAATGACTAATACCAAATCTGTTTGTGAGACTCGCGTTTTTGGTAGCATCAATTCAAATATAATGATTCACTATCGCGTTTTTACTTTCTTCGCCACAAACATTTAGCAGTTCTCTTGGAATATTAAAATTTATCAAAAGGACACACATCAAATTGCGTTCCATCTAGAAACATGTACGCTCAATCTAATTTAAAACATTGGTCCTTCGAGCCGCTCCATTCTTTTATCACAAAGGATTAGGTAATCGAAGCAGTTGGACACCTCACATGGAATTGAATAACAACGCAGTTGTTTTTATTTTAGAATTACTGAGCTTTAGTTTATACGGAATACCATTAATGGGTGCCGATATATGTGGTTTCAACGGCAACTCAACAGAATCGCTATGTAATCGATGGATGCAACTTGGAGCTTTTTATCCGTTTTCAAGAAATCACAACTCCGATGATACCATCGTAAGTGATTAGGTGCAGCGTTTATTTCAATAAATTATTAATTTCTTTCAGGCCCAAGATCCCGCAATATTTGGTGAACAAGTTATCAGGTCTTCGGTGAAGGCATTGAACGTTCGATATTCTCTTCTGCCTTATCTTTATACACTCTTCTGGGCGGCTCATGTAAAAGGGGAAACTGTAGCTAGACCGCTATTTTTTGAGTAAGTAAACTCTTATGATTGTTGACCAGGGATTTTTTCCAATGAGGATTGCATCAAATTTGAAAAATCGTTAGAATAATGGGGAATAAATATTCAACCAACATTTCAGAGAGCTAGGGTACTTACAACAAAAGTTATTAATAAAATTAATTTCTCAAAATTTACATTGTCTCTTATGGTATCATCTTCATTTGAGGGGGGGGGGGGGCTAGGTTTAAAAGTTTGTGAATAAAGGTATCGCAATGTTTTACTAAATATTTCAAATTATAATCGAATACTTAATGACGACAACAAGTTAACATACAAATATATTCGATGAATGAAGCCGCTACTGTGTGATATGTACTTCGTTTTAAAAAAAAATTTCTTGGTGAAATTACCTTGCTTTATACCCAATTTTTGTAGATTCACTTCAGATCGTGCCACTTACAGTATCGATAATCAATTTTTATGGGGTCCAGCGATTATGATTGTCCCAGTTTTACAGGTAACGTTACAAGACTATCCGTTTACAGGGAAATATAGATTCGATTTTCTAGGAAAACGATGTCAGTGTCGTTACTTATCTACCTTCTGGAGTTTGGTATGATATTTACAATTACGCACCTATTGTCAGTACAGGCGAACACTTTACGATCTCGGCTCCCTTAGATACGATTCCTGTTTTCGTAAGAGGTGGATACATCATACCACAACAGGAAGCTAGGAAAACCACAACCGAATCTCGCTTAACACATATACAACTGTTGGTGGCGCCAGATGAAGAAGGTAATGCTGTAGGTCAGCTGTATTGGGATGATGGCGATTCTTTGAGTAAGTAGCGATTCGTTATTATTTATTCGGAGGCTGTTGAATTTGAGAAATTTAAATTTTTTTATAGATACTTACGAGGAAGAAAATTATTCGTTTTCTGAATTTACTATGAATACCGGAGTTCTTAGGATTGTGAATTTGTACAAGAATAACGTACCGCCGAATATGGGTTTAGTTACAATTTTAGGGATCAATAGTCCCGTGTCAGCAGTTGCTGTTAATGGTAAACCATACAAAAAATTCAAATATGATGGGGTTTATAAGGTAAGAGACATTCCATCGTTAAATGTTGGAGTTTTGGATTAAAAACGTAGCGCTATTATAAATTTCAATGTAAACAACAAATTACCGAGTAATGATACTGTTTTTCCTAAAGATTGGCAATAATTCATATACACAGATTCGACCTGTCCTGGAGAACTGTTCACATGTTTGGAAGCATACGCTGAATAGTCGCGGAAACGAAGCACTGAAGTTCGAAAAAATTGAACAGTAAGACGGATTTGAATGCGGTTTTTTACATTCGATTCGTTAGAGCTTCAAGAAACTTTGTGACCTAAATTGATTTATAAAAAAAAATCGGTTGTCTGTAAAGTCGGTTTACTGACGATAGTTGAACGTGACAACGTCATAAGAATACTGATGGAATGGTTTCATTTTTCAAAAGAAAATTTTAATTTTATTTGTTTGATAGAGAAGGAGGTAAATGGAAATCACAATTGAATTGATCAAGTTACATTTATTTGTACGCATAAATACAATTATGTCAATTTAGCTTTTAAAAAGCCCGCCTCAACGTGTTTGATATAGGAGAAAATTGTTCCGTTTGACGACTGGCTGGTCCTACCTGTCATTTCAGACACGTTGTTATGATATGTGGAAGATTTAACATTTATGTTTTAATTTTTTGAAATCATAGCTACGCTCGATAATTATTTCGATCGAATAGTAAAGCAATTGATTTTTTACTCATCGTGAAACAGTTCTGTTAACTTATTGTTATAGTTTTGTCAATTATAGCATAACCTACAATCGCTGCACTAGCGGACCGATGCTATTTATTTTAATGATAAAAGCACGAATATTCGACAATATATCACTGAACATATAATTAATATCGAAAGAATCATTACCTTTATCACCGCAATTATCGTTGCTATAAACAATTGACACCACATTCACTTTTCACTGCACTTACGAAAACATGTAAATGTAATATTGTATAGCAGCTGTCCAAGCGCATCGCATCGGTCACTCAAGTAGGAGAGCTCGCTTGCACTTCAAGCCTTAAATGGAACGCCTCAGAGCGAGGTTACGCACAGCCGGTCAGAGCGAGGTAACGGCAAATGAGTCATGTTTTCTCGTGCGAGCAGCCGGCTCCATCGAATTATAAGACGTTGTCACGTCAAAAATTAAAAATATGCAATTTGCATTTTAAATTGACCGTAAATACATTTACAATTCGGTTAAAGTGATGAAAATGATTCCAAACTCGTTACTCGTGTGTTTTTGGGGTCGCTGAACACAATATCGCGACAGAATTGGTCTCCGAGGTACCTGGTATCCAGGGTGAACGGTATCCTCGTTGTCCCCATAAATAAATGTAATTATTACATGATTTTTACTGAAACATTGTACATGGTTGTAAATTATGCACTCAAATGTTGTACAAAAGGTGTAAATTCTGGTGACCAGTCTTACAAAAAGTATCTACTGAAGCATATTTTTTTTTTATTTGGCGCTTTTAATACAGTTGGTAGCAGTGATACGATACATGAGGATGCGGTTCTGTGGTGTCTTGCGAGGGGAAGATACAATGTCAACTCTCTGTATGGGGCTGCAGGTTAGAAGTTCTTCGTCTTCTTCTACAGTGTGCGTACACTATATCAATACCGTCCACGTATATTTTATTTACGGGGACAACGAGGATACCATTCACTCTGGGCACCAGGTACCTCGGAAACCACTGTCGCGATGTTCGTGTTCAACGACCTCACAAACACCCGAGTAACGAGTTTGGAATCATTTTCGTCACTATTAACCGAATTGTGAATTTAGTATTTACGGTAAATTTAAAATGCATATTATTTATGCAAATTGCATATTTTTAATTTCTTATAAATCAATTTAGGTCGCAAAGTTTTCTGAAGCTCTAACGAATCGAACGCAAAAAGCAAAAAACCGCATTCAAATCAGTCTCACTGTTCAAATTTTTCGAACTTTGGCCGTGTTTAGTGCTTCGTTTCCGCGACTAGAAGCTCTTGGACACTTACGAGTTGATTGACCTCTCTAGAACATCGTAGAAGCGTGGGAGATCTCCCTTTTCTATAGATTTTCCCATGATCTTTGTTCATGTTCCACTACGAAAGATTCCAGATAGGCGGAGACTAGACGAGCTCAAACTAGTCACCCCTCGAGCTTGAGATCTGCCGAACTTCTTCCTTCCAGACTTCATTTTTTTTATCCAACAGCGAAGTTGTGAAACTCTTTGCCTAGTGAGGTATTTCCCTATGCCTATAGCCTCCAAACCTTCAAGAAAAATACGAATGCCTATGTCCTCTCCCTACATTCAACTGCTGGCTCACACGATGTTCTTCGATGCTCTCGTGTTGTCAAAGTGTAAAATACATGGTGTTTCATAATGAATGGACGGACCATAGAGCAGTGATACCTATGTCCCTAAGCCAAAATCTGCAATTGACTCCGATAGTGTAGCGTCGCATCCCCACATTTCGCTTTTGTAGACTCAAACTCTTATTTATCAAATAGGTCTTTATTTTTATGTACATGAAGATCACAATTAAATTAAATGACCATAAAATATAGACATATTGAATCGTATGTACCTCTCATTTCTTTTAAGAACTGTGTTTTCTGTGATCTTAGAGCTGGATAATTTGCACTTATTTCGACATAAAAAAAATTTATAATTTATATTCAATTTCAATTTTTGAAAATTAATAAAGCAAACCTATTTTATCACACTTCCAACTACCACAAGTTACCACCCTTGCAGTATAAGGTCTCAAATATTTGTTGTACGAGAATAACTAAAGGTAACTTGTGAAGGGAAAAAATGAGCTTATTCTTAACTTTTTTCCTAGTGCGACAAAGGTCAATATTAGAGCTATCAAATTTACTGAAATTCTTATAACACTAAGGGGTTACAACTAAAATACAGAGTCATAAAATTTAAATATTTCTTTTTATAAAGTTCTTTACAGTTTCAGACATATCGGTATGAAATTTCGAACACGAGGGTTTTCTTGCACAATTTAAATTGTCTTTAGTTTTCTACAAAGTAGTAAATGCCGTCACGTGCACTACATTTTTTTCAAGAACCATTAAAAGTTATTCGTAGTTATCCATCGAAATCAGCGTTTGACAGTGGCAATTTCTAGAATTAATTTCCAGTTGTCAGTTTGAAATCTGAATATTTTGTTGTGAAACTGTTGAATTCGATCGTAGAAAAAATGTTGTGTACATTTGGAAAAAGTGATTTGATTTATGTAAATTTCATACTCCTTGCAAAAAAAACACCCTTTTTGCTCTAGTTACACAAAACACTATTTGTACCGCCACTAGTGGTGGTGCCCAATTATTTTGCAACTACAACACATAATATTTTATCTGAAACTACTGCAAAATATGTGCGTTAGGGTCATACTTTTACTTGTATTGGAATTTCATTACATATTTTTCAAAAATTATTTGAATATGGAATATTTTCGGAGGAATTGTAATGAAATACTGTTTCCATTTGTTTTAGTACCTCGTTATTTCGGATTTGGATGAAAGTTGGGAGGACTCTATTGTTATAACGTGGGAATTATAATTATGAAATTCTCCGTCAGCAAGGAATAATTACAAAGTCATGTATTTCATTTTAGAGCTTGTATTTTATAGAATATTCTTATCATATCAATATTTAAAGTAAGTAGAGGTTGATATGGTTGTATAGCTAATACTGCTGAAATATTCAAGATTTTGTAAGTAATGGAATCTCTAAATAGATATTTTTTACCCTACCCGAATTAAAATAGGATGATTGTTCAAATCAAATGATTTGTTATGATAATGTTTGTTGATAATTATTTAGACTGTATAAAAGTGATATTTATAAATAATATTGTTATGAGTTCTCAATAACATTATTGATGTTCCTGTAAGTATTTAGCTTGGTATGTTCCAAATAAATAAAAATAGTTATTAATTTTGTTTTTACTGTTGCCAAATGAGGATGATGCAAAACTGATAGGGTGGTTGAAATAAAAACAAGGAAAGATATGGTGATTTGTGTGAGAAGTTGAAATTATGGTGTTGAAACATGTCAATTTGACACAGTATATAAAATTCAAAATAGTTCAATATGACACATGTCCGAGGTCGATTTTTGACGAAATTTGTAATATACATCAACAATAAGATTGGTATTTTTAACGAGAAACTCGCAAAACATTTTCCTGGACATCAAGACAAATGAATTTCTCAAACTGTATAATAATTTATACACTTGTTCATACGATAGTAAATTGAGTTATAAGGACGGTAAATAGGAGTACTTCAATAGTATTTTAAGGCCACGTGTCGTAATAGTATTTTATGCAACGATCATGTGACGATGGCTATTAATACTCGAGTACGAGGTAAGTGTATTAATAGCCATTACATGATCGTTTCATACACTATTGTTTTACGACCAGTCGTAATAAAATAAGAAAATTGACACTTCATTTCTGTTAATTGTCAAAATTTATACATTTTAGATCTGTCAGATCGAGAATATGTTACATAATGAAAATCCGTGTTATAATGAACCAGTCGGGTTTCTATTGGCCAAAATTTGTTACATGATGAAAAGCCGAAAAAGGCCAGAGTGGGTTTATCGGTCAACAAAGTCATGGCGACGGTTTTTTGGGATACACACGGTATCGTCCATATCAATTACCTTGAAAAGGGCAAAACGATCACCGGCGTATATTACGCCGATTTGAAGCGAAAGCGACCGCATTTGGCAAAATTGAATGAATTGCGCTACGAATTGGTTCGTCATCCACCATATTCTCCAGATTTGGCCCCCTGCGATTTTTATCTATTTCCCAAACTAGAAGAAATGGCTCGGCGTAGAGATTTGGCTTCAACGATGAGGTCATCGCTGAAACAAATGCCTATTTTGAAGGATTGCCGGAATCGTATTATTTGGGAGGGACCGAAAACTTAGAAAAACGTTGGACGAAGTTTATCGGGGTACAAGGAGATTATGTTGAGAAATAAAATAACTTTGGTCCAAATAAATCATTCCTTGTTTAATTTTTCAGGGACTTTTCACCTTGCCCTTCACATTATCTGTCATGAACATTTACAATGCATCTTGTTCGGGCACCAAAGCAATGTGTAAAGGACGAAAGATTCAAAGATGTACTATTAATTGCGCCATATTAGATATTGTACAAACGAATTCTTTGGAACATAGGCGACTACATACTGAAGTCGACAATTTCTCATATCCTTTGAGCATTGATAATTTTCTATAGGTTGTTCTATCCGTCTTTGGTTTATATTATACTAAAAAAATGTAGTGCATAAAAGCATTTTCTTTTAATATTTTACTACAAATCTCCAAAAACCCTTTCTGATCAGCACTACATTGTCCCTGATATTGAACAAAATCATATGTGGAAGAAAACAAATTTTATTACATAGAAGATATAATTACATAAGTCATTTTTCTCTGATTTTAGACAACTGTAACATACACAAGTCACACAGACTAGATACAATCAAATTTTGTACAAATATGGCACTCTACAAAACTTAAAGTGAACTAAGGTAATTTCTTTATAATAAAAAATATGAAACCAAAATAATCTCCGCCACCTATCATCATCAAACTGGCCAAAAAGCGTTCCCCTAATTAAATAAATAAAATTTTTGAACAAATGTGCATCGGTAAAAATAATAACAAACAGAATAATAACCATTGAAAGCTTATATTAGATCCTATATTTTGATTAATTAGATATTTTTTCAGTTCTAAATTTTACTTGTGCTTTTTTGATATTTTGATTTACAAAGTCAGTTCAATATCCGGCGATATTAAAGTTCTTAATTTTAATTGAAATATAAATTATGAATATATGCGCGTTTTTTTAAGAGAAAAACCAGAACGTTTATTCTACTAACATCTTATTTTGAATCTGTTGAATCTTCAACAATACAAAAGCAAAAAAAATCATAAGATAAACACATAAAAACTACAATATGGCTTGTGATGGCAAGTTTATCAAACCTTATTATTACTGTTTTAAATAAAACTTATCAATTGAAAAACAAATAATATATAAGAAATAACATATTTTAAAATTATTCAACTAAATAAAAACTAACCAACTCTTTGGTGCCTAAATATTTAACTAGTTAGTATAAAATAAATAAAATAAAGCTACCACTGGTGAATAGGGTACAAAATCTGGCAACTATTACTTCCTATATACTCAAACAATATTTGCTAATATATAAAACAATTATACAAAAAGTAGAAAATTAAATAAATATACTTTGGATTTTAGACATACAAAAGAGATCTGAAAAATAAAAGGATATAAACAAGTCAATTTCACATATTAATAACGAAAAAAAATCTTGTGGGTACTTTCATTCGATTGTAAATTATCGCTATCAAATATTTCTTAATTTCATAAACAGGGTGTCCCAGTACATCCAGTTTATACTAGCAAGTTTTTGCCAATCGACAAGGGATCTGATTTAGAAGTAAAAAAAGTTCGTAGAAAAAATTCAGGATTCGGTGCATCATTTTTTCTCCAATATCGCTGTTCTTCTGGGAAACAACTTGCCGCACCAAAATTATGAATTTTGTTCTTTTACACAGGGAATTTAAAAAAGTTTAAAGGGTTTCATGACATACGAGTTGGTACGGCGAAAATTTACTTTCATACAAAAATATGCCTTGGGAAATAAAAAAGCAAATAATTTCACAATCGTTTTAAGCTTGTTTAGGTTTTTAATTAATTTTCAACTAAAATAGAGTCCTATATAAAATGACCAGGTTGAGTAAATATCATCTTTATGTACATTTTATGCAATATGGTTAAGGCTCGTTAGAAACGATGCGATTGATGCAAGGCTCCACCTGAATTTACATTGTTGTAAAACCTGGTGTAGGTAAAACGAGTGCTTGAAATCAATCGCTTCAATCTCACCCACATTGCCCATGTAAGGTTATAATTGTATGGCAGCTTTTTCAATACATAATTATTGTGTTAACTTTTGTACTGGAACACAGCAGGATGAAAACTTAATTATAAAAAATTAAATTTAGAAACAAGGCAAGATTATATGAACTGATCATTTTCAGTCCTTCATTACCGGTTACAGATACGTTAAAATAGGAAGCAAAAATTTAATGGCAAACACCAAAAATAAGACATAACAAACAAACTGAAGTTGCTGCATGTACTGTTACGAATATCGAGTGAATAAAAAGCGTAAAAGGCAGAAGAATTGGTTTAGTACGAATTTGGAGTTTCATTTCAGTATTTGCGTAGCAAAGTACGGGTTTTAAAAGAAAATAAAATAATGCAAAATCAAATTCATTGCCATAGCAGTATGAATTTACAATATAGTGCCACCAATCACACAAAGACCGAATAAAAGCGTCAACTCGATTAGAAATGAACGTTGCGGAGGCATACTTTCATTCCCTTGATCAACACCTATCAGTGCCAGCACTACGATTCACAAGTTTTTATGTGCTTGGTGGTACTGCAGAAATTGCTAGATTATTATGTTTCATAAAATAAATATAGAGAAACTGATTTAGTACATCAACCGAGAGATAAAACTGGAGTCCTATATTCATTTCTATCATGAGATTCCTGTAGTGATGAGAATATGTCTTCAAATAGTGCGTCATCGGTTCTTTATGTTGAATCCATTTGTACTAGAGCAATACTATTTTCAGGTATGTCCCCTAAATCATTGATTATGTATGGGGTTATCATAAAGTAAGGGGTCTATTTTAAATTGATTTAAGAAATTATGCTAGTAGCAAAAAATAAACAGAATCTAGTTGCTTCAATAATTGGATTTTAGTGTATCTATGGAAAACAAAAGAATTGTTGATACAAGTGTCAAACGAAATAATCGTAATTTAGAGCATTGTTCTCAAAAGAAAACTCGCGAAACGTAACATTTGAACATGGATCTGCAAACAAGAATTGTTTTAGTGCAATGTTATTATGAAGGCGGTAGAAATTACACTATCGGATTACGAAGATTTCGTACGAAAATGGGTTTGAGAGCAGGGCCGTGCCAAATGAAGGCGTATCGTAAATTTGAAAGAACAGGGTCTGTAAAAGACCTTCCGAGATCAGGAAGACCTAGGATTAGTGATGTTCAAGTTGCAGAAATACTTAAGGAAAAACAAAACGTAGCCAATACTAATCCGATTTTTCAAGATCGTGTTATAAGCAGACATTTTGCAAATTCATGGCCCCCAAGATTGCCTGATCTTAACCCAGCGGATTACTGGATGTGGGGTTATTTAAAAAACTGGTGTTTAGAACACCTGCAACAATGTTGGAGGAATTAAAAGACAATATCAGAGGGCAAATTTATGCAATTCAACCAGAAATGTTGAATAGTGCTGTATACAATTTGGATGAACAGTCATATTACAACTACTAGATTCCATTTACTTTTTGTTATTAATTTGATTTGTTAAAAATATATAATAAGTTGAAATATATCCCTTACTTTAAATAACCTTGATATTAATCAATGCCTGAATGAACTGCCGATTATTATCTGATGATTTTCTCCACGGCTTGTGATTCTCCAACATCTGAACATAATTTTATTGTCTGGTAAAAACATTTTTAGCATGAGGGGCCCACTATTAAGAACCCTATTCACGCTATTCCAAATTTGTTGAGACCGAGGTTGGCTATGGTACTCATAATTTATATTCCGACAGCTTAAATGTGAGGTGATAATCAAACCATTCCCATCATTTTAGTTGACAGTTGTTCACGTAACAAGTAGGCAAGTCTCCTGACGGGATAAAGGCGGGAAGTGCGATCTAAAACACTTGAACATATTTTAAGAAATGCTCGAAACCAGTTCAAACATTCTTGTAAAACTGTATGCAAAATTAAGAATAGTGCAAAACGTGTATACCAGTTTTTTATTTATTTATAGTATGTGGATGTAATTCAATCTTCAGCAAGTAATAACTTCAGGCGAAAAATCAGACAGAAATGAACATGGGACATCGTACAACTTTTGTTTCATGCTTTATACAGGGTGAGTCAGTTTTTTGTAGCCAAACTGCAACAGGAGATAGAACAAGTGTTTTTAAGAAGAAAAGTTCAATAAACATGTCGTAGAAGGCTTCGTTTTCGAGATACAGGGTGTTGAAATTGAAAAAAAAAATTCGTTTTTTGCGAATATCTCCGGAACCGCTTATCGTACAGAAAACAGCTTTTGTAAGCATTTTCTACTCATAGTAAGCTATGTTCTGTGTGATACAAATTTTTTTTTTACTCATAATTGGTGAAGATTTTGAAGTGGTAGTGGGTGTTTTTCTCCCCAACTTCTACGCCACTGAAAAAACGGTTTTGAGACAACCATTAGAACCGCCAATGTTTTCTACACAAAAAAGGTACTCTTGGTCATAAGCTCTAAAGTTTACCGTTTTCGAGAAAAATCAACTTTTATGTTGAAAAACATGGTCAATCCTTTGATTTTGTTACTTGTTCTACTTGTTTGAATAAATTTCGTCTAATTAGTAAGAATTGACCAACATAAAAGTTGATTTTTCTCGAAAACGGTCAACTTTAGAGCTTATGACCAAGAGTACCTTTTTTGTGTAGAAAACATTGGCGGTTCTAATGGTTGTCTCAAAACCGTTTTTTTTTCAGTGGCGTAGGTTGGGGAGAAAAACACCCACTACCCCTTCAAATTCTTCACCAATTATGAGTAAAAAAAAAATTTTATCACACAGAACATAGCTTACTATGAGTAGAAAATGCTTACAAAAGCTGTTTTCTGTACGATAAACGGTTCCGGAGATATTAGCAAAAAACAAAAATTTTTTTTCAATTTCTCGAAAACGAAGCCTTCTACGACATACGTTTATAGGAACTTTTCTCCTTAAAAACATCTGTTCTATCTCCTGTTGAAGTTTGTCTACAAAAAACTGACTCACCTGTATAATAAGTTGAAATATATCCCTTACTTTATGATAACCTTGATATTAATTAATGCCTGAATGAACTGCCGATTATTATCTGATGATTTATCATTTATTTTTACAGTTTGTGATTCTCCAACATCTGAATATAATTTCATTGTCTAGTAAAAATGTTTTTAGCATGAGGGGCCCACTATTAAAAACCCTAGTTACGCTATTCCAAATGTTTTGAGACCTAGGTGTTAATCAAACCATTCCCATCATTTTAGTTGATACTTATTCACGTAACAAGTAGGCAAGTCTCGTGACGAGATGAAGGCAGGAAGTATGCGATCTAAAACACTGGAACATATTTTAAGGAATGCTCGAAACCAGTTCAAACATTCTTGTAAAAATTAAGAATACTGCAAAACGTGTATACCAATTTTTTGATTGACTACGCAATTATGTGGATGTAATTCTATCTTCAGCAAGTAATATCTTCAGGCGAAAAATCAGACAGAAATGAACATGGGACATCGTACAACTTTTGTTTCATGCTTTATATAACTGTACCCTTATTCAATATATTTAGTCTTAAATTTTTAGTGCAAGTACGGAAATCGCTACAGGAAATGACATTTCTACATCTAGTATTGCGAATATTTACCTAAATTAATCCAAGTCAAATTGGAAATCATTAACCTATATTGTACTAAAAAGTTTACGAAACGCTTAAATTATGAGGTCAACTCTTCTAGTAGTTCTTCTGTTGAGCGTTGTTCAGTTTTAAATTTCTCCATATATTGTTTAGGGACAGTCCACTCCAACAAAATTTGTACATTTTTCTTCAATTTTTCCGCTATTGACAGCGAGGTATCTTTACAAGGCTCCCTTCCGGAATTTTTTATAGATTCTATTAATACCTCATCGATCAATTTTTTGTTGAATCCCAATTCCTCCAGTCGTTCCGGAGCCGAGATCTTTTTTAGTAAAATGGCAAGCAAAAACCTCATCTTTTCTATGGCCATCGGCGGTTCGATATTTTCGGTTTCAATCTTTGGTTCAATTATTGGTATTTTCTTGAATTCTTTACATTTTACATAGTGCTTTTCCAAATCGCTTTTTATCTTGTGGAAGCTTTTACAGTGAATACAAACGTAAGGTTTATCGGTTTTATGAATGCATAACATATGTTTCTTCAAATGTGGTAACTGTGAAAATGACGTTTTCTCGCATAAAACGCAAACGAACGGTTTTTCCCCGGTGTGTCTTCGCGTGTGTAACTTCAATGCGGTCGAATGGGCGAACGCTTTCCAGCACACCTGACATCGGTAAGGTTTTTCCCCGGAATGAACTCTCTGATGAACGGTTAGTTGAGATCTTTGTGCGAAACGTGCACCGCAATGGGCGCATCCATGTGGTTTATCCTTCTTGTGAGTTCGCATGTGTTGAGGCAGATGCCCTTTTAACGCTTTTTTGCAAATCTTGCAATGGAACGCCTTAACGTTGGCGTGGTAACAATTCAAATGTTTCTGCAAGGCATCTCTGCGAAAGAAAGATTTTCCACAGATATCACATATGTAATCCCTTATCTCTAAATGGCGCTTCATGTGTGATTTCAGATTAGCCGAGCAGGTAAATGAAGTATCGCAGATTCGACAAGTGAATGGTTTCAAACCGGCGTGCGTTCGTTCATGTTGTACTAGTTGTCCTCCTCTGGCGAACCTTTTTGGACACAGTTTGCATTCGTAAGGCTTGAGACCTGTGTGTATTCGCAAATGAAGTTTCAATCTCTCTTTTATGGGAAACACTTTTTGGCAATAACTACATACGAATATTTCCGGGCTTTGTAGTCCAGGTGAGTGTTTGGAAGCTATGTGGTTTTTCAAGGAACCAGCTTGTCTGAAAGCTTGTCCACAATCGCTACACATATATGGTCGTTCGTTCGTATGTATTCTGAGATGTTTGATTAGGTCAGTTTTGCTAAGGAATTTTTTTTGGCATATTTCGCATACGTGCTTCCTTGGTTTTTCTTTGGCGTGCGTCATTTGGTTACGATTTAGAAGTTAATTCTGACTAGATAATGAATTCGCAAATTGCGTTTCAGTTAAGTGAACATGCAAAACCCAGAACCAGTTCAAGTGCAAAACTAGTAGGTACCAACCACCAGAAAAAAGTTAGTGAAGTAATGTTGAGAGTATCTAAGTATATGAATTGTGAGGGTCCATCGCAGTGTTGTACCTCACCATCACCTTACCTGCAATAATTATTAATACCTCAACCAAAGAATCTACATCTACTAGTGTTCCTTAATATTAAAGATTTATTAAAAATGATGAGGGAGGATTAATAGTCTATGATATACAGCATGGCCCATTGTAGATGAAAAGCGCCTCGAAACTATTGTATTTAACTCGGTTTTGATGAACAAAGGCTCAAAATATTGAAAAAACAACCTAATTGTAGTTGTTTTCTGTCACCCGATCGAAATGGAAAACATATAGAAGTTTGTTGGGAGAATAGTAATACGCAACTGAATTCGGCATTCTTCAAAACGGGTACATACAAAATTTCATCGAAAAATAACAGTGTTTATTCATTCCAGACTCCAGAGTAGTATTTCATGTTATAATAGATTAATACAAAACAGAAACAAAGATAAATTAACTGAAATGAAAAAGGCAAACAAATCCAATTTTTCGATCTCTTCCAAATAATAAGATTTCGGCAATCCTTCAAATTGGGCGTTTGTTTCAGCGAAGACCTCATCGTTGGAGCCAAATCTTTTTCTGCCGAGCCATTTCCTCAAGTTTGTGAATAGATAAAAATCGCAGGGGGCCAAATCTGAAGAATATGGTGGATGACGAACCGATTCGTAGCGCAATTCATGCAATTTTGCCATTGCAGACCTGTGCGCCAGTGCATTGTCGTGGAAAAAAGAGAACTTTTTTCTTTTCCAAATACGGCCGCATTCGGCCACATTTTCACAAAATTGAAATTATCGGTTTAGTACAAGAATTTAATACTAGCCATTTTAAAATATGGCAGATAAACAGTAGTACTGTTTTTAAAATCAATAAACTATTAGATGAGACCCCTCATGTTTCCAAAGAATTTAAGAAGAAATAATCAATGTGAACTAGAAACCCAAACGAACAAACAAACAACATACCAAAGGAATCTGTAAGTTGATGTTTGGAAGTTAATAAACGAAGATTGGAGGTCCAGGGGCACTTAGACCACTTTATTGGGTCCATTGTGCGCCCCTTGATATAAGAATTAGTCCAGCAGGTCTAAGGCAGTGCCAAGCTAAGATTTTGCATGGACTGATATCTCTTATGGCTTCAAGCCATATGTGTGCTGCCGAGGTGTCGTAGCCTAAGAGGAAGCAGTGCTGCACATTCTGCTAGGATGTAAGAGGCAGTTTCGTCCGTCTCTTCACATTTTCGACAAAATGCCACAGTAGACCTCGGTCGGATGACAGAGAACAATTTTTAGAACCCACACATTTTTTTTTCCATCTTTTGATTCTTTGTTCAATGGAATCTAGTTATAAATACAAAGTTACGGGGATGTTTCCATCTTTAACAGGCCACATTGTATAGAGGAAATAACTGTCATTAGGTTCAATCGAGAAGATTAATATTTACCAAACCACGGCACCAACATAAATAAATTTTGCAGCTCCATCAAGTTTATAACTTGTTCCTCAATTATTTCAAACTAGGTATGAAACATCAAATAAGAGTAGTTTACCTAGGAACTTTGATTCTGGTAAAATTTCTTATTCACACTTTTTATCTGACATTGCTTGTAATCTATACACAAGTATAATAGATTTCACCAAACTCATACTTATTCCTGGGTGAATTATATATACTTCAAATGTAGAAATGGAACATCAATGTAGAATCAAGCATTACATGGAGAATAAACATAAAATTGTCTCAAGGAAGACAGCATTATGTATATGTTAAGAAAGAGATTAACACAAGATATCTAGCTGGGAGGGAGCTGTAATAAAAAGTATGGTATCATGCCTTGTGTGGTAAGTATGAATCACCATGACTGATAGTTTTCACTTCCTCTCCTTTGGAAATGTCTGGCAAGTATTAAAACTAATGATAATCTAACCAAACGTTTAGATCTTGAAAGATTAAAGTTAAATGGCAAGTAGAGTATATTATTTTGAAAAGAACAAAGATCCTCATGAAATGAGATAGTTAGGTTTATGAACGATATGTATTCTATTTCTAATAAAATCTTATGCAAATGAGAAATAATTTTGTGAGCCTGCTTATTGAGGTTTTAACAACTTCATTACCCTCCTCTGGCAGAGTGAAGGTGGAAATCCTGCCTAACCATCTTCACCAAAGAATTGAACAACTCAGAATAAACTCAGCATTTATGATATACCATGAGGGAAAACTGGAAGTAGTCTTTTTCCATATATCTCTATACCCTAAAAATCTGTTTTGTAATAAGATTGCACTGAGGATATGGATGTATTTCAAGGTTGCGATTTCCAAATTTCTCAATGTTGAAGATAGTTAGGTTGATCACTCCATAGTGTGTGCTTGATGAAAATAGTTTGCAAGAAATATACCTATTACGATACATTTTATACAAACTCTGAATACTAACAGAACAATAAAGATGTGCTACTTGGTTCACATTTCTTTATGCAGTATGGGCATTAATTAAAATGATTTTTTTTCATTACCAATTAGTTTGTGGAAAAGCCCTTCTCTGTTTTGAAATATATTTTAATAAAAGGGGATCTATCCAAAAGCTTAAATGAAGTATAAAAGACCTGTTTACTTTTGATTGTCTTTTTAATATTTTATAGAAACCTATGACTGGTTGAATTGGTACACAAAAGGTGTTTCAAGTATTCTGTGGGAAGATAAACTAGATTTTGATAAATGGGGAAAGTTACTATTAGAATAAACTCATGGTTCATGATTTTTTTGTATATGTATATTCTGAAATGGTTAAATTAAAATAGAATCAAGATATGTAAAGTCATTAAGGTTATGTATCAGTTTTGCATGAGAAGATTTTATTTTGATAAAATTTCCACCACTGAGAGGTTTCAATGTTGCATACAGGTAGGCAATACTTTATTTACCTAGAGGTGGTAGCATTAAAGTTTGTATCAAAGTTTAAAATGCTGGGATGGCTCATTATAAGTGAATGAATATAAATTCATTACAATTACAATAAAATATTTTTTTAAGATGAAACATATCATTTAAACACACTCATAATTATAAACAGTTAGTTTATAAATATTGATATGTAGGTGAGGTATAATCTAATACACAACAAAGGTATTCCACAATTTAACCCGAACCGATATCTATTAATAATATTTATCTACTACTACCTCGACAGGTAAATTCATATGAAACCTACTAAGCTTTATTCCAAACTGAAATATTTGGTACACATTACTACCAGAGGAAAATTGCATTTATAAGTATAATCTAGCTAGAACTACCAAGGTATTTATGAACTATCAACAATTAAAGACACATACCGTTTTCAGACCCATTATGCCACCAATTACCGAATCCACAAGTTGTCACCAAACAATCCAAAAGGACCAAAAATTGGGATTCAACATTAAACACAACGAAATATGTCAATTTCTAATGTCATACCAGTCATACTCATGTCATGAACTCACGCATTGTGGCAAGTGTCATTCATGTCACAGAACAACTATACATATTCACGCCATGGGCCATACACAGAGTATGAACTGCCATATCAGTATAGCCAAAGAGTTCTATATATAGAGTAGACAAGTAGTGTGTTAGGCATAGGAAAGCGCTGGTGTAGTCGGACATTCTGTCCTTCTCGCACAGGTTAGTGCGCTCTCACTCGCAAGGCCTCCCCTTCTATCACAAAGAGTATAAGAATAGGTATAACGCGCGCACATCGTGCGAGTAAGAGCGCAGTACATGTGCGAGAAGGACAGAATGTCCGTTAACATACCAGTGAAAGACTTAGTTGTCTGCTCTATATATAGAACTCTGAGTATAGCATATAAAATCAAAGAGTTCTATATATAGAGTAGACAACTAAGCCTTTCACTGGTATGTTAAAAAATCAAAGAGTTCTATATATAGAGTAGACAACTAAGCCTTTCACTGGTATGTTAACGGACATTGTCCTTCTAGCACATGTACTGCGCTGATTTTGACGTCAGATTTACTTGAATTCTGGGGGTGGAAAATCGATCAAATTGGCCATTTTTGCACCCTTATAGATTATTTTGGCAATATATGTTGTTTTTGGATTTTACATCCACCAAGGTTTTTTGGGTCGCTGATCACGATTTTGACGTTAGATTTAATTGAAATCAATTCTGGGAGTGGAAAATCGATCAAATTGGCCATTTTTGAACCCTTATAGATTATTTTGGTAATACATATTATTTTTGGATTTTAAAGCCACCAAGGGGTTTTTTGGGTCGCTGATCAGTTTTTGACGTCAGATTTACTTGAAAACAATCCCGGGGGTGGAAAATCGATCAAATTGGCCATTTTTGCACCCTTATAGATTATTTTGGCAATATATATTATTTTTGGATTTTAAATCCACCAAGGGAATTTTTGGGATCGGTGATCACGATTTTGACATCAGATTTACTTTTAATCGATTCTGGGGGTGGAAAATCGGCAAGTTGTAGCCATTTCTGACCCACATGAATGGGAAGGTGAGGTTTCATGTGTTATGAATGTGATAACGAATCCCACAAAAAATTTTCAATTTTGACCTACATGTCTTTTTTTTTCCGGTTCATTGCCTGGACTACACTCTTTTATAGTTTATTTGTTGAACATAAGCTAGAAGATTTAACCCACAGAAGTGACCGCAACAGAAAAATTGTGCTAACAAAAGATCAGTCAATTTTTATACTTACCGAATAAACCTCATTCTAGTATGGAATCTCCATTCCTTTGAATCATGATAGATGTGAGCAAAATTCAAATAACTTACATAATTTATATTTTCTTTGATATCACCACTATAACTACCATTTCAGTTGAATTGCAATATGAATAAAACAAAACATTGCACGAGAACGATTTTTATTAAAAATACGTACTTACAGAAATCGTAACCAAATGGTGAATTTATGCAGAAGAATGAATCACTAAATATAAAAATTAAAAACTTATTTAGACTTTTTTGATAAGATCATTATAATAAACACTAATTGCTACCAAGTTATCATTGATAAAATTTTGTTCAATTTCCACAAAGCCACCTGGTCCTGCTTGGGTTATTACCTGAAACAAAAAAGGAATAAGATAATTTAAATTTTCGAATAGTTCTTGAAACTCTTCCATGTATATTTAAATAATCATTAAAAAAAAATATTTCATTTTATAGATACTAAAAATTTAAATCTCCGGTACTTATATCTACCAACTTACAAAAACCATTTTTATCATTTATTATTTTTGAAAACAATACTTTTTTAGTTTAAAATAATGATCAAAATCTAAAAATTTTGTGAGAAAAATTAAGAAATTATCAAATATCATGGAAACCCAAATTTAATTTTCCTAATACTCACATCATGACTGTTGCTGTTTTTAGGTAGAAAAACTGCAATATTATCTGTAACCAATCTAGCAGATTCTAACAGTTCAGAATAGGGGACAGGCAGTAGCATTTTTTCCAGATCGTACATCTTAGATTTATTCAAATAAGACGGTCCACCCCAAGGGGGACTTAGGAATATAACGTCGGCCTTCAAACTTGGCGCCAATTTCAAAAAGTCACCCACAATGAACTCGATATTGTCCCCAACACCATATATGAGGGCGTTGTGTTGTGCAATTTCAATCTTCTTCGGGTCGATATCAATTGCAATTACTGAAAAGGAGGAACTGTAGGAATAGTTTTCAGTAAAATCAGATTTTAACTACCTTTTTTGCAAGTTGAAGCAAATTGTATAGTGTTTCCACCAGCACCACAAAAAGCATCTACGATAACATCACACTTGCAGCGCTCGGCAGTATGTTTGGCAACTGATTCTGGTGTAACCGAATACCAGCTCTCTGAAAATACCAAACTGTTTAGTAAACAATGACTCGCGATCACACGACCGTTGCATGTCATTGGTGGCAAAACATGCAGGGTCCGTCTCTCCGTAGTTCACATTAAGTATATTGACTATTAGTCTAGGAGCCAGAGCGATATTGATGGTCTGAATATTAACTCGATGGCACTATGGTTTATCGTTAGAGGACGGTTCAATGACCAATTCATCTCACAGACCGAATTCTCGCCGACTGCTAGATCTCGAGATACAGCCTCCACAGATTGTTAATTTTTGACTGGAGGTTAACCCTTTTCAAGTTGCGGTTACTTGAAAAGCATACCATTCTTATACACATCCACCAAGTGCCATAATTTTTTATCGTGTCCGTTTATCAGGCTGACCAGTTAAAATTGGACCGAAAATGGACTGCAAGTTAACCCTCCCAAATCTGGTGGAAAATGTTCATTGGTGTTGGCAATTGTTAAGATACCCTATGCCATCAAAAGTTATCGGTCCATTTCCGAGTAATTGGCCATTACTTGGACCAAAAATCTTTTTTTTTCTCATTTTGTGGCTAAAACTTGCGGATTACAAGGTAACATGATGACACCATGTTAAATAACTTTATTGGAGCTCAAATAAAGATTTAAAATTATTGCCATCAATCATTGCCTATTTCAACTCCCCAAAACCACCTAAAACCATACCCCAAAAAAATATTAATAATATGACCAATTATAAATTAGTCAATTATTGAGATTCTGGCAGGATATAAAATCGAAACGGCCGTTTTTTATTTTTTGTTTTGTTTTGGGGAGTTGAATAAGACAAGGAGTGATGGCAATAATTTTAAATCTTTATTTGACCTCTAATGAGAAAAAAAACATTTTTGGTCTAAATAATGGCCAATAACTCGGAAATGGACCGATAGCTTTTGATGGCATAGGGTATCTTAACAATTGCCAACACCAATGGACATTTTCCACCGGGTTTGGGAAGGTTAACTTGCAGTCCATTTTCGGTCCAATTTTAACTGGTCGGCCTGATAAACGGACACGATAAAAAATGATGGCACATGGTGGATGTGTATATGAATGGCATACTTTTCAAGTAACCGCAACTTGATAAGGGTTAACCTCCAGTCAAAAAATAAACAATTTACGGAGGTTGTATCTCGAGATCTAGCAGCCGGCGAAAATTCTGTCTGTGAAATGAATTGGTCATTGAACCGTCCTCTAACGATAAACCATAGTGCCATCGGGTTAATGTTCAGACAACGGTCGTATATAAAGGTCTGGAAGCTCTATGTTTGAGTTGAGTCTCTTACATGTCGCCAAACTCGTAGTCCCTCGCTCAGTCACCAGCTGGCGCATGGATCGAAATATGTTGTCAGGATGTCAGGATTAGGCGCCATATCGTTCAGACACGGTCGTATACGTGCCAGAGAACATCCCTCGACTCATGCGCCACCATTTTGGTACTACGCAACAGATGACGCTTAGCAGACTCACTTCATAGGAAACAGCCTCGAGTTTCCAGACCTTTATATACGACCGTGGTTCAGACCATCAATATCGCTCTGGCTTCTAGACTAAATTGATATTATTTTAATTCGTCCAGTTCAGAAAGTACCGCTACAGACAATAAGGTCCAAAAAACATTTCATAAATTCTTGAAAATGCTAAATTGGATTTAAAAAGATAGTCTTGGGGGAAATCGAACACTATTTACATTAAAAATACCACTTTTATGAGAAGCAGTACAAACTATGAATAAAGATTCGTAGAAATGCATTTGACAGGTGAAGGAAAGAATTGGAAAAATAATGTGGCAACTTGATAATATAATTGAAGCAAATATTGAACCATTGAATAGAAAAGATTCATAGAAATGCATTTGACAGGTGAAGGAAAAAATTGGAAAAATAGGGAACTTGATAATATAATTGAAGCAAATATTGAACCATTGAATAGAATATAGAAATGCATTTGACAGGTGAAGGAAAAAATTGGAAAAATAGGGAACTTGATAATATAATTGAAGCAAATATTGAACCATTGAGTAGAAAAGATTCATAGAAATGCATTTGACAGGTGAAGGAAAAAATTGGAAAAATAGGGAACTTGATAATATAATTGAAGCAAATATTGAACCATTGAATAGAACATAGAAATGCATTTGACAGGTGAAGGAAAAAATTGGAAAAATAGGGAAATTGATAATATAATTGAAGCAAATATTGAACCATTGAATAGAAAAGATTCATAGAAATGCATTTGACAGGTGAAGGAAAAAATACGAAAAATAATGTGGCAACTTGAAAATATAATTGAAGCACATATTGAACCTTTGAATAGAGAAGATTCATAGAAATGCATTTGACAGGTTAAGGAAAAAATAGGAAAAACAATGTGGCAACTTGATAGAAGCAAATATTGAACCATTGACTAGAATCAGCAATTACGTGATGAAAATCCATTCTAAACTTTAATAAAATATCTATTAAAAATTCAATTTACACTAGTTTAATACATAAATGTGACTATGGTTTCTTTAACACAGTAGCTTCTTCAAAAGAATATTACAAAGTACTTTGAAGAAGCTAGTGTTTTAGTGAAACTATAACCATATTTATTTATTAAACTACTGAAAATCAAACTTTTAATAGTTATTTTATTTATGTATTGAACCAGTTATTATCAATTTACATTATAATGAAAGCAGTTTAGAGTTTTCAGAATAAATACGCGTTTTATTTTCATAATTTCCTTGCAAGATCTTAATGTTTCAAAGACAATTGCATGTTTCGTTTATTTTAAACTGCAATGTGTGAATAAAATCGGTAGGTACGGTTCTGTCTATTCTGTTCATGTGAACGCCGCGTACATTTGTTTAACTGCGCTCTCACTTGAATGTTTCATTGTACCCATCTACAAATGTAAGTGAGAAGACCCTCCATTAATGCTAACTTTAATTACCTAGACTCAATTTTCCAACTTGGTGGCATCGATTAATCAAATCGTACACTGGCAGATTCAACAAATATGATGAAGTGATCATAATGTTAGGCATTAACAGAAAATTGCTTGAATCATTGAGAATATCGTAATATCAGAGGAAATAAGAATCTATATTAACTTTTGTTCTAGAACTTTTGAACAATTATTCACCAATTCTACATTGTCGAACTATGAAGCTCTACTAAGTTAGTAAGTATACATATCTGAAAATAAATATGGCTAGCCTACCTTCATCCAGTTTAATTCCTTCGTCAAATTTGGAAAATAATGAGAACCTTTTCTGCCAATATTTTCTCAATCTTCCATTTTCCTTAATTTCTTGAGGTAACGACAATTTCTTCTTACGTTTTCTCCTTTTGATTGCATTATCCTCCACTCTATCATCAGTTCTGTTCATTGTAGGTGTTTCACTACAAACCAAGTCCTCTTCACCAGAACTTAATTTATCATCAGAATAGTCAGAAAGAATGCTGTGATAATTTTCCTACAATAGGAAAATAACATTTAGGAACAAATGATGTTCCTGGAGATGTGATGTGTGAACTTCTACTTATGTGTACAATGAATTGAATAGAAATTAGATTTCAGGCAGAAACATGTAAACATTTCACTTAAAATGTCCAGTTCAACAACGAATTAGAAAAAAGTCTTGAATGAGTCTACATCCAGGTACCTTAATTAAAATATACCACTTATTAAAAAATGTTGTGTATATAAACACGCACCTCGTTCCAAGCACTGTACGACGTATAAATAGAAGTGACCATAGCCTTATCATTAACCATAATTTCGAATTAACCACTCGGAACGACTTAAATACAATAACGCTCTTATTCTTATGCTCACAACAATCACAACGTACGCGATCGTTCCGAAACAAATGAATGTAGAATATTTTGAATTTTTGAATTAAAACATGTGCAGCCGCCATAATTACCTTATAATGCGTCACATACTGTTCTATGATTTCTATGGTTTAAATGGACTGTGGACTCAGCACAGCGCTTATGTTGTAAATTTTCGCGAGTGTTAAGTAGGATTTTGGTTAAAAACCTACTTCTAGAACTTAAATTCTGTGGACAATGTACAATATCATGACCGTAAAAATTGGTAAAATGATTCATTTATATTAGAGTTAATATGCATGTAATTAGAAATTTTATATTTAGGCAAATTTTTATAAAAGCGAAATATTAAAATTTTGTAAATTAAGAACGATTTATATTTAACTTACCTCGCAGGTGGCATCTGCGCATTCCGACACATTTTCTACATCGCCATCGCATCTTGGCCTCTTGGATTCAGATCTCAGTTTCAAATGACGATTCTGTAGACGTATGTGTTTCATTTTATAGTCTACTTCTCCGCTCATTAAGTCTTTGCCTTCTAGATATTCAATATCTAATAAGTTAAAAGCTGCTTTTATACGATTCCTCAAGCAGTTGAAATTATCTTCGGGCGATAGATTGCTTTTAAGTCTGGATAATGAAAAAATGTGGTTTTAATATTATGAATGATGTGGAATATAACTGCGGTGTAAAGATTACAAGAAATTCTTTGATATATGAAGTAATAAACAATATTTTATGAAGTAAGTTTGTTACACAAATATACGATATATGCAACTGCTTCCAAAATATTTAAGCTTACAATGTGGAGAAAACAAGAATTGGAATTTTTATTACAAAGAGTAAACTATAAAAGAGTTCATACTGTGGATACACTATAACACTATAGATAAAAAATAATCACCCTCATCCACTAAAAATACTATTAAAGTATTGAGGAGCTTTCGGCTACCAAGTAGCCATCATCAGACTAACTTTAGCTGAAAGATCCTCAATACTTCAATATATTTTTAGTTGATAAGGGTTAATTATATTCATTTCTCCATAAAAGTTATAAATATAGTAGAGAAAATAAAGCTGAAAAAAGGCCAAAGCGATAAACAAAAAAGCGGCTTAACCGATTTTGACGGCTTTTTTTTATCGATTCTAGAAGTCATTTAAAAAAAGTGTTACCAGTTTGTTTTTTGTTTACATTCAGTTTAGCATTTCTACAAAGAGAAATGAATCTTTTTGAATGCACTTTCAGGAGCTAAAATTCAATGTGAAAAAAAGTGGCCAAATATAGCCGGAATGGCCCAATGTGACACAATAGTCACCTGATGGGCATCTCCGGGAACTGTTTATCAATATGGTCAGAAATGCAACCAAAAACGACTCGGAGGTTTTTGGGAGTCGATGTCCACGATTCCGGTGCTAGATTCAAACTACGACGCACCTGGGGCTCAGGGAATCCTGATACTAACGTCGTCTCCAGGGAATTCGTGAAATTATCTTTTGGAATGAGATGAAACAATCCCTGGAGATGACCTAGGTAATCAATGTATCCTGGCCACCAGGTGACTATTGAAGGTCATGGTCAAAAGAGCCTCCCTCACAGAGATTTTTATTTTTCATCTGTAGTGTATCAACAAAAGCATGACGTCCGTAATATATTTTTCAGGTGCAGGTCAAGAGTTTTGAGCTTTTGTGTAGTGTGTGTTGTGTTGTTCGATCTTCCTTATTTTTATAATTATTATGTGAACATATCTTTGCCAGGAATTCATGACTGAAAAAGTTGAAGGTAACGATTTGAGTGACTTTTTATTTTTGATTTGAGTTTTCAGCAAACCATTTTGACCTGTGAGTTAATAATGTTATATACAGCACTACACTTGATCCGAACAGGTAAATTATAAAATGTAACTCACTTCTTACTGTCTGTATTTGTACTGTTTTCTTTCTTCGCTTTACCAAACGCCACTGGTAGCCCTAAAGCAATCAGTTGTGCTGTCTCCAAGTTTGCAGTTTCAGTGTCATGTTTCATAGTAGTGTCATCATCTTCATTGGGATTTCGTTTAACGTTATTTGACAAATCGAAATTTGTTATTAACTTTCCCAGAGAATTTATTTCACACACTTCCTCTTCTTCTATTGAGCTTGTTTGAGTTTGAACTGTTTGATTCTTTCTCTTTGAACTTACTACTTTAGAATGTTTTTTCGATTTGTTTCTAGTTTTATCACATTTTTTATTGCTTATATCTGTAATTAATTGATTAATTTAAGAAATGTTGAATCACGTAGGTTGCTGCAAATTACATTGAATATTTATTAATTATGCAATATAGTCCTGAAGCTTCAAATAGCTAATAGTTGCGTGTTCAACTAAAACATCTTAAATTTGTCAACTTCCACAGTAGAAATGGCGAGGCAATCCACAAATATACTTAGCAAACGAACTGAAAAAATCATAAAATGGGAAGAATTGCAATATCAAACTTCTGATGTAGAACTGATTATTCCTAATCTGTTCAAGGAACTGCATTGCCGATAACACTAGCCGACAGCCATTTTGTCCTTGGGACTAGACCGACATTTTTCGATTGTTTGGGTGTAAAATAGTAGGAAAGTCGCCATTTATACCCTCAGACTTTGCTTTTGTGGTTACGATACGTGAAAAAGCATTTTTTCAAACTTTTTTTACTATAACTATAAATCTGATAAGACTGCTTGATAGCTTATAAACAGAGCTGCATTTGTTATATAAATGACCTTGGTAGAATGAACGAAACCCTGATAAAAATCAATTTAACTGTAAAAAAAACGCAACCGTCGCGTTTTTTCAACCACTTTTGCGATTTTAATCGGTTATAAAAAAAAACTACGCTAATTAGCTCAGATCAGTTTTGCTGACCTGAAAGCCTATTAAATGGGCTACAATTTCTCTATGGCACACCTCTGTCACTTAATCAGAAGTCTTTTAAATAATGGGTTTTGTTAGAAAAAAATCGCGAAATTTGCATTTTTAGTGCGCAAAGAAAATAACCTGATTTTTTTAAAGTAAAATGAATTTTTATGTGACCGATATTTGCGTTACAGGAATTGAAGCCCCTTTTATAGTTTTTCATATGCAACAAACAGCTTTCAATTGCGTGGTACAGTTTCATTTTTCTATTACAAAAAATGTTCGAAAAAATGCTTCTTTCGTGATTTTTTCAAACAAAAATTAATGTTTAAAAGACTTCTGTTCACGATACAGAGGTGTGACATGTAGAAATTGTAGCCCGCTTTATGGGCATTCAAATGCATAAAACATATTTCAAGTCTGTTGTGCACTGTTATATATAAAGAGAAAAAAGCCCGAAAAAATGCAAATTTCGCGATTTTTTCAAACAAAACCCATTATTTAAAAGACTTCTGATCAAGTGACAGAGGTGTGCCATACAGAAATTGTAGCCTATTTAATAGGCTTTCAAGTCAGCAAAACTGATCTGAGCTATCTAGCGTTGTTTTTTTTATAACCGATTAAAATCGCAAAAGTGGTTGAAAAAACGCGATTTTTGAGTTTTTTTGACAGAAAAATGGATTTTTATCAGGGTTTCGTTCATTCTACCAAGGTCATTTATATACCAAATGTAACTCTGTTTATAAGCTTTCAAGCAGTTTTATCAGATTCAAATTATCTTGCGTTGTTTCAAATTTATAGTAAAAAAAGTGTAAAAAATGCTTTTTCACGTATCCTAACCACAAAAGCAAAGTCTGAGGGGTTAGAAGGCGACTTTCCTACTATTTTACACCCAAACAATCGAAAAATGTCGGTCTAGTCCCAAGGACAGAGAAAAAATCAAATGTTTATAGGCTAGTGTAATAAGTGCCTTCAGTTAGATTGGGATGCACCACATTTGATTGTTTCTTACATCGAAAATCTGATGAAAATTTTAGTACATTTTCATATTTACCGCATATAGATATGCCGCACGCTTTGCAAATCATTTTTTCGCAATATACAAGAAAGAGGTTAACTGAGAAAAAAATACATACAATTGTCGTTTAAAGTGAAGAAACCTCTAAACAGCTTTCGAGCTTAGATTAGAAGGGTGATGGACGTTTTCAAAAAAGTAAATAAAACCACGTAAATTAAAAAATGTCTTTCGTTCTTAACACCAAGTATAATGCTTAATACACATTATATGCTTATCCATATTTGAACATGCATATTCATTTGATGCGATCAACATACTACCATGCCCTGAATTATAGAAGTGAATTACCATTTTCATTTTCTGATCTGGAGGAAACAAACTTGTCGAATTGAACCAGATATTCGCCTTCATAATGTTTTTTCCACAATAAGTTCCATTGATGTTCATAATCGTCGCAACCTTCTTCGGAACTGGTGGTACTCACGGAACTTTCTACTGAACTTACGGAAGACAGACTTTCTGATGGACTCTTGTTAAAATCAACTGAGGAAACAGTCATTCGAGTAACATTGGTCATGGAGTCTACAGTTCTTAATGAACTACTGGCATTAGAACCACATCTAGAGCTTAATAAACGTTCCACTTCAGTTTCACATTCTATACTCAATGGTGATAAAGGATTCCAACCTTCAGACACATCAGCATTTATTTTTTCGTCGCTGCCCGATAATTCTCTAACTAGACATTTATTCTTTCCTTCCGACCTCTTTTGTGAGATTTTAGTTGTAGATTCGACGCTATAGTTCTGCAAGTCGACATCCTCGAAAGAAAATTTACTGAATTGAGTCCTAGAACTTTCAAACCTGGTGAGGTGTCTTTCTTCTTGGGGAGGTTGAGCGTCTGTGACAGGCAAGTATTCAGGATTGATATACGCGCTATATTTAGATATCCAAGATTCCCAAATTAACTTTTCCCCGTTGATTGTCCAAAATTTTTGCCAATCTGAATTGATATCGTGTTTCAAATATTCGGTGAGGTCGGCTCCACTGTCACTTGTTTGAATGCCTTTTACCAATGGTCTTATTTCGATTGATTCTCGCAGACTATCATGCTCATCAGTCGATAAAGTGTCCGTATGAGATGCACTACAATAACAACTTAGAACTTCGGAATCTACCTGAAAGTGACGAAATATTTGAATTGATATATTCATTAATTCAAAAAACTAACTTGAATCAGTAAACAATTCCTTATATAATAAACTAAAAAAGAGTTCACACTGTGGATATATTATAACACCATTGATAAGAAATCACTAAAAATACTATTAAAGTATTCCATGAGGTCAATCATTTCAAACATTAATTGTCCTACGCATAACATAGCAAAATGGTTTAGTGAAGAAATTTTGCAACTTCCAAGCCGCTCCAAGTTTGTCTGTGAAAAATTCTTTGGAATTTATTGCAAAATTGAAAGATTTCAAACTTGAACCTGTTGATACTCTCGTTTCATTTGATGTTGTTTCACTATTTACAAATACTTCAATCCCTGAGTCCATAAACATTCTGAAAAAATGGCTTTCAAATATTAATATCCCCGGTAGAAACTGCACAGAATAGTGATCCTTAGATCTTTATGTATGGAGCAAAATTATTTCACTTTCATCAAAAATTACTATAAACAAACAAGCGGATGTGCAATGAGCAATCCACTCTCTCCTTTTATCTAAGCGAACTTACAACCTCCTTAAAATCAAAATTGAATCAGTTTCTAAAAGTTTGGTATAGATATGTTGACGACATTTTCGCAATTACAAGTAAAGATTTTGATTTACGTGGCTTTTTCAATGCGCTTAATAGCCAATTTCATTCACTGGGATTCACTGTCGAAATAGGAACAGATAACAGCTTCGTTTCCTTGATATCAACATTATGAAAGATGGAAATCACTTTGATTTCGACAGATACAGAAAACCCACTCAAAGAAATAGGCACACCCCGGCGAATTCAGCTACACCATTTAGATATAAAATAGCTCCGTTTAATAGTCTACTGTATAGATTATTGAACGTCCCTTTGAGCCAGCAAAATTATAACAACGAAGTTGAGAAACTTCAGCAAATTGCGTTGGACAATGATTACCACAAATCTTTGTTCAATAATTTAATTTCTAAACAAAAAGGAAATTGGGACGTAGCGAACTAACCAAATTAAAGCCATTACCTTCAAATAGTTCAATAAAATTAAAAAGTGTCACTATCATTCTTCAGTAATTAATAAATTCCATAGTTTGTTTTCTAAACTTGTAATACAACCAGTTTATAGATGTAAGAACAAGCTAAAACACCGTTTAGGCAACACCTTTGATAAAGTTTCCGATTTCGACAAATCCGGGATTTACAAAATCAATTGCGTGTCCTGTTCAAAATACTATGTGGGTCAACTAGAAGGGACATTTAGAAGAGATGGAAATGTATAAACGAAAAAGCAATTTATTAAATTCCGATTTATCTCCACCTAAGGCTAACCCATTGTTTACATTATTAAACCCAAATAATATTTAAACGGGCACATTTTGATTTATAATTTAGTTTCCTCTGATGATGACTACATGGTAGCCTAAAGGTCCTCAGTACTTTAATAGTATTTTTAGTGGATAAGGGTTATTACTTCTTATGAATAGAATTCCTTGTATAGATTTCCATTCAATCTTGCAACGGAAAGTAACAACTCCTCCAAAGTGCGGACAAATAAATAGGTTCAAAAACGTCAAAGAACCAACATTTCCATATAAAGAAAGATATTGTTTTTTTCATTATAAGTTATCTATCTAAATGAAAAACGAGCAACAAAAATAATGAAATTATTATCAAGGGATTGTTCAATAGTGATGAAATCAATTGTTTAATGATTCAAAATATTCATATCATTCAAAAAATTTATAATAAATAGATACATACTTCCAATTTGTCTTTGTTTTTAAGAACAGTTGTTAAATTAGAATTAGAAACTATTTCTTCAGCTAGATCTTCTTCTTCTGGGCTACATTCAGTAAAAGGTGAAACAAAATGTAGTTGCCCTTCTTTACTTCTTCTAGAAGAAATGAAAGAGGTTATAATTTTTTAGAAACTCAACCACCGCGTCTAGATAAAGCTGGATTGAAACTTGCACATCTTAAAACATATGTTCTTTCTTCTTACCCCTACCTACTCTTATAAGAATAAGAGAAAATAATAATTATGCTATTTTTTATACATATAATTTAGAGATGATGTCTTCAGCTTAGGTACTCTAAGGTAAGATCTCTACTATACATTTTGTAAATGAAAGTCGCCTGTATGTGAACTTGCCTGTCATTTTTATATTTCATCTTTGATTACTGTACAGAGTACCATTACTAAATAGGGGAAAATTTGCTAAAAATAGTTAATAGGCATTTAATCTGTGAAGCCCATATACACTACAAGTGGTATATTTTTCCTAAGGTTTGGTTCCCCATTTTTTGGGAATTCATCAATGAGAAAAATTGTATGGGTACTCCAAAGAAGATGCACTTGGATGAAACGCGGAAGCAGTTCTGAAGTTAGTAACTTCATTTCTGTATATAACAGAAATAGTTGGGAAACCTCAACACCTATTAAAAAAATTGTGAATCTTCAGCTGAGACTTTCCAAACATATGGAAACAAATAAAAATATATAGTATGAGTACTCCAAAGAAGATACACTTGGAAGAAACTGAGTGCAATAACGCGGAAGCAGTTCTGAAGGTAGTAACTTCATTTCTGTATACAACAGAAATAGTTGGGAAACCTCAACACCTATTAAAAAAATTGTGAATCTTCAGCTGAGACTTTCCAAACATATGGAAACAAATAAAAATATATAGTATGAGTACTCCAAAGAAGATACACTTGGAAGAAACTGAGTGCAATAACGCGGAAGCAGTTCTGAAGGTAGTAACTTCATTTCTGTATACAACAGAAATAGTTGGGAAACCTCAACACCTATTAAAAAAATTGTGAATCTTCAGCTGAGACTTTCCAAACATATGGAAACAAATAAAAATATATTGTATGAGTACTCCAAAGAAGATACACTTGGAAGAAACTGAGTGCAATAACGCGGAAGCAGTTCTGAAGGTAGTAACTTCATTTCTGTATACAACAGAAATAGTTGGGAAACCTCAACACCTATTAAAAAAATTGTGAATCTTCAGCTGAGACTTTCCAAACATATGGAAACAAATAAAAATATATAGTATGAGTACTCCAAAGAAGATACACTTGGAAGAAACTGAGTGCAATAACGCGGAAGCAGTTCTGAAGGTAGTAACTTCATTTCTGTATACAACAGAAATAGTTGGGAAACCTCAACACCTATTAAAAAAATTGTGAATCTTCAGCTGAGACTTTCCAAACATATGGAAACAAATAAAAATATATAGTATGAGTACTCCAATGAAGATACACTTGGAAGAAACTGAGTGCAATAACGCGGAAGCAGTTCTGAAGGTAGTAACTTCATTTCTGTATACAACAGAAATAGTTGGGAAACCTCAACACCTATTAAAAAAATTGTGAATCTTCAGCTGAGACTTTCCAAACATATGGAAACAAATAAAAATATATAGTATGAGTACTCCAAAGAAGATACACTTGGAAGAAACTGAGTGCAATAACGCGGAAGCAGTTCTGAAGGTAGTAACTTCATTTCTGTATACAACAGAAATAGTTGGGAAACCTCAACACCTATTAAAAAAATTGTGAATCTTCAGCTGAGACTTTCCAAACATATGGAAACAAATAAAAATATA
The DNA here is from genome assembly GCA_958510875.1 of Endomychus coccineus. Classification (NCBI taxonomy): domain Eukaryota; kingdom Metazoa; phylum Arthropoda; class Insecta; order Coleoptera; family Endomychidae; genus Endomychus; species Endomychus coccineus. The sequence goes on from OY294067.1 coordinate 289,283,622, forward strand.
TAGTATGAGTACTCCAAAGAAGATACACTTGGAAGAAACTGAGTGCAATAACGCGGAAGCAGTTCTGAAGGTAGTAACTTCATTTCTGTATACAACAGAAATAGTTGGGAAACCTCAACACCTATTAAAAAAATTGTGAATCTTCAGCTGAGACTTTCCAAACATATGGAAACAAATAAAAATATATAGTATGAGTACTCCAAAGAAGATACACTTGGAAGAAACTGAGTGCAATAACGCGGAAGCAGTTCTGAAGGTAGTAACTTCATTTCTGTATACAACAGAAATAGTTGGGAAACCTCAACACCTATTAAAAAAATTGTGAATCTTCAGCTGAGACTTTCCAAACATATGGAAACAAATAAAAATATATAGTATGAGTACTCCAAAGAAGATACACTTGGAAGAAACTGAGTGCAATAACGCGGAAGCAGTTCTGAAGGTAGTAACTTCATTTCTGTATACAACAGAAATAGTTGGGAAACCTCAACACCTATTAAAAAAATTGTGAATCTTCAGCTGAGACTTTCCAAACATATGGAAACAAATAAAAATATATAGTATGAGTACTCCAAAGAAGATACACTTGGAAGAAACTGAGTGCAATAACGCGGAAGCAGTTCTGAAGGTAGTAACTTCATTTCTGTATACAACAGAAATAGTTGGGAAACCTCAACACCTATTAAAAAAATTGTGAATCTTCAGCTGAGACTTTCCAAACATATGGAAACAAATAAAAATATATAGTATGAGTACTCCAAAGAAGATACACTTGGAAGAAACTGAGTGCAATAACGCGGAAGCAGTTCTGAAGGTAGTAACTTCATTTCTGTATACAACAGAAATAGTTGGGAAACCTCAACACCTATTAAAAAAATTGTGAATCTTCAGCTGAGACTTTCCAAACATATGGAAACAAATAAAAATATATTGTATGAGTACTCCAAAGAAGATACACTTGGAAGAAACTGAGTGCAATAACGCGGAAGCAGTTCTGAAGGTAGTAACTTCATTTCTGTATACAACAGAAATAGTTGGGAAACCTCAACACCTATTAAAAAAATTGTGAATCTTCAGCTGAGACTTTCCAAACATATGGAAACAAATAAAAATATATAGTATGAGTACTCCAAAGAAGATACACTTGGAAGAAACTGAGTGCAATAACGCGGAAGCAGTTCTGAAGGTAGTAACTTCATTTCTGTATACAACAGAAATAGTTGGGAAACCTCAACACCTATTAAAAAAATTGTGAATCTTCAGCTGAGACTTTCCAAACATATGGAAACAAATAAAAATATATAGTATGAGTACTCCAAAGAAGATACACTTGGAAGAAACTGAGTGCAATAACGCGGAAGCAGTTCTGAAGGTAGTAACTTCATTTCTGTATACAACAGAAATAGTTGGGAAACCTCAACACCTATTAAAAAAATTGTGAATCTTCAGCTGAGACTTTCCAAACATATGGAAACAAATAAAAATATATAGTATGAGTACTCCAAAGAAGATACACTTGGAAGAAACTGAGTGCAATAACGCGGAAGCAGTTCTGAAGGTAGTAACTTCATTTCTGTATACAACAGAAATAGTTGGGAAACCTAAACACCTATTAAAAAAATTGTGAATCTTCAGCTGAGACTTTCCAAACATATGGAAACAAATAAAAATATATAGTATGAGTACTCCAAAGAAGATACACTTGGAAGAAACTGAGTGCAATAACGCGGAAGCAGTTCTGAAGGTAGTAACTTCATTTCTGTATACAACAGAAATAGTTGGGAAACCTCAACACCTATTAAAAAAATTGTGAATCTTCAGCTGAGACTTTCCAAACATATGGAAACAAATAAAAATATATAGTATGAGTACTCCAAAGAAGATACACTTGGAAGAAACTGAGTGCAATAACGCGGAAGCAGTTCTATTAGCACAATGCATGTTTGTTCCTACCACCATAGACACAACTACTGTGTTGTTTGTAACCACCAACATACTATCAGTTTGTATGTAAGCTTGACCCAAGACAATTTCTCTTCTTCTTAAAATGTTATTCATGTTTATTTAGAACTCAATAGAAAGGCAGGCTACAAGAATTAACAAAGATTTTATTTTCATTTACATGAACAATTTTAAACATAATTAATAGTTTCCTCCCTGATAAAAATAAGTTGATTTTACTACTTCAAAATTCTTTATAGCAATAACTTTTTTTACATGAAATATATTAATAAATTATTTAAAAATAACAGGAACTACAATTAACCATTTATCTAGCTTAGCAATTATCACAAAGGGTACATAATCATCTGGTTAGTAGTAGAATGAAAACATTCGATTAAAAAAATAATACAGTTCACTTAGATCCAACAATAAGTTAAATTACTTATCCTATTGTATATTTACTTTACTTATGTTAGGTGTTTAATTATAAGCACCTTCAGTTCACCTTTACAAAACTATCAATTTATTTTACTTATAAATCAAAGCTTGATAAATTGAAATTTAACAATTCATTTCTAGCTTGAAAGTAGCCAGTATCGGTTAAGTCATATGGATCAGGCACAAAAGGTGGCTTCATGGATAATAAATTATCCCAATCAAATTGTTTAAAAACGTCCATTTTCATAACAGCATCAGCAACCGGTCTTTTTTCCGGATCTGGGTTCAATAGTTCTGTGATGGCTTTAACAGTTTCAGGAGATAAGGCTTCATCATCAGTTGGCCATTCGATATTCAGTTCTAAAATGTTTTTAAACACTTTCTGTGGTGAACAGTCATTGAATGGAGGTATACCAGTTACAAATTCATAAAAGCAAACTCCTAGAGACCACCAATCGACTGCATAATTGTGTCCCTGTTGTAGTAACAACTCTGGGGCAAGATAATCAGGAGTACCCAAAATGCGGTGATCTGAACTCCATTGTGCTCTCCTAACAGATTTTGGGGTTCTGTATGGGGTCCTTGGTGTTTTGGGGGTAGTTTCATTGGGAATTGGACTTACAAAGTTTATGTCTTCCCTTTTATCGACTTCATTGATTTCATTCTTAGGTAACTCAAATCGAGTTGTTTTAACTTTACTTGGTTTCTGACCAGATATTGGTGTTGAAAATGTTATTCCTTTGGGTGAGGTAGAGTTCTCTATTTTTAAAACTTCTATTTCCCCTGTTAAACCAGTTCTCACAAATGCTTTGTGGCAACTGTTGGGGGAAGGTGACCTACATTTACGTTTTCGGTCACCTCTTAACTTGTATAAACCACATCTACTTGGGACTCTCCTACTCACTGGGGAATTTGTACAAGATGAGTTTGACAAGTCAGCTCTAGTACTTGTACATGTGTGATATGAACTTACATCTGTGATATATGAAGCAGTTTGTCCTTCTGCTGATAAAAATGTAACACCAGATAGATTAGAACAATTTTCAAAATTGAATTTTTTAATTTGAGGGTTTACAGAATCAACTTTATCATTGTCCAAATTTGAAAAATCACTTTCACATAGAATACTACAGCTTTCATCTTTATCATTTCCTTCAAAATTTGACTCTGGTGTAAAATTACTTCCTAAATTTACATTCCCTGTGCCATTGATGACTTTCGAATTTCCAGATCCAAAACTCAAGTGAGAAGTCAAACTAAGTAATTGGCCAGGAGTCCTTGCACAGAGATTGGGTGTGCAATTTTCAAAATCAGAAATTTCTAAATCCCGATGTATGTGTACTCTTGATAAACCAAAATCAGTTAATTTCACATGACCTTCCTTTGAAAGTAGCATATTATCTGGTTTTATATCTCTATGAATAATACTGTGTCCGTGCAAGTATTGCAGAGCCAAACACACTTCTGCTGTATAAAAAGCTGCCATAAATTCATCAAAAAAACCATAAACACTCAACAGGGACTTCAAATCACCACCCACTAAATAGTCCATTACCAAATAAATGGAAGAAGCAGTTTGCAATGAATAATACAACTGAACACAAAATGGACTTTTTGTTAGAGCCAATGCATTTCTCTCATTCACTACTTGGGAAACCATATTTTTATTAACCATTTCAGTTTTTTTCATCACCTTAATGGCATACATAATATCCATATTGGTCTTTTTACATCCTAAAAACACTTTGCCAAAAGCACCTCTGCTGATTGGTTTGATTATACAAAAATCGTGAATCTCTGGAGGTTTTGTGGATATTTGGCCTTCTGTAGTCATTTTAGTTAAACTAATTAAAACACTTTGAACGTCTTATCGCAGTATTATTGTTGATAAATGCATTGCATTGGCACGATACAATTACTTCTACTAATCTTATTCGAATCATCAAATATACAGCTGTACTTCAAGCATTTTGAAAACGGTTAACCATAGGTTGACAAACGACCATAAATTTTTGACAGATGACACTACATAATAATATCTTGGGAGACTTACCGTATGAAAACCCTACTACAAAGGCAACGTGTTTCTTCGATACAGTTTTGTTTCCTCAAACATATATCTGCTAATGCATGCCACTGTAGTTCACACATGATATTAAAAGAACTTCATTCAGTTGCTTTTATCGATTCCGCCTATATTGAAACAATTAACAATTCAGAAAAGGTTTCACCATTATTTAGTTGGTGGATTTAGGTTTTCAGTGTTGGTAGTTTAATTTAACATTAACAAGATTTCTTGAACTCTATACCTACTGCGAAGAAAATCTACTCAAATTCTGTAGCCTGACAACTGAATGTTTCTACAATGAATAAAGAGAGCGAGGTGCACAGAATCAGCCTTGAAGTGATCAGAGAAAGGGAAAGGATACTATACCCTCAACTTTATGGTTTTTCTGTGGCATACACAAAATGGCTAACAGTAATATTTAGAGAAATCCAGTATCTACTTTGTGATCACTAATCGAAGTTTTGTGTAAAATGCGAAACGACACGGACGAGAATCGATATTTTTTATACCGTTGAAAGTTCATTTCAAATACATTCCTTCTACATTACTATTTGAGTAATGTTTCAATTACTTTCACGTACTGTATGCAATCAATGACCTTTTTTGGAGAACGATCAACTGTTTCAGGCTTCACCATAGAAATCTTTTTATACTACTTTTTGTAGTCAGTCACCAGAGGAGTGAAATCGGCGGAAAATCGCTATAAACTGACAGTCCCTTTTCGAAATGGTTTTTCATGTATTTTGATGTGCTGATAGCGGGAAAAATATAAAAAAATTCCACACCTTGTGCTTTTGAAGTTATGTTGTTTTTTAGTTCAAAAAATGGTTATTTTAAGGTTTTTTTGATATAGAAAAAAGTATTGATGCTATGAAAAACTTTTCAGACAAAAGTTGTTATATTAATCATGACGCAACTTTTAGTTCCGGTTTTGAGTCCCTAGCTAATAAGGGGTCCTACATAGGGACCATTTAGTACTTTTTTTGGCAGTTGAGAGAATATTGTTTTAAAAATCGGTATTTGAGGATAACCAATATTAGACAGTGAGAAAAGCCCTCTTTGAGATGACATTTTCTTTTTTGGCCTATCTTTTTTTTTTGCGCCAAAATCCACCATTTTGAAAAAATTGTAAATTCTCGATTCCGACGCGAAAAATAGGAATTTAATCAAAATGGGCTTTGTAGATTTTGACATGTTCTACCCAATGTAAAAAACCCACGACGTTTTGGTTGATAAGCTGAGCCTAGGGCCCACTTTAAAAATGTCTAACCTCAAAAAAACCAAAACTTTTTGAGCCCAAGCATTGATAAAAGGACGTTTGGGCCTTTAGGGAGAAGTATGCTAAAACAAAAAATTGAAATAATGTAAAAAATCATACGAAAATTGGCATTAGCGCACTCTAGCGGAAAAATTGTAAGTAAATGAGAAAAAAAGTTCGTGTACATGGAAAATTTTACGCTCTACAACTTTGGTATCTTGCATTTTTTCTTTAAAACGCGTATTTTTAGAATAAAATGCTAAAATTTTAAAAAACGCATTTTTGTATTTGAATTTTCTTTGCTTTCGCGCGCTCTCATGAAAAAATATAATTTTTTTTATGGAAAATTGACAGAATAGATAGGGAGGCATTTGGGAATTCGCAAATTTGGATTTAGATAGGAAAACGTTTTCCGGATCGGGCACAACGCCCTTTTATCGATGTCTCCGGTGGGCTCTAGGCGCTGTTTATTAACCAAAACGTCTTGGGTTTGTTTCATTGGATAGAATATATCAAAATCTACAAAACCCATTTTGAATTTTTCCGAAATTCATATTTTTTGCGTCGCAATCGCGAATTTACGATTTTTACAAAATAGCGGATGTTGACGCCAAAAAAGAAAATGTCACCACAAAGAGCATAAAAAATACTATCTTTTCCCGCTATCGAATATTTGTTATCATCGCATACCGATTTTTAAAACAATATTTCCTCAACTGCCAAAAAAAGCACTAAAGGGCTATTAGCTAGGGACTCAAAACCGGAATCAAAAGTTGCGTCTTGATTTTTACAACAACTTTTGTCTGAAAAGTTTCAATACGATTTTTCTATATCAAAAATACGAAAAAGTGCCATTTTTTGTAGTAAAAAATTGGCCATAACAACAAAAGCACAAGCTGTGGAATTTTTGTACTATTTTTCCGTTATCAGCGCGTCAAAATACATCAGAAACCACTTTGAAAAGGGACTGTCAGTTTTCAAACCATCTTTTTTCCTCTGGTGACCGAACTATTGGTCATAGGTACACAAAAAAATAGAAGGCACCGCACAAGGCACATCATCGTCGGTAATATAGTGTTCTATCCACAACGGACGTCACGCACGATGTTTAGTTGCGTTCACTTGTTTCTGAGCCATCTATGCTAGAAGTTTCGAAAGAATGAGATTCCAATCTCATAGGAAAGTATTATGTTAACTGATTAATAAAAGTAATTCAATTCATACACAAACTTATATTTAGAAAACAACATCAAGAAATAAACTAATCTATAAAATTAAATTTATTTGAATGATAAAGTAATAATCCTTATTGTATTATTAGTATGCATTATTTAAATGAACCTTACACAAGATTACAAAATAATTTTCCACTTTGAAGTGGAATATAATATATTTCAAACATACCTCCCTTTCTAATTGTTAACCCTGCTGATCTTGTTCCAACTTACAAATGTTTTTGTAAAAATTTAATTGGCGATTGTCTTGCCAAGAATAAAACGAATAATTGTTAATAGTGAAAATAATTCCTGAGTGGCCATTCCACATTTTTGTACTATTGGAATATATCCTCATTGTAATTAACAAATACGCATCACAATATTTTAAAAAACATAAAAATTTCAATCGATTGGCAACTCAGTAACTTTATTCACCTCCTGAAGGGCCTTGCACCAAAATGAAAAATCAAAAATGCTTCACGATTTTTTTTTAAATGCGACATGATCAGAAACGAATAGTTTGGGAGGAATTGTTTGAACACAGTTTATCATTAATATTGTACAATTTTTGGTCTTTTAGTACAAATCATAAGGAAGACTAAGTCAATTTTTTATGATACAAACAATAAATATCAAAAAAAAACAACTTACAACTGCCAATAGAGCAGACCATTCAGTCATTCGAACATGATGCTTCCTTTGTGAACATATTACAATTTTCTTAACATTAGACAATTTCTGTGTAGGTTGCTTAGTAAAAAAAAAATATAGCCCTAAGAAGCTTAAAAATAAAATAATATTCTAAATTTAACAACTAAAATCTGTACTCTCAAGCGTACACTACATTCCATATACATTGTACTTTATAATATTGCAATAAATTATGCCAGGGGTGTTTTATAATCTTGTGTATCTCTAAATTTACCGAAACACTGATACTTCTGCGAATAATTGTAAAGTTGTACTAACATCTACTCTGCACCATGATATTGGACTCTGTAAAATTACAATAAAGATTAAAATATAGGTTTTCCGAGATGATAATAATAATCGTATTTATTCAGGAAGCTAATAAATAATAGTAAGGGTGGGCCATCTCTTGGAATCATTTTGAACTACCACTTTATTTGTACTTTCATGATATTTAACATCTGATGTATGAGAGTTCTTCAGTATACAACACCCGGTTAACGAAATGGCACGCTATACGCTTGATGAACGTTGGGAAATGTTAAAAATTTACTTTGAACATAATTCGTGGATTGCAGATTCAGTGCGAAAATTGCGTACAAAATTCGGTCGCGAATATGCACCAAATGAGTGTTCTGAAGAAATTTGTGCATAAAGTTTGTGAAACTGGTATGCTGGTGGACCGTACTAAAGTTCCACACGCTCGTCCGGTTCGTACACCCGAGAATATTGCTGCTGTAGCCCGTAGTGTGGGCCTTAGAGCAGCTGGAAGCCGATGGTGAAATTTGGCGAAAAATTATCTTTTCCGATGAAGCGCATTTTCACATCGGCAATACGCACTTAATTTTTAGAAATTCTTACCTTTGTTTCCCTACATTCCTCTTACTCAGGCGGCGGCCATGTGTGATTTGGGCCAGTGTAAATCGTTCAGTGGTAGCTCTGTAGACTCTCAGTTCACGCTGGTCAGTTTCCTTTGCTTGTTCTACTTTCTTGAGAAACTTTGCAATAAGATCGTGACAATCCATGTTCTCTTCAGGTTCCCAACTGTTATAAGACTGGGGATAACCCTTCCAGGACACCAGAAATTCTTTTCCGCCATTTTTTTTATGATATACTTCAATTATACGCTCCACCTAGAATATTAGAACTAGAACATTAGGTCAAGGTTTGAATTAAAAAATTAATTGAATTTAATGATATTCTGAGTCTCCAAAATCGATAATTTCATCCTAATTTAACAGAATAATGTGTTGATTTTGGTATTGATGTATTGTAACACTTTTTTCTGATAAAATAAAAATGTATAACATTGAAGTAATAGATCACAACTGCATAAGATTAATGATTTTCAGTAGCTTTTTTATCACCTACAGTTTAAGAAGTAAGGTGTATGCCAACGCATTCAAAATTTCATCAAAAATTGCTATTTTACCTCGAAATTTTCATTCTCATCCCAGTTCTCTTCCTCAATAACTGCAGTCTTAGTTTTTTTTGATTTATCAGATTTCTTCTTTTTCTTGAACTCTTCAATAATTTCCGGACAACTCAAAGTAGATTCTGGTTCCCAAGTATCACTTTCAGGTTCATATCCTTTCCATCTGATTAAGAAGTGTCGAACACCTTTTATCATTTTTTCGTCCAAGACTTTTTGGACCTGTTACAAATAAAATGAATATCAGCTTGTCACCAAACTTTCTGGCAATATATTGTTACTATTACGTATAATAAGGGGCCTTTGGAACATAAAAATTAAATTTTCAATCTTATATCTCCATTTTAAAATACCATTCCTTAATGATATAACATAAATGGTTATTAACAAATACTGAAACATAACATTATTTGATCAGGTATATAAGATTTTGTATATTAATTTTAATCATGACTTATTCAATTATGATTTTGAAAGAAAGTGACATTAAAAATTCAAATCTTAATAGAATTTCAAGACATTGACAAGATGATTGTTATTATGAAAAGTCATACACTTAGATTCATGGTAAGAGAATTGAGAATATTCAGTATCTATAGTTTCCAATAACTAAACATAACTTATTAGTGAAATAATGAATTCATTTGTGGCGGCATTTTTGCAGCTATCAAACGTAGATTGTAATCAGCCACCAAAGCCTGTCACAAATATAAGCAAATAACTATTTGTAGTAGTACCTCATATTCTGGTAGATCACCATCTTCAGATTCTGAAGATGAACTTTTTGGTGTGAAAGACAAATTTTTTCGTTTGTTACTGCTGCTATTCGATTTCCGTTTCTTTCCCTCTGGTTCCTCAACAGCTTCGATGCTACTTTCACCATTCTCGTTAACTTTATCTTCGTTACCGTTTTCGGTGGAATCCGTAGGTTTCCCTTTTCGACCTTTGCCACCTTTGCGTTTCATCTCGTAAATAAAACTGAAGAGTTACAAATGCTCCGAAAGTTTTTTTTATAAAACTCAGTTGTTTGGCTAGGAGCTAAAAGGACGCTACTACGTCGTAATCACCAAAACAATCAAACAGTGACGTTAACATACCAAAAATATAATAACTAAGGACCATAGAGGGTAATCTGTGCTACGGATAATAACTAAAAATTTTCTATTCGATTTAGTGGATTGAATTTTATTCGGTTATCAGCCTTGCAACATTCGGAAGAATGCAAGAGGGCTACAGAAAGAAAACGAGCGACTCGCGGCAGCATCAAGTAAAGTTGATGGCGGGCGCGGGTCGCTGGCATCTGTCAAATATGTGTACAAATACAAAGAAAGAACCATGAAGATCAAATAGTAAAGAGGAGTAAAGCCCCTATATAGCCTATATATTCGTTGTGTACCATGTTCGATCTTACGCGATGAGTTATCCGTACCCACGGTCGTACATACAGGTCTGGGAACTCGAGGCTGTTTCCTATGTGAGAAGTGAGTCCGCTAAGCGTCAACTGTCGCGTAGTACCAAAAGGGTGGCGCAGTAGTCAAAGAATGATCTCTGACACGTATATGACCGCGTTCTCTGGCAACTGGCATTGTTGACTTGTAAACACAAGGAATACCGGCGTTTTTAGAAAAAAAAAGACGAAACCGTGCATTGTGCCGAAATGCAAAACGGGGTACAGAAGTGTAAAGCAAGAAACTTCTGTTTTTAAAGTGCCGAAAGATGCGGAAATGCGAAAAAAGTGGATGCTTGCGATTCCGGAAAGAAATCGTTTTAAAGAGGCCTTTTATGAAGTTATTTTTAAGGTGAGTGATACATTTTGACAAGAGTAAGTTCTATTCCTCTCTCAAATCAGAGTAGTAAATATTGCGTTACGAGAAAAATTATTTTACTTAATAATGTGATTGTTGCCATACTTCGATCCAAGCGCTAGCTGGTGGCAGAGCGAGGGACTACGAGTTTGGCGGCATGTAAGAGACTCATGTCAAACAATAGACTTCCCAGACCTGTATGTACGACCGTGTCCGTACCCCACTGCGGTATTTTAACTCGTTCCCCTTACTCTCCTACAACCGCGCGCCTAAATGACCGCATGTAACTATAGTTAACAATGAAGATTCTTGACCCAGGTATGATTATATATAAATTCTCGGGAAATACGTCACATTAACACTTATTATGCTTTATATGTTCCTGTCTTTACGTACGTTTCGGTCTCACGACCATCATCAGAAGACTTATTATGTCTAAAACTGGATTACATAAATATTTTTGGCGCAGTTTTTTAAACTCATTAAAATGCCCTGAGTCCTTCACATGAAATTCATTTTTTCCTATTACAATCAGATGTTGCGATGTTGGCTTCCCCTCAAAGTGTAGTGTTATTATATCCAAGACGCCAATATATATATCTTTTATTATGATTCATGCCTAGGTCACAGAGTTGATATACCCGGGTCACACAGGTATTTTCGATACATGTAGTAAATATCTCGGGAGACTATAAAGCAAAAGTAGTACCTCCCACCCGAATATACATGAACTTTAATAATAAACGTTGTATTCAAGGACAAGCAAATCCAAATGTGTACAAAGAATATTTCAAATAACCTACTAACCTAGCATTCCCAAAAATATATACAAATTTAAAAAAAAATCTCGTCAAAACTTTAACAAACTAGCCTGCGATGACCTTGCCGCTTGGAGCTTCGAAATCACGCCGTTGTAGGGATCAAAAAGCCTTATCGACGTCTTAAACGCCTCTGCCCCAACCACCGATGTAGGTTGAACGTTAAATTCGGTATAACAGTCAATTCGCTCTCCGCTAGAAGCATATATTAACTATATGGATGCGAGTTACAATTTTTGCTTAATAGTCGCTCAAGAAAATAGTATATTCTCAAACAATATGAGCTATACTTATTTGCCTGTTGCATATTAGGGGAATAAAATCAGGTAATACAAACGTACAAAAATTTATTAGATATCAGCTTAGATGAAATAAAAAGATTATATAACTGATTACATATTAGATTTGATATACTTCAAGCCTGCTGGACAAATCTTATAGTTCAAACAAGTCGCACACTGTGGTTTAGCAGACTGGCAAACTTGTTGGCCAAAACCTACCAAGAGATGATTTACCTCGCTCCATAACTCGTATGGTAACCAACTTTCCAGAGCTTTACGAGATTCTTCCGGCGTTTTTGTCTTCACCCATCCTAACCGATTCGATATTCGATGCACGTGAGTATCAACACCTATAAAAATGGCTTCATTATTGCTGAACACTGCAACCTAAAGGGAATTGTACAGGCAAATAAGACTGAAAATGTTATAAACGTGAATTTTTCGATTTCTATTCTTTTTTTATGCATATTTTAAGATTAAATACCTAAAACTACTACTTTACTTGAACCTTTACGAATTTGAATATACCCTAAAATTTTACATGCATTATTATTATAAAAAAAATTCTAGCAAATTCTTCTAAAAAAAATTAATTGTAAGACCTCCTCTTCTATATTCTACATTAAAACGAGACAGTAACTCAGACTCTCCTTCAGCAAAATCAAAAGGAATTCGATTAGTTTCAGCTAATCTAGTAACTACTTATATAGTAATTTTGATTTTGGATTACTTTCGAAAAAGAAGTTGTATTCACTGGCTCTTAAAAATTGTACAAAGAATAATTTCAAATCTACAGTTTTGGGTAAAGATTGTAAAAAGCAAATCACCTATTCCTGTAACTTCATCCCAAGCAGTTTTCATGCACAAGTGAGCCATTTTTGGTCCAACTCCTGGTAATTTACAAAGATCTTCAATTGTTTTAGGAATATCATTATCATACTTCTCATTTAATATTGCAGTAGTATTTTTTATGTATTTAACTTTACTCTGAAAGAATACTTTGATAATCCAAGCTTTCGAGATCGGAAAATAATTATACCTTCCAAAAACCCACTGGATGAATTATAGCTCCTAAAGTATCATCAGCAGTATTCAGAATATTTTCAACCGTACATCCGTGTGCTCGTAACCTCTCCATAGCCGCATGTGTAACTTGATCTTTAGTTTGACTACTCAACATCAAAGATAATAACTGTTGATACCTAATAACCTGTAGAAATATGTGATGTCAGTTATATATAAATTTTCGGAAAAAAGGTCACATTAACACTTATGCTTTATATTTTCTCATCTTTACGTACGTTTCGGTCTCACGATCATCATCAGAAGACTTATTATGTGTAAAACTGGATTACTTAAAACTAATTGTATTACACAAAGCGTCCTTATCGCACCAATCTCAATTAAAATGCCCACGTCGCCAAAACGAACAGAAACACGAATAATCGAAATTGTAACACATCAATGTTATAAGTACCTATAATATATCAAGAATCCACTGTTAAGGAGTACTCTTAATAAACGCGAGTTCATGTCAACAAAGTTTATGAACGACTAAAAACGAGAACATTAGGTTGAGGTATCCACTTTCAAACCAGATGTTAGATTTACGAGCTAATAGAAAAAGGTTTGTCAGTTATTGGAAATATACTATTGACATTCTACCTAAAATATACTTTTAACATTATAAAGACGCATGTAGGAATTTGCAATTTAATTAATTAAGTTAGAATAAATCTGACTAAGTGTCTGAATATCTGTCCTATGATTTACAATTTGGAGTAAAATTTTATGTGAATCATCTCCAGAATAGATCTTTTATAATGGTTGGTTTCCCAAGTTAAAATATTACCATTATTGTGTTTGTTCTATTTCATCAGAATTTTTTTTATTAAAATAGGTAATCAGAGAATTGGTGCTAACAAAATATCTATACTTTGAGAAGTATTGACAAATCCAAATCAAAACAACATAATGCTCTTCAGATCAAAATTTAAAATTGATATTCTTTAATATTATTAAAATTCATACCTGTGGGCTTGCAGTTTCATCATGACATTTGTGGCACCCCATAGTATCAACAGGTGCATCAAATTTTTTTCGCATGTCCCGTAAATTTCCTAATACAACTTCCCAATTATCTGGAGGCTCACTATTATTATACAACTCTTTTTTTATCTTCAATTTAGGAGGATCAAGCTGTACTTTTAAATGTTCACGTTTCCTTTGTGTTTTTACTTTTACAAACTCGCCTTTCCCATTTTCTGATTGTTTAGCTGGGGACTGTGGTTCAACTTTGATAGTAGGCTCAATATCGGCCTTACCAGCAGTATCTTCCACTTTTAATGACTTTTCTGGTGACAATTTTACAGTTTTTGAATCAGTAGCATTTTGTTGCAGACAGCTTTTTGGATACTCCGGTTCAGTTTTGATTTCAGCAGTACATTCTTTAGTTGCAGCTACTTTACTTCTTGTTATTCTAATTCCAATATCTGATACTTGTTTCTTAATCATAATTGATTCAATATCCGTTCGATAGTATTTCTTAATTAATCTACGTGAAACTACTTAAACTAGAAATATAACAGTTTCAGATGACAGCTTAGGGTTAATTAGGCATATGTTTTAGCGATTCAAATAAATCAGAATAACTTCAACTCAGGTTAGGTATACTTTTCAAATTTTATCAATAATCACTGATCTGAATTCAAAACGTTCTTCTACCTCAGGCCACAGACTCTCAAACATGATCCAGAGCAACCACCGTCGTACATACAGGTCTGGGAACTCTATGTTTGACATGAGTCTCTTACACGTCGCCAAACTCGTAGTTCCTCGCTCAGCCACCAGCTCGCGCTTGAATAGAAGTATGGCACCAATCACATTATTAAGTTAAATGATTTTTCTCGTAACGCAATATTCACTATTCTGATATGAGAGGAATATAACTGTTACTCTTGTCAAAATGTATTACTCACCTTAAAAATAACGAAGTGATGCTCGCACACATAAAAGACCTCGTTAAAACATCTTTCGGCAGTTTAAAAACAGAAGTTTCTTGCTTTACACTTTTGTACCCCGTTTTGCATTTCGGCACAATGCACGGTTTCGTAATTCTTTTCTAAAAACGCCGGTATTCCTTGTGTTTATAAGTCAACAATGACAAAGATCATTCCTCGACTCATGCGCCACCCTTTTGGTACTATACAACAGAGGACGCTTAGCGGACTCACTTCTCACATAGGAAACAGCCTCGAGTTCCCAGACCTGTATATACGACCGTGAGAGCAACCTACGTCGTATATACAGGTCTGGGAATGCTATGTATGACATGACTCTCTTAAATGTCGCCAAACTCGTAGTCCCTCGCTCAGCCACCAGCTGGCGCATGAATCGAAATATGTTGTCAGGATCACGGTCGTACACAGGTCTGGGAACTCGTATGTTTGAAATGAGTCTCTTACATGTCGCCAAACTCGTAGTCCCTCGCTCAGCCACCAGCTAGCGCTTGGAACGAAGTATGGCAACAATCACATTATTAAGTGAGAACACGATCGTATACGTGCCAGAGATCATTCTTCGACTGACGTGCCACCTATGCAACAGATGACGCTTAGCGGACTCACTTCTCACATGGGAAACAGCCTCGAGTTCCCAGACCTGTATATACGACCGTGGTCAGGATTTGGCGCCATATCGTTCAAACACGGTCGTATACGTGCCAGAGAACATCCCTCTACTCATGCGCCATCCTTTTGGTACTACGCGACAGTTGACGCTTAGCGGACTCACTTCTCACATAGGAACAGCCTCGAGTTTCCAGATCTGTATATACGACCGTGGATCAACCCTCGCCACCACGACAAATTGACATAAAAGCAGAATGGCTGCTGCGCACATAGAGTTCGTTAGTATAGAGGAGTAAAGCCCCTATATAGCCTATGTATTCGTTGCGTACCATGTTCGATCTTACGCGATGAGTTATCCGTACCCCACTCTGCGGTATTTTAACTCGTTCCCCCTACTCTCCTACAACCGCCCGCTTAGATGACCGCGTGGAACTATATAATGTCCGCGGAGGGGGGAACGGATAAGTTTGAAACCTTCTCGCGTTAAGACGGAGCTTTACTCCTCTATATTATATGATCTCTATGGCTGCGCACGAACGCTAGTTATGCACTTTCTTTGCAGATTTCGAAATTCTAAGCGGCAATACATTTTTTTGGTTTTTTCTTTATAGTTTATTAAAGACTGATGGATATTTGATCCAACATGCGCGCAGCTTTAAACGTTAAACAAATTATAATATTCGTTTTTCAACATGCTTCAAAATGAATGAGATTAATTGTTAAAAGATGTTTTGTTTCATTGACCCCTTCATTGTTTTATTATTTCATACTTATTCTGGGAGGAAATAATTCAATGATCATTTACGCAGATAAATAACATGACATTTATAATTAAATTAAATATTACATTTTAATTTTACAAATCAGAACGAACACCATAACCTGGACCTGGAGGATCAGTTTTCAACGATGTAGGTTCTCCAAGAGGCTCAGCTGCAAATCTTCCATTCCTAAAGAAAAATACATGATACTTTTTTTGTTTCTTTTTGTAGTAGAATTAATTCAAGGTGTGATACTCTTATGAACAAAAATGCTTCATTTGTGGGATAAATGAAATAGGACCATTAGGAGATAGAAATATGATTTAGTGCTTGAAACAACATAATAATAGGACTCACCTTGGACCAGCTTTTGGCTTTTTCCCAGCTTTGAGGTCATTCAAAATTTCATCAGTATCATTAACAGTTAAGTCTTCCTGTAATAAAAAATAAGAACTGAACTCAAATCTTGTCCAGCTATTCAGAAATAAACAAAATTATAATGAAACAAATCTGATTCTTCTAGAAGAATATTCATATTGATTTTTTAAATTTGTTAGGAAATCCCATGGCTATTGGCCAAGTTCACTACTTGTTCTTCTGTGTCTTCAACATTTATTATTATTTGATCATAATTCATAATTTTATATTATTGAATTAATTTAGATGAATATATCCATAGGGATTGCTTTTCTTTCATTTTATGATATACTTACATAGTAATCATCATTGATCTGGACCATAGGTGCATTTACACATGCCCCCAAACATTCTACTTCAGATATGGTAAACATTTTATCAGGTGTCATCTCTCCAACACCTATCTTAAGATTTTTTTTACAAGCTTCAAGAATTTCCTCGGAACCTCTGAGCCAACATGGTGTTGTCGTGCATACTTGTACATGATATTTCCCTGTTGGTTTCCTGTTAAAAAAACCATTTTTTAACAGGTATTCTCTATTTGCAATTGGTTATATGGTTTACCTCATGAACATAGTGTAAAAAGTAGCGACTTCATAAACTCTCATGTTTGGTAATTCTAAAATATCAGCAACCTTATGCATAGCTGATATCGGTAACCAACCATATTGTCTTTGTGCTAAATCCAATAGTGGGATCATGGCAGCCCGTTTGTGTCCTTCTGGATATATGGCAAGAATAGCTTCAACCCTCTGGAACATGTAATTTCAATTATTTCTTGCCTTATGTAACTGTTCATGATTAATTTTGATCTAGTTTATTGATAAAACAAACCTTTTGGTTTTCTGCAGTGAATTCAAAACATACATCTAAATTATCTTCAGGCGAGTCTCTATGTACAAATAAGTTATCATGCTTGAGAGTGGCCGTAGTTTGCAAAGAACGAACTCCTATGTAACGACCCTACAATATATTTTAAAATTATATAATTCAATTGTCTATCGAATTTATGGAAATTGGATGAAATTATTTGTTGTACAAAGGTTATTACCAAATTTGATCCTAATAATTTTATTGTATTCAACATAATTATGTAATTAGTCAAATACTTCTTCAATCTCTGCTGTCTGATACAAAAATCATAACCTCTTCGATCTCATTGTCATCTGTCAAAAATATAAAACATGCAATGAGAAAACACAAGCTGTCTGATTACGAGTGTCTCACGCCAGTAATGATCTTGGCAGCGGTCATAGATAACTCTACTACCGAAGAAGAGTTATCTATGGCAGCGGTGACTCAAGCATAGCTTAAAGATGTTATGAACAGAGATAAGGGATAGAATGATAGATGTGCTTTTGACATTTGGTTTGATTAGTGACGTTTAACGTAAATACTAGAGGTTATATGCTTGTCGTTTGTTTATTTTTATTAACATCGGTTTACTTCATCCATCATCGTCTTGTGAAATTCTGAGAAAATGTGGCATGAAGAAAATTCACGGTTATGAGAATGAAAGGAATCCAATACCTTCAAAAAACTTGAAAAAATTCGAATCCGGAATATTGTAATACCTGTGGCAAATTGTTTATAAATAAATCGAATTTGAATCGGCATGGGAGTATTAATATAGGGGTATTAGTCGAGGAAATAAATAAAGCACTAAGATAGGCCAAACCTTCCAAACTTGGCGCAGTTGGATGAATTGAGATGCGGTTTTTTGCATTTCATTCAGAAAGGTTATTTTAGAAAATTTGTCCGGTATTTTTTTTTTTGCGGAAAAAACGTATTCCATTTCTACAGGCAAAATTTGAATTGGTTTCTCGGGGGTTTTTGGGGTCTCTGAACACGAATATGCTATCAAGAAAATTCACTGAGGACCCCTTGGACCTCCCGGGTTCAATGTTTGTTAACTGTTCGAGGAGGTGATATAAAGCTAGTGATGATTACGACGTGAAAAAACTCTTCTGCAATACCTGGCGGTACCCTGAGACCGGGTAACCACGTCATCTTCTACAAATTTGCTAATTTTTCTTCATAAAATGTAACAAATTCTGCCTCTCGGAGTTTTCAAAGTCGCCGATCACGACTATTCTGACATTCACAATGATCTGCGAATTACCTGAAGGTGTTTCCGATTCTCTGGAGCCCTATGTATCTAGGCATGAGCTTTCTGACTATCATAATCATGATCGGCGACTTCGAAAAACCTCGAGCCAGAATTTGTTACCTTTTATAAAGAAAAATTTACAAATTCCTCTCGAACAGTTAACAAACATTAAGCGATATCTAGGGCGTTAGGATGCCCGGATACCCCCGGGAGGTCCAACGGGACCTCAGTGAATTTTCTTGATAGCATATTCGTGTTCAGCGACCCTAGAAACCCCGAGAAACCAATTCGAGGCCGTTTTTTTATTTACTTCAAGAAGTGCACTCAGAAAATGCATTTTTTGGCTGTAGAAATGCAATAATTTTTTTCCGCAAAAGAAATACCGGACAAATTTTCTAAATCCCTTTCTGAATAGAATGCAAAAATCCCGCATCTCAATCCCTCCAACTGCGCCGGGTGTGGAATGTGGGATGCGTTATTTCCTAGACTATATTGTTATTATATGTATTTAACTGTTGTCAATAAATATAATTATCGATACTTAATTATGTGTACTTTTCTTTTGTCCTCATTTATGTTTCAATAATCCATCACGGTAGGCCGTACATGTAGCTGTGATGGATTTTTATTTTTATCGCCATGCAAACAAGCAACACTTAATATGACAGCTTCGCTGCCATAGTTTATAAATTAAATCTAATAATTCTATGATCGCTGCCAAGATCATTACTGGCGTGAGACGCTCGTGTCTGATTCAATGTTCAATGCTTTGACTATAGTCGAAGGTTCCATGTTTGTTAATTTGCAAACACTCGTTCTACCTTTAAAGCCTTCTGCTGGTAAAAAATGCTAATTTTAATTGAGATTGAGAGTAGTAGATATCATCCTAGCGTGGATAATCTATAATTGATATGTATAGTTAATAAAATATTTTTGTGAATGACCTTTGCTGCTAGTCAGCTCAACAATATAATTTCCTAGTGTCTGTTGGCATTATTGATTATAGTGCATTTAATATCGGAATTCCGAATCCGAACAAAACAATTGATTGTTATTAATTTTGACAGTTATCTGTCAGTATTAAACGAGAAACAGGGGTTGGGCTGTTGGGCATTGTGGGCAAACATAAATGTGTAATGAAAATTTTGCAAGTATAAAAAGGAAGTAAAATCAGAAAGCAAAATGTCTACAATGAAGGATTCATACATTGTAAAAATAGCGGTCGAAATGACTGATCAGGTAGCGCAACTAATAGAATTTAATCAAAAACAGCCCCTAACTGGAATAATACAAGAGCTGTGCAATGGTTGGAATCTCACTGACCCCGAACAATATGCATTGCAATTTAACGAAAGTAATACCAAAAATTATATAACTGAGAAAAATAGGAATGAAATTAAGAATGGATCTATCTTGAGGCTGCAGTTTTCTCCTTCAAAGACTGCTCAAGATATTTTACATAAGCTACAGAATGGTACTTCAGAGGAAAAAGCGTTTGCAATTAATACATTATCGAACTTAAGTTCAGATATGACATTTGCTTTTGATTTTATCAATAAGCAAGGTTTATCACTAATAATTAAGCAAATTGAAAGTGGAAAATGCAAAGGATCTGTACTGGCTCATACCTTATTATCATTTGTTGAATTAATGGAACATGGAAGTGTTTCTTGGGATATATTAAATGGTGAATTTATCACAAGAGTGGCTGGATTTGTTAACTCAAATTTAGAGGCTTCGATAACACAATCGGCACTTTCTATTTTAGAGAATGTTGTCTTAAATAGTTCTGAAGGATATGGGCAGGTTACTAATGAGTAAATGTAGTTATTATTAATTTTTAGATCATATTTTCAGGTAGAAAAAGAAATTCCAATAGGATCGCTTGTGAACCATTTACAAGCTGGTCCAGTGGTCCAACAAAATGCTGTGGCATTAATAAATGCACTGTTAGTGAAGGCTGATATTGCCAAAAGGCGTTCTTTGGCATCAACTTTGAATACCAAGCAATTGAGAGTTGCCATACAGCATAATATACTACAAACCGGAGCTGGGGAAGGTGCTGAAATGGCTCATCAATTATATGTATTGCAGACTTTAATTTTGGGCTTACTGGAACAAAGGATGACTGCTAAAATGGATCCTCAGGTAATCTATAATTTTGTCTATTCCCTTCTATTTCTTTAGGAAGCAAATGATCATTATATGAGAATCTGATGTCTTCCTGTATTTGAAGGTAGCTTTTCATATGAAAACAGATTTGCAATGATGTTGATTATAAACATTGGCTATTACTGGTACTGTTCTTGTACAACATAATTTTATCTGATTTGATTTATAAGAGTATGTCTTGTGGGAGAAATAACTGTAGATTTCATCCTCACATGGTATGAGAGTTGTTTCTTTTCAGCTCTTCCAACTACCCTCATGATATTAAATTAAGGTGTAAAGGCATGCAATGTCTTTAGAGCAGCTGAACTGTTTGACTTTCCCAGGTAGTCTCCATGTGCTAAGTTCAAAAACATACAGTGGGCTTTGAATATTCAAATATTTGGCCCACATATCCCTTGATAGGTATTCCGTATTTTCTCTAGTTATCTGTGATAGGTGTCCCTTCATCACAGTAAGGTCCAAAATGGTTCTTCTTTTTGATAAGCTATCCTCTACCTTGTCCTTTTATGTCATTGAGAATTTTGAGATGACTAGTCAAGGTTCTTAGTTTGTTCTTGGCAGTTATGTTAATTTAGTACTTCCTTCTAAAATTGATTTGAAGCCAACAAAAAATAAAAATTCCCAAAACTCATATTAACATTTGATTAAATATGATTTTATAAGTTATAATTTGATTTATAAGAGTATGTCTTGTGGGAGAAATAACTGCAATTTTATTTTCACATGGTATGAGAGTTGTTTTCTTTTCAGCTCTTCCAACTACCCTCATGATATTAAATTGAGGTGTAAAGGCATGCAATGTCTGTAGAACAGCTGAACTGTTGAACTTTTCCACGTATTTTTCATGTGCTAAGTTCAATAACATACAATGGAGTTTGAATAGCCCACATATTTCTTGGTAGGTATTCCATCTTTCCTCTAGCTATCTGTGATGGGTGTCCCTTCATCACAGTAAGGTCCAAAATGACCAATTAAATTGTTTCTTCTTTTTGATATGCTATCCTCTACCTTGTCCTTTTATGTCATTGAGAATTCTGAGAGGACTAAGATTCTTGGTTTGCTCTTGGCAGTTATGTTAATTTAGTACTTCCTCTTAAAATTGATTTGTAGCCAACAAAAAATAAAAATTGCCAAAACTCATATTGACAGTAGCATATCATTGAACCTCTTCAAATTGTCAAATCAGATGTTTTGCTGACAATATCTTTGGAATAGTTGTAAAATTGGCCTGTTAGTTGTATCGAGCAGTTGATTGATGATACAATCTGGCCTAAAAACTATTATACAACACAAAAAGCAATCCTTTTTACGGTACCTATTAATCCTGTAAAAATCGCCCTCAAAAATCGAAAATGAAGCAATTTTGCTACTATTGACCGATATGGACGTTCTTGGTGTCAAAATGTTCGGGAAAGCACCCCGAACCAGAAGACCCCATTTTGAACCTGCGCTTTTTTATCCCTATTTGTTAATTAACAATTAAACCTCTAATTAATTGTTGATTTGGACCGATAATTAACTAACGGATTTGACAAAAAAATGTGAAAGGAAATTGGCCGCAAATCGTTACTCGGGGGGTTTTCGAGATCGCTGATTAAGAATTCGTCGCCAGAATCGCAAAATTCAGGAAAACTCGACATTTTCATGTAAAATTACAACCAAAATCTGCAAACCGTGCATCACTAGCGTAAAAAAATCACTCGAGGGTTTTCGAGGTCGCTGATCACGAATCCTTTGTCAGAATCGGCAAATTCTACTTCATTGACCGGAAAACTCGGCATTTTCATGGAAAATTTCAACAAAAAATTGCAAATGTTGCATCATGAGCGTAAAAAAATTCACTCAGGGGTTTTCGAGCTCGCTGATCACGAATCCGTTGTCATAATCGGAAAATTCGAGAAAACTCGATATTTTTATGTAAAATTACAACCAAAATCTGCAAACGGTGCATCACTAGCGTAAAAAAAATAACTCGGGGGTTTTCGAGGTCGGGGGTAGAACTTACAAAATATTTCTAGTATTGTATTTCTAATTTAAGATCAGAATTGCTTTCATGTTACCTAAGAGTTACATTATTTCTAAAACTTCTTTAAACTTTGGAGATTTAAAATCACAGTTTGCTGGAAAATAAATTCACAAAAATACTTTAAGTGTAGTACCATATACATTTTTCCGATTTTTGTAGAAATTTTCCATGAAAATGCCGGATTTTAAAGTTAAATATGTAGAATTTTCCGATTGAGGCGACGGATTCATGAGATTAGCGACCTCGAAAACACCCGAGTGAATTTTTTTACGTTTGTGATGCATTGTTTGCAGATTTTTCTACAAATTTTCCATGAAAATGCCTAGTTTTCCAGCCAAACATGTAGAATTTTCCGATTCTGGCGACGGATTCATGATCAGCGACCTCCAAAACATCCGAGTAAACATTTGCGGCCAATTTCCTCCCATATTTGTTTGTCAAATACGACGTTAGTTAATTATCGGTCCAAATCAACAATTTATTAGAGGCTTAGTTGTTAATTAACAAATAGGGATAAAAAAGCGCAGGTTCAAAATGGGGTCTTCTGGTTCGGGGTGCTTTCCCGAATATGTTGACACCAAGAAGGTCCAAATCGGTCAATAGTAGCAAAATTACGATGTGAAATGCCAATTTTACCATGTAATATTACAATTCATGTTGATGATTCCAGGATCAAGATGGTCACGATAAAATAAAAGAACTACGGCGGATAGCTTTCGATAGTGAGGGTGCTGGAGGCATTAGAGGACCCAGTGGATTCACTAGAGATTACAAGAAACTCGGCTTCAAAAACGACATTAATCCGGCCCTTGATTTCACAGAAACTCCTCCAGGATTATTAGCTTTAGACTGCATGATATATTTCGCCCGCAATCATCCCGACAGTTATACCAAACTAGTCTTAGAAAATAGTTGTAGGGCGGACGAACACGAGTGTCCCTTCGGTCGGGCCAGTGTGGAGTTGGTTAAAATTTTATGCGAATTGTTAAAAGTCAGCGAATCGCCTTCGGAACAAGGCACTTCGTATCAGCCGTTGTTCTTTACACACGATCATCCGTTCGAAGAGTGTTATTGTATTTGTATAGTGTTATTGAACAAAACCTGGAAGGAGATGCGCGCGACGTCAGAAGACTTTGGAAAGGTGGCCAGCGTGGTTAAGGAGCAAATCGTAAGGGCGCTCGTCGATTCACCACCATCTTTGGATCAGTTCAAAGCCAGATTGCAAATCTTGACCTACAGCGAGATAACGCAATTGTGGCAATTGGAAAGAACATCCCGAGAGGAATGGGAATCTCACGCGAAGCCTATCGTCGAGTTGAGGGAACAGATTACGCCCGAGATCTTGTCGTTGATAAAAGAGCAACGGCTCGCTTTTTTGATCGAAGGCACGCGATTTACGAAATTTTCGACGCGCGGTCAAAGGATAAAAGACAAGTTTTGGTTTGTGCGATTGTCTGTCAATCACAAAGTATTACACTATGGAGATTGCGACGAGAAAACAACTCCGTCAGTCGAGGAACTTCCCAGTAAATTGTCCGTTTCCGATATTCGGGCTCTGTTGATTGGAAAAGATTGTCCGCATATGCGTGGGCGCAAGGCTTCGCACCAGTTGGCTTTCTCTTTGGCTCTGGAGGGCGTAGATTTGCAGTCTCTGGATTGCGTGGCGCCCGATGAGCTTGCATTCGCTTATTGGACAGACGGGGTTAATATACTTTTGGGGCAGAGGATGCAAAGCCGAGAAACCGATAACGATCTGGACACTTTGCTTTCGATGGAAATCAAGTTGAGGTTACTGGATGCTGAAGGTGTAACCATACCACAAGATCCACCTCCAGTACCACCAGAACCATTGCACTATCAATTTTGTTATGATCTGAAGTAAGCGCATTTATTATTTATTACGTGATAAATCCTCGAATCAACGTAACCTTTGAATCACAAAATCAGAAGGATGATGAATCTGGTTTTTTGAAAGAATAATTTCGGGAACCATAACCTTGCTATCGAATCGATATTACTACTTTTTTATTATTATTTATGAATTAGATATTAGGGTGTAGGTACAGTCCCTGGCCAAATTATTAGACTCACTTCCGAAATCTAAGTTTTTTGTTGATTTTAATATTATTATTAACATAATCATGGTGCAAATGTTAGTAATAAACAGTTGTTGTGAACAAATATTAATTAGAAAAGAAATAAAGTAATATTTTCTTGAATAGTAGACTTCCGCGGATAGCTAATCTTGAAAAATCTTGGATTCCGCGTCACAATAACTCGACTTAATGCCGACGTTTTGCCAACCATTACAGGTGGCATCTTCAGGGCAGGCTTGAGGCTTGAACTGAAACTGGTTTCACTGGTTTCTGTAGCCGTATTTATTGTAGGAAAAATCCTTCACGCTACACAGTTCACTGCCTTCATTCCGGTGGTTAACTCCGTTCCGGCACCTGACTGCCGTTGTGTGATCATGTGCGAAGTGGAATTTTTGAGGATGGGTTTCCAAATGTTGGGAAGGTAATATCCTGAGTCACGGTTCAGATTATTCGGATGTTTTAGGATTTCTATAGCTTCAAGAATTTTCCGCTGATAGAAGTTTGGCGCTCGGGCTAGGATTTTAGTATCTTCAAAAAGGATTTGATGATTAGTGTCAAACTTGTGTTCCGCAAGTGCAAAGTGTGTCACGAAGCCTTGTACACCGCTCATGTTCTTTCACACGAGTACTGTACGACCTGTTTCACCAATGTAGACTTTACCGCAAGGTCGATTTGAACTGAGCCAGAAACCCCCCCGCCTGCTTTATCCACGGCCTATCTTCCATATATTGAAAATATAACAGATCGAATTTCCAAAATCCTCAAAAAACATAATATTTCTACCCGTTTTTCCACACTTCCAAAATTATCTCAGTTTTACAAACCTGTCAAAGATCCCCTTCCTCCTATTCACTTAGAAGGTGTTTGAGCATTCCCTGTTCTTGCGGTAAAGTCTACATTGGTGAAACAGGTCGTACAGTAGCTACTCGTGTGAAAGAACATGAGCGCTGTACAAGGCTTCGTGACACCAGTAGATCTGCACTTGCGGAACACAAGTTTGACACTAATCATCAAATCCTTTTTGAAGATACTAAAATCCTAGCCCGAGCGCCAAACTTCTATCAGCGGAAAATCCTTGAAGCTATAGAAATCCTAAAACATCCGAATAATCTGAACCGTGACTCAGGATATTACCTTCCCAACATTTGGAAACCCATCCTAGAAAATTGCATT
Source organism: Endomychus coccineus (assembly GCA_958510875.1). Lineage (NCBI taxonomy): Eukaryota > Metazoa > Arthropoda > Insecta > Coleoptera > Endomychidae > Endomychus > Endomychus coccineus. The sequence continues at coordinate 289,309,957 of OY294067.1, forward strand.
TCGCACATGATCACACAACGGCAGAGTCAGGTGCCGGAACGGAGTTAACCACCGGAATGAAGGCAGTGAACTGTGTAGCGTGAAGGTTTTTCCTACAATAAATACGGCTACAGAAACCAGTAGAACCAGTTTCAGTTCAAGCCTCAAGCCTGCCCTGAAGATGCCACCTGCAATGGTTGGCGAAACGTGGGCATCAAGTCGAGTTATTGTGACGCGGAATCCATCCGGAAGCCAAGATTTTTCAAAGTAATATTTTGTTAAGCCACCCTTTGCAGCAATTAGAGCAGCAACTTTTCGTGGCATACTCTCAACACAGTTTAAAGCAATTTCTTTCAACTTTTCGTTATGGTTCCAATGATGGATAATTCTTTCTATTAGTTAAACCTTTGTAGTTGTTTTCTTTTGCCGGTTCCGTTTTCAAACACTCCCAAACGTTCTCTATTGGATTCATGTCTGGGGAGTTGCCCGACCAAGGCAATAGTGGTATAGACATCTCTTCTAAGAATTTTGCAGTATGGCAAGGTGCTCCATCCTGCATTAGCACTTTTCTTCCATTCTCGAACCATTCTTCCATCTGTGGAAGCAATCTTGTTTCCAAAACTTTCTTATATTGGTCTTGCCGCGTGGTTCCCTCGACGTCATACAAACGTCCTAGGCCCTTTCCACTTATTAAAGACCGTATTATGACCGACACAGAATGTTTAACAGTTTTTATGACACAGTCATGCGACGCCTAACAAACTGTACCTTATCATTTGATTTGAAAAGTTGATTCATTGCTGAAGCAAGTCTGTACAAGAGCAAAAACAGTAAAAAAAAAAACTAGAAGATTTCAAGCAACTTACTATTCTCTTGTCATCAACAGTTAAATCTTTATGAGCATTATTCCAATTTAGCCTCTTCTTTACCATTGTTGGTGTTAATCTTGGCTTTGTTACGGGTCTACGGAAATTGAAACCAAGATCATACAGGTTTCGCCTTACGGTACGAGCAGACACATTGTACCCTGCTTTTACAAATTGGTTTTTAATGTCGCCATGACTAGTCCTCCGAAATTTCTCGGTAATGTTTCGAAGTAGTCTTTGTCCCCTGGGAATGATAACACGTTTTCTACCACACCGACCATTCCGAGCAGCGTGTAAAGGCTTTTTAGAGTTAATTTTTTTATTTATTCGTCGTACTGAAGCTTGCGGTATTCCACATCTTGCTGCAATCTGTCGTTGGCTAAACTCTGTATTCTTCAATAGAGCTATTACGGACGATTTTTGTTCTTGACTAAGGTCTTTATGCTTCTCCATCTAAAAAAAATTGCACCCAAATATTAATTGCCAAGTTTTCAATTTGTACCGCTCTAAAAATGTATAACAATATAAATAAATACATACTTCAAGCCATTAATTACTTACTTTGACAAAATTGTTGCTAAAATTGGATAAATCCTACTTTTCACTCAACGTCACCGTGCACTTGAAGAATCCTAATCCAACTAATATTTGATAATTTATAAAATATCAGCATTACCGACGAGTACAGCCATAAAAAAATTTAATATGCTATTAGCCAATCCTTACCAGTGGCGGCTCCTCGAAGGAGGCTAAGGAGGCTCAGCCTCCTCACAAATTTATCTTGTTGATCATTCTTCATTTTATTTCCTGTTCCTCTAATAATTTTTTAAATTTTACAATTAATTCCCCGTTCTCAGTACTTATTTTTAATCTGGCAACAGTGCCCTGAGGCTAGACTCTATATATCTCAAACGCTGAGCATGTGTTGTTCAACACAGTTGCCGTTTTTCCGACCAATTTTCAATCGCCAAATAGCGTGAAACAGCGAAAATGGCAACACCCTCTGGAGGCTAGCCTGCCGCCCGCCTTTAAGTACAGTACAGTCGGTGTGGTACGGAATACGACACATGCGTGTTGCGTCAGTGCTTGTTTTGTTTTATGCGGGTATAATGGTTGAGTGACACCACGCGAAATAAGGTTAGATTAGAATTCGTCTGTTCGGTAAATTATTAATTGTAAAAACGGACAACTAGTGGAAAGATCTTTAGGGTTCTACGATGTTAGTTCGGGAAGAACAGCGGTCAATTTATTCAATTTTTTAATGGAAACATTTCAACGATTCGACTTTGCGAATAAATCAGACTTACGACGGCATCTGTAATGACGGGACATTTAAACGGTCTTCAAACAAACGAACGTAAGTTTTAAATGACATAGTAGGAAACAGAATTCCCTGTAATGCTCGAACTCGATGGAATTTTACATCACGTGCAATGTTTAGTTTACCATCCATAACTTTTCAACAGATCAGGTTTCATTAAATGCTGCTGTTGGTTTAAAATCTTATTTAGAAAATGAAGAATTTTTGTTTTTTCTTGATACTTTTAAATTAATATTTGAACAAACTGATCTTATTTTTCAAATTTTACAACATAAATTCACTAATATAATTCATTCAAGAGATCGTTTAAAACATCTCATTGATAAAATTTCAAGTTTCCGTTATACAGAATTTCATTTTAATATTTTATTTGGAAATTATTCAACTGATGAGGCTTCTCCCGTGAAAAGGAGGAAAACATATAATTTAGACAAGAAACTACATTATAAACAACTTTTTTATGAAATTTTAGATACTATTAAAGGTCAAATATTGAAATTCGATTTTCCGATTTACATGAATTGAAGTTTTTCGATTTGACGAATAGAAGATTTTTCGAATCTTTTTCAAAAGAGTTTCTCAATACACTTTCAGATAACTTAGTTCTAAAATATAATTTTTTTGATAAAATAGCGCTGCACAATGAATTATGCGTTGTATACTGGGATAATGACATTTTAGGCCAGTACGACAGTCACGCCGATATGATAAAATATATGATAGATAATGATTTGCAACAAGTCTTACCTCAGTTTCATAAACTACTTTGATTGACAGTCACCATTCACGTCGGCATCGGTGGAGAGATCATTTTCTACTCTCAAACGAATTAAAACATACATGCGAAATACAATGGGCCAAAATCGTTTATACAATGTTAGTTTAATATGTATTGAAAAAGATTTAGTAAAACACTTAAAACATAAGATACATTTTATGATAATATTATTGATCATTTTTCGCAAATTAAAGACCGTAGAATTTCGTTAATATATAAAAAAGTTAATTTTGTCACTGAAGTAGCTGGTGCGGTCGCTGCGCGAAGGTTAAATTAATTGACTGAATATAGTATATTTTTACAAAAACGTTGTATGTCCAGCCTCCTCTCTCAAAAAGTTCACGAGCCGCCACTGATCCTTACTCTACAAAAGTGTTACGGTTTGCATAAACTAACACGTGATATTTCAATACAAACCAAAAGAACTCAAATTTTATAAGTGAGTCTAATAATCTGGCCAGGAGGGACTGTATATGTTGTGATATGTGAGTGACAATTTTTAGATTTGATATTATGGGAGGGCGTTTTATAATGAAAATAGTGTACGCCTTGTTTGTGTGAAGTGGATTAAAGAGTCAAAATATATTATTGGAGCTTTGGGGCTAATTTTCAGGATACGAGGTGTGGCTATTAAATAACAGATGACTGATGCTGTAAAAATTTGTATTTCAAATTTATTACAAATTCTTACTTATCCCCTCCGATATACACCCCCTCCCTCTATCTCTACACTTCTCCATATGTGTCTTCCACTGCTCAAAGGAGTGCTAGAAGTCTTCTTCGTTGAGTCCCCTCAGAACGTTTGCCGCTTTTTGTTTCACCTCCTCAACAGTATCAAAACGCGTTCCTGTAATGACGGATTTGTCCTTGGGGAACAGATAAAAGTCGCACGGAACTAGGTCAGGTGAATAAGCCCCCTGGGATACCGTGCTTCGCAAGAAACGTCTTTACAGACAATGCACTGGAGCATTGTCTTTATGAAGAATCCATGTTTCGTTTTTCCATAATTCAGGTCTTTTTTTTTCTTATTCGCGAATGCTTTTCTTTTTCGATGGGAAGTGATTGAAACTCTTTATGGGCACCTTATGGTCCTGTAACATCCCATAAGGTAGGGGACTCCGCTGAGTCCGAATTTAATCACCTCAGATATACCCACTAAACACCACCTCGTGTGGTAGGCTCGATCCTCCAACCAGGGCAGTCTCGATGACACTTAGGCTTGACGGCCCATTGTATCTTGCCTCACCACTTTCTCGGGCCATCGTAAAAATTCCGTAGTCGCTGGATTCGATCCCGCGACCGGCAGCCACAGCGATTAGAAGATCGATGCTTCTACCACTGAGCTACCTGGCTCCCCTCGCGAATGCTTAATCGTCAATCAGCACGGACCATACCATTATTTCAATGTTTTGATCTGTTTTCGAGGTTACAGGACCACCTTGGCGTGCATCGTCATTAACATCTTCTCGGCCGGCTTTGAAACGTTTGTACCACTCAAAAACGTGATAAACACTCATCACCATACGCTTTATGTAATAATTCATAAGTTTCGGTGGCCGTTTTTCCAAGTTTCACGTGAAATTTAACAACAATTCTTCGTTCAATTAAATTATTCGACATTTTTCCGGCAAAAAGAAGAATACACAGTTACCAAAACAAATGTTATAACAGAACAAAAATAAATATTGACACATATGAAAGGAGAGGCTTTAAGTATACAACTGTCGGCTGCGCAACGTTAACAGCGTACAGCGCGCCTGCGCGAGATCGAGTCCGGTTATTTAATAGCCACACCTCGTATGTTTCGATGATGATGGTAAACCTGGATTTGTTATAGGTAAATCATATATTTTTTTATGGAAGTGCACTGTAGATATGTCGATCGTATGAGTGAAGTGACCTCAAAACTTGCGGTCTTGTCATTTTTTCAAAGATTATTCATTCCCCTCTATAGTTCATTTTCGTTTGTTTTCAGTTTAGTAGTCAACTACTATTTCGAATACTTTTGTTTCATTATGAATGACTGCAACTTGGGGATGTAGCAACAGATGAAAGCTTATTTTATTTCTTCTTTTCATCCCCCGTAACACAGACCCAGCTATATAATACACCATTATTCTATAAGACATTTGGATGCTTATAAGCTTAGTGCTAGTAGGACTGTGCCTTCCCTGTTCTACGTATAGCGAGCTGTATGCTAACATCTGCAGTAATTGGCTTGGGTCAATCACATTAAGGCACTCTTTTCTTTTAGTCACACTTAACGACCGTTGCAGTTCAGGAGGGTATTGCCGACCATGATGTAACTGACCCAAGCAATTAACTGAAATATTGGCACACACCATGTATCTAATAGGACTGTGGGTAATGTCCTATTTCTTCCTACAAAGTGACTTCCTGATGAAAGAGATATAGATATCTCAATAGTGGAGTTTTCGGTGTAATGCCAGCTAAACAGTTTTTTATTCGTTAAAGAGATGAAGTTCCTGGCCGCGAAATTGCAATTTTAAATTCAAGGAAGATAAATAGTCACTTTTATAGTATAGTCGAGGAAATAAAGCACTAAAATAAGTCCAACTTCCAATCGTCTGCGTAGTAAAATGGATCGAAATGCGGTTTTTACTCGATTCAGAAGGTCATTTAGAAAGTTGACGCCGCGTTTGATTTTTTGTGGAAATTCGTTATTGCATTTGTGCATTGAAAAAATTCATTTTTCCAAGTGCACTTTTTGAGGTGAGAAAAAAAAATTTATTACTCGGTGGATAATAACTAAAACTGGCTCGAATCGCACTACCGGGGGATTTTCATGGTCGCTAAACAGGAATATGATGTCCAAAAAATTCAATGAGGTTACCTGGGACGGGGTTTCCAGGGGTATCTGGGGGCCCTGACGTCCTGGATATCGATGAATTTCATTACACATTATATTTTAATGCTTGACAATTGGTCGAGTGAGGTTATGAAGGTCGCTGATGATGATTACGACATCCAAAACTTTCCTGAATACCTGGGTTCATTCCCAGGGTCCCTGAAGGCCTGTATCTAGGTAGTCTTGTAGAAATTCGATAATTTTCTTCATAATATGCAACAAATTCTGGTGATTTCTGGTTTGAAGGTCCATCCACTCCCCCGAAAGCAAATACACTGAATTGTCTTCAAATAGGCGCAAACATTTCCAGGCTCTTATCAATTGTTTTCAAATAAATACTCTTTACAATTGAGTGCTTTGTGATTGACATATTTCAAGACTCTTTATTCGAATTTCTCAATAGCTTCATACTTCTCATAAAAATTGGTTTTCAAATTATGTAGGTATGTATTTTATATTTTAATTTTATTTATATCTAAAAGCAAGATTTTTTATTCGATATTTTTGTACTTTTTTGTTTCTTTCAAATTTTAGGTTCTTCCTGAATTGTCATAATTCAGCTCTATTTATGTATTTTCGCCAAGGAGGAAATGCAAAATAATGTACAATATGTGTCATTTCATTCATAAATCGATAATCCAATATCACACTCAGTTTGTACATACTCTATATAATACATATTGTAATGCCTGCCTTGTTTTTTGATTATTTCATCAGAACAACTCGTGTGCATTGTACAATATTTATATGAAAATATTTTAGAACAAGTATTTTAATTGTCTACTATGTAGGATATCGAGAAAAGTTACAGACAAATTATCAAAATGGAGATATGCCATATAATGTTTGTAAAATACATTATTAAATATTTATTGTTTATATTAAGTGTAGACGATGACAATGATTAAGAAACCTTTTATATATTATTGAATCTACTAAACAGTATTTATTGATTTCTTACTTTATTTTTAGTGAATATTGTTGAAATATTCATAAATTCGACTTATATTCGTGACAATAAACCTGTACCAAAGCATTACAAAATCAGGTTTTGTTACAATGAGTATATTAAGTATATAAGTACAATAGTAAATTAATTTTCTGAGCAATTTATTGGGTTGATTTTAGTATCTAAAGTAGTTTAGAGTTTAATATTTATCTTCTTACAAAAATGAAAAATAATATTTATATTTTAATTCGATTGAAGATGAATTCAAAGATTGAACTGGTATTTACTTGTTAGAAATTCATTATATTACAAATAAACACTACGCTGAATATTACTGTTGAAAAATTTAAAACACAATCTCATTATGATAATAAAAGTTCATTTTGGAATTTTTCCACAATGTAGTTCATTTGTAATAGAAGATGAATTCCACTAATCTAATCAATTATTTTTAAATGTGAAAAATGACTGTAATTTATATTATTAGCATTAATTTGAGAAACATTTCGGGTTGTATATTACAAATACATTTTTATAGTATATTACCTATTTACTATACAATACTATTTTGTTGTGAATGAAAAGACTTGAATAATGGTAGCTCATGTATGAGTGCATTAAAAATTTATTTGTATTAATTTCATCAATTTATTGGTACCATTGGAGGCAATGAAACTCTAGGAGTATTGTTATCAAAAATACAGATAAACTGTTTCCCTTCAATGTTAACAATGATTCAAAAGTGGTATACTGATTATGTATTGTTCCAAAAATAAACAAATTTATTTCTAACACTATGGTTTTAATGAATGCAGTGAGTTCGGGGGAGAGTTGAAATTAATCAAAATTAAAAATAATGAATCGCTTTACCATTATGTTCTCAAATGTCGAATTTTAGAATCAGTTTCTTCTCGGATCAATTCGTTTCGAACTGTTTTGAGCATGTAATGGGCTTGTAAGTTTTAAGTGACAGAAGGCTCAGGTGGGAAGAGCACTCCTATCGGGCGCAAGTAATAGGGGGCGTTTTCATTATGTGTTGTAGAATTCTGGTACATTTTAAATTTTGTACGAAATTTGCACCTTCAAAATTTGTAACTTTCGCAGAAATCTGATCTGATTTAAAGTTTTATTTGTACGGTTGTATTGAACGGTTGTATTGAACAACTCTCGCTACGCCACTGGTTACGAAACGTGTTGGACTACAATGAATGGAAAAAGCATAACATACATTCAACATACCTGAAATATGTATTTAATCTGAGGAATACTTCAGGATTTATAGACATTAGGGTTCTATAAACGTTGAGAATTCATAACTATTATGATATGCATTATGATCATTTCGTCACACTGAGCCGACAAGTCTAGGGTACAAAGACATAGAGATGAGCCTTATTGTATCTAGACTTCTTAGTCCGGGTTTATAAGCATAGAGGAGAGGTATTAAATAGAGTTAAAAAGCGGGTCAATACTAAATAGTTATTTAGATTATTAATGAGAAATCGCCAATTGAGATTTAACAAACATGCCACAAGTAAAGTTTAATACTGCAGTTAGTAATGTACCATGTACGTAAGCAGCTCAACTGTTTCGGCATAACATTTTTACCCCTATTTATACCGTCGAGTTATTCTAACTCAATGATTTATACATTACGTCTATGGTAACCAGTCTCTTCTCATAAATATGATTGACTTTGATCCACAGATAACTCTACTCCCGAAGTAGTTATCTAAGCCTTGACCTCAGAGTAATAACATCCACATTTGATGGGGTTAATAAAATTACTATTGTCGTGTCCGATGAGGATACGTCCGAATTAACTGTTGATATACCTACCTGCTCAACGGTTTTGACCGAGGCGGTAAAGGCCCCGCTAACGAGGTTGCTTTTCGATAGCGGCGTCAAAGAGTTCTATATATATAGAGTAGACAACTAAGCCTTTCACTGGTATTTTAACGGACATTCTGTCCTTCTCGCACATGTACTGCGCTCTCACTCGCACGATGTGCGCGCGTTATACTTATTCTTGTATCCTTATACTCTGTGACAGAAGGGGAGACCTTGCGAGTGGGAGCGCAATAACATGTGCGAGAAGGACAGACTGTTCGACTAGTTACCAGCGCTTTCCTATGCTCAACACACTACTTGTCTACTCTATATATAGAACTCTTTGAGCGGCGTAGGTTCGATTGTTCGAAAGTTCAAGCGGCAAGGTCATCTCAGATTAGGTTGTTGAACTTTTCACGGGTTATTTTTTAAATTGATTGATATTCTTTCTTCATATATTATTAAAGTGGGTGTAGCTATTATCTGGGAGGTCGGACGTGGAGATAATAATATTAATGTGTGTAGTATAGATAGACAGTCCTTTGATTCTATGATTACTATGGTATAATGTACGTGAAGCAACATAACCTAACTTGTATATTTCTCAAATTCGTATTTCCATTCTATTGAAAAATTAAGGATTGCCTCAAGGAATTTGTTGGAAAAGAGATCCAGAATGATGATGTCGAATAACAGTTCCTTAAGTTTATTAGCATGTTATGGCGGTGATGGAGATAGTTCTGACGATGATGTACCTGGTAGCAGAGTTTCTACAAAGCGAATGCATAAAGATGATAATGATGTAAGGTCAGCTGAAAGATCATTGAGAGTTAATAATTTAAACGGTTTTATTTTGATTAATTGTGCTTTCATAGATTACCTGTGCCTTCATGTATGAAGAAACTTAAAACTGAGGAATGGTTGGATGATCCTACACTTCATGATGGACGAGTTCGTACATTCAACCACGAAAGAGGAAATTGGGCTACATATATCTATATACCTTGTAGGAACTGAAAGGTGAAACATATATTTTGATCCTGACAATTTCAATTTTAGTTGGATCTCATGCAGGTTTCGAAAAATTGGTTGATACAATTATTAACTTCGAATCAAGAATACCTCTGAAGCGTGTAGATGATTTCCACATTAGTTTAACAAAAACAGTTATTTTGAAGTACCATTGGATACAATCTTTCGTGAATACAGTGAAAGAAAGAACTTGTCACTTCAAGAAGTAAGTAGTTGTTATTGTTCATTTTATTTTGCTTAACACTTGATAGGTTTTTAGTTATGTTCGATGCCTTGAAAATTTACTGCAATGAAGAAAGAAGTAGAACTTTCATTGGTTTACAGACAAAAAGTGGATATGACACATTAATACAATTAGTTAAGATTTTGAATCAAAGTTTAGGAGAATATAGACTACCAGAATTTTATGAGGTAACAGTAGATGAGTATAATTTCTTATTTGGTTACTACTTATGTTCTTTCATAGATAGTATATATTATGATCCTTTCTATTTTTTTAGGATCCTTCTTTTCATATGAGCATAGCTTATTGTGTTGGAGATTTTGAAAAGGAATTAACTGAATCTCTGTTGAATTTCAACCATTTTGTGGAAGAAATAATAGCTAACTATTCAGATGAACATTGGCATATTGTTGTAGATTATTTATTATGTAAAACTGGGAATAAAATATTCCAATTTCCTTTAACTTGATAGATTTTAAATTGAATCAAATGATGTTTAAACTTATCATTGTTTTATTTACCTGTGATCCCTGTCCTTGGTTTCTCTCTATTGACACAAAAAGAATTGACTATTCATGTCTGTCATATGAAATAAATTTTCCCCATATATCAGATATGAAAGGATGTCTGTTATGAATGAAAAAACATTCTACAAATTATTTCCAATATCAATAATTCTTTGTCAATTCAAAATTATGATATTGTCTCTATCAAAATTCTTTATTTTTCATTAAGATTTATTTATTCAATATAATTGTGACTGACAATGTAGGTGGAGGCCATAGACCTATTATCCTAAGGAGACGAAACATCTCGTTCATAAAACTCCATTTGACTTGTCGCAATGATTAATTGATTGCATGAAGTATGACAAATAAAACCAGCGGGCCTCTTTGTCGCCGAGTCATAATTACTCCTTATTGGCAACGCTGTAAATATGATTGAATACTTGGTATCACTTATAAGGCAACACCTCTTCGAAATGGCTACGAGAAATACGGAAGCTGTCAAATTGCGTAGTACAGAACCAAGTCGCCATTCATAAAAGGTGCGCGGTGTTGTCGCTTTCTGAACAAATGATGCAATGGAATGGAATAGTTCTATATTTAAAAATTTAAATATTCTATAATTCGATTGTATGTTCCATAAGAGAAAACGACATTTCAATATTACTTCTATTATAACGAATAAATAATGCTATGGACGTTTTCATAATAATTACAAATCTCAATCCGGCACACAGAACAAGTAATCCGGCAACAGCACATTCCATGCGGCCATACTTGTAATATACCGCGGTCTGAGTGGCTCGAAATTTGGCAATGTCTGATCGTGTTTAAATGTAAACAATTCTGTTTCCTTAGGATAATAGGTCTATGGTAGAGGCAGTGCACTTCGTGCAGGCAATGACTATAAATATAAATTTGACTAATATTAGGTATTGATGTAAATTCTAACACACTAATGCCCTGCATCAACATTGCCAGAAAAAAATAAATGGCAAATAATATATCCAGTGCCATAGTCAATATTTTCGTTGTATCCATATGCACCCTACATAAATAATTGACTAAAATGCAGTTAAATTAGGTAGCTCAGTGAGCCTACCACACGAGGGGTAGAGTGTTTAGTGGGTATATCTGAGATAATTCGGACTCAGGGACTCCCCCACACTACCTTGTGGGATGTTATAGGCCCATCAAGGGTTTCAACCACCACACAAAAAATAACCAGCGAACTCGCCACCTGAACAAATTTTTATATTGCATTGAGTTAATGGGTTGTCTATAGGACAGGTGGCCAACAATATAACCAGCATTATCATCCCATTAACTAAACATTTTTTCATAAACTCGTAACCGAATTTCGCGATGGCAACCCTTATTACATAAACAATAAGAAACCATTCGAAATAAGCAATTGCTGTCACCTAATATATGAATTATTTTGCGTTCCATCGTTATTGAAGAGTGGTGCCTCACTCAATAAAACTATCAAATTTGTGAAATGAAACTATAAGAATTATCCAACTAACTATAATACAAAACACTAAAAATAATTTAACGACGCCTATGTCCTATTAGTCTAGGAGCCAGAGCGATATTGGTGGTCTGAACATTAATCCGATGGTACTATGGTTTATCGTTAGAGGACGGTTCAATGAACAATTCATCTCACAGACCGAATTTTCGCCGGCTGCCAGATCTCGAGATACAGTCTCCGCAAATTGTTTATTTTTTGACTTGAGGTTAACCCTTTTGAAGTTGCGGTTACTTGGAAAGCATGCCATTCTCATACACTTCCACCACGTGCCATAATTTTTTATAGTGTCCGTTTATCAGGCTGACCAGTTAAAATTGAACCGAAAATGAAGTACAAGTTAATCCTCCCAAACCTGGCCATTGTTTGGAGCAACAATGTTTTTCTTTCTCATTTTATGGCTAAACCTTGCAGATTACAAAGCAGCATGATTGCTCCATGTTAAATAACTTTATTGGAGGTCAAATAAGGATTTAAAATTATTGCCATCACTCCTTGCCTATTTCAACCCCCTAAAACCACCCCTCCAAAAAAATATGGATAATATGACCAATTTTATGATAAATTAGTCAATTATTTAGATTCTGGCAGCGTTTAAAATCGAAACGCCCGTTTTTGTTTTGGAGGTGGTTTCAGGGGTTTTTGGGGGGGTTGAAATAGGCAAGGAGTGATGGCAATAATTTTAAATCTTTATTTGACCTCCAATGAAGTTATTTAACATGGTTGCCATCATGTTACCTTGTAATGTGCAAGGTTTAGCCAGAAAATGAGAAAAAAAAACAATTTTTGTTCCTAATAATGACCAATTACTCGGAAATGGACCGCTAACTTTTGATGGCATAGGGTATTTTAACAACTGCCAACACCAATGAACATTTTCCACCAGGTTTGGGAGGGTTAACTTCCAGCCCATTTTCGTTCCAATTTTAACTGGTCAGCCTGATAAACGGAAACGATAAAAATGGTGGCACATGGTGGAAGTGTATAAGAATGGCATGCTTTTCAAGTAACCGCAACTTGAAAAGGGTAGAGAGCGGCGAATATGCGGTAAAAATAATTAAAATTTAATTTCAATTTTGAACGTGAAAATAATGATTCAAAATAACTTAATATAGCTTTAATTCAAAAAAAGAATCATCCGTCCAGTAGAAATCGCTTGCGAACTCGGAATAGAAAACGCCATATATGGATAAGTTTCTTCTCTGGCTTATTAGGGGTAGCTACCTAGCTACACTAAAAAGATTGAGAGCCGATGGGTTAATAATAAGACGTCAATAAACTATAAAAGAGTTCACACTCTGGATACACTAAAACACTATAAATAAGAAACAATCACCTTTATCCACTAAAAGTATTGTATGACGATAGGGGTGATTGTTTCTTATTTACAGTGTAATAATAAGAGGTTTCAACCGATTTGATCTAGATTGTTTACATCAAAGTATCAAGTAATAGACAACCAGTCCTCAGCGTCATCTAGAGTGTAGCGGTTCAACTAGAGACGAACATTATACTTGCAAGTACCAACTCAGTTTACAGTTACCTTCAGCATTTATAATTACCATACTAACAGTACCCTTCTATATTTTGCAGAATTCTGTTTGTCGAGATAACAGATAACTGTTTTGTAGAAGAGAGGGCTATTCCACGCCATCTGAATTGATTTTATGTGGTTGAAGAATTCCGAATGAAACGTTATATCAAATCAAATAACTTATTTACTCAAACGCTGAGATTTATTTTGTATCAAATATATAATAAAATATAACGAATAATTAAGTATTAATTCGATTTTAATATTCACGTACCTCTTACCAAAATTAATATATCAATCATTCCAGGCAATAACGATTGAAATAAATATAAATAACCCAGAAATTATAAATCGTTTCGTAGTCCTATATTATATTCGAAATCGTTCACACCGTGCATTCGAAAGGAGTGCCTCCGCAAATCGCTTCTGTAATAATAGGAATTCGCACAAAAGGTACATCTGAATCGTTTTTCTTTTCCACATTCTACGCTCACGTGTCTCTGTAAATTCTTGAGTAGAGTATATGATTTTAGACATTTCCTACAGATGAAACGCCGAACTAAAAATAAAAAAAATAGATAATTAGAGATACATTTTATTTAAAACTACACATTATGAGATGAGGTGTATATATTTACAATATTCTACAGAAACTGTCAAAATAAATACAATGGAAATAATAATACTTATCTACATAATTATAAATGGAGATAAGTTATTCAAAGAAGGATTTGTCATTTCGGTTCGTTTTACTTTACAGAGCCTTGGTACATTTATATACACTTTTTGTAGCCCCTGGGGCTTCAGTTCTACTGTGAAATAAGTAATAAATAGTGTATTACGGTGGTATTCCGATGTTCGTTGGTTCGAATCCCAACTCTCCATGTACGCTTCTATTTTTCAACATCTTTCTAAGCTACAAATGATATATTATCCCGATTAGCAGTTTCATAACCGACAAACTGGACCGTCTATCGAAAACAAGCGCTACACATGAGCACTGACCAACCAGAGAGCTATTAATTAGTTCTGTGGTTCTGTCTCTCTCTGGTTCTCACGTTTTGATATTCGCCGCGGGGACTCCCGTACTGTTTTTATATCGGGTCAGATATTTTTGTGGAGTTTGATTCATATTAAACTAAACAGGTAACGCCGTTTTATTAATTATTGTAGAAGAGTTTGTGTGTTTCCGCAAAACGAATCCACAAACCTTATCTGCCATTTGCAGATGAAGCGAATCGAAGTGCGTCGAAATATGAGAAACTTGAAGCTTTACATAAATGTCGGAGAAATTACATTTCCATCACCTCTGTATGTGCATAATCCCCAACAGCTATTCAAGTTTACTTTTAAAAAAAGAAAGAAGAGGGATAATAAAGAAAATAAAAAATTATTCATAAATTTAAAAAAGAAGAAATGTTACGAGGATTCGTATAATACTATTAATATACATAAAATTATATCCAAATTTAACAATTTTGATAAAGAAATCAATTTTTCAATTGACTCCGATAGTGTCAAGGCAAAACGCCACCTGTTACTATCGTAAATTGAAACTCTTATTTTAAACCTTTATTAAATTAGTCTTTATTTCTATCGACATGAGGATCATAATATAAAACAGTAAATATAGGTACATTGATTCGTACGTAATTCTAGTTATTCCTCAAGAACTTTGATTACTTTAATCTTAGAGTTGAATAATTTGTTCTTATTTTGACAAAAGTTGCTAAGCTTTTACTTTATAATTTATATTTTATTTCTATTTTCGAACAGTAATGAAGTAAAGCTACCCTATAAAGATGAATATTAGAGCTTCCAAATTTACTGAAATACTCATGACAGTGAAGGGGGATGGGGGCGTTGTGACGGCGTCACTATCGATTATAAAAATTAATGACCCTTATCCACTAAAAATACTGTGAAAGTACAGAGAACCTTTCGGCTATCAAGTAGCCATCATCAGAGTAAATTAAATTATAAAACAAAATGTGCCTGTTTAAATACTATTTGGGGATAATAATGTAACAAGGGGTAGCCCTCAGCTGGAGATATATCTATCTATTTATTTATCTATAAGGACAACCCCTTGCTTACATTATTATCCCCAAATAGTATTTAAATAGGCAAATTGATTAATAATTTAGTTCAGTCTGATGATGGCTAGTAGTAGCCGAAAGGTCCTCAGTACTTTAATAGTATTTTTAGTGGATAAGGGTGATTATTTTTTATCTATAGAGTATTCACAATGTGAACTCTTTTATAGTTTATTCGTCACCATCGGAGTCAATGGAAATATGTGTTTTGGCTATTTTATCAAGTACCTATATCAAATAAAAAAAAACAGAATACTTAGTGATGTCAGATTAAAATAACAAAGTTATTATAAAACTATTTTTATTCATGATTGTACAATATTTTTAGTGCCAGATTATATAAAATTATATAATAATACATATCTAATAAAATATAAATTCAAAGTCGTCGCCTGCATTCTGCAATATCATTTCTCTATAAAATCAGATCTTTCATACATATTATTTCGATATATTTACAAACAATATTTTTAAGAATATTATTAAAATCTTATGAATCCCAAAATCTTTATCTAATGACTCCTGGTGAAAGTAGTCACTTCTAAGGTTTGATTCCGAGTTTTTTGATGTTTTTTGTCTCTATGGCAATAATTGTCAAATGTCAAGCTTAGATAAGTCGTGGAACGAAGGTACTAAGAAAGGAAGGTATACTCGTCTTAGCTCCAGTCACTGGAGAAATGACGAAGCGACGCTTTTTACGTGCGTTTCGAAACAACTTATTTTTTCTACTCCCTATATAGAAAACATGATTTTACTCATTCAAATGAAGGAGCAAAATAGTACTTTTCCTCACTAGGGAGTACATTGTCGTCTTTTATTTATTGGTTTCCCTATTTTAGAAGTTTTTTACTTTTATTGAAAATCCTACATATATTTAATTAATTAAAAACAAATTTAATTGCTTCCTCCAGAATATCTTCTTTCGAACTTCATGATTACAAACTTTGATGAGACTTTTCGGGAGTTTGTTTATTATAAACAAAAAACAACCTTAGTAACGCCCCTTCTACTTTGATAACAGTATTTATATTATTACATATTTACACAAGAAAACAATAATGAAATTGATGTAAAACGTCGTAGAAAAAATCATATGCAGGAAAGTGCTGGAAATGATTTACTTTGCCCCCTTGTGATACAAATAGCTATTTTCTACAAATATTGTCGACATAAATGTTAGAAACAAGTTTGATGAGTTTGTGGATGTTTTTAGCAGCAGGTGGAACGATATATACATATGTTAATATTTGACAAATTGCTCAATAAGTAACAGAATTTATATGAAATAGATTGAAATCAATTACTCGTGCAGATTTGCTCTCTTTAACATATATTGATTGTTTATGTTTTCATACAGCAATATTTTATTTAAAAGCTTGTAGGTATATCAATTATAACCAACAAAATTCTACAAACCGTTGATCTTTTTAAAAAACTCGTTACTAGGGTGTATTTAACATTTAAGTCTATAAAATTTGACCGAAAAGTATGTTTCAAAAGGAAAGTAAGCAAGCGGATCGCAGTGACATTTCTCGAGTGACCGGATATAAGTTGGAGGTCGAGTATATCTTATTACATTCCTTTTCAGTGCTCTAGTGGAAGTTAACTGGTTAAGCACCATCTGATTAGAAAACAATCTGGGCACAATGGACCAAAGTGTAAAGTGTAACTGTCGCTGATCATAGTGCTTCGAGTGGCCTTTATCGGATCTTGCGATCTTGGCTCGCAATAATCATTGTCACGTAGGTTTTAATGTTTTATCCAAGATATGCTCTAATGCGTACGTCGTCTGTTGGGGCTTTACAATGTTTGTTCGCGAATTATATTAAGAACTTTAAAGATACCGTCGTTTTTGGAATCTGCATGGGAATTGTTTGCACATCACTGTTATAATCTGGAAGACGAAAAAGTGGATCGAAGACCTACCCTCTGAGCGGCTAAAGCTATTTTGAATACATTGTCGAAGATAATTCCAAAAATAAAACAAGTCGACATATCCATGGACTTGAAATTCTAAGTCAAATACCTCCTTCCAGCTGAATTCGCCACTGGCGCAGCATATATATATATATATATATATATATATATATATATATATATATATATATATATATATATATATATATATATATATATATATATATATATATATATATATATATATATATGTATAACTGGGGCACTAAGGTCTCGTTCTATTGCTAGCATGGAGAAAATACTTTAAAATCTACTGGGTATTTAGCACAGTAAATTTGTAAAATGTTGTGGAAAAAATTACCAAAAATCGTTAGCGGGGCATGCGATGAGCTTAAGACCAATAATTTTGATTATGCTACCAAAATGTTTGTGGATTTGATTTTCCGCGAGAACCGTAGATCGTGAAGAAAAATTTTGAAATAATAATTGTAGAGAACAATATTCTCTACAATTCATCTCGTGCAGTCGCTGCACTACAACCAAAAGAAAAAGTAGGCGGCGGGCAAGTTGTCAGGAATTAAATTTCTCTTTTTCGACATGAAAAAATTATTTCGCGCTACTGTGGAAATATAAAAGTTGTAGAGCCTTCAAGTCCTTGCAACGTTTTTTTCCAACCCCAATCCAAGGGATACAAGGGGCATTGACCAATCATGCCTACGCACTAGAAAATGAATCTTTGGCTATGGAGATTAGCCGCATCAGGTGGAAGAGGTAATGACAGATTACTTTCGGTCGCAGATTCAGTGGACTTTTTTTAAACGGAGTTGAGGCAGCATGTTTGTGCAAGTGGTACCATCGTACTATGCCACAAGAGACGATTTGTCGTGCAGCTATCGATGCTTTGTTGCTTTGCGAGTAGCGCTTTGATTAGCCTTGGAAATAAGGGGCCGAGAAGTGTTGACGCATTCTATAAAAGCTACGACCCTGTATTCGGTTGGGTTTTCCAAAATAGCATATGTTAGAAAAAAAGCGCCTATATAGTTGTAGTATTTTTGTCTCGTCGAAAACGAAGAAAAAGTCATTTTTGGCAACTTTGGCGTTGCTTTTCATTCTCTACAATTTCTGTTCACAAAATGTTTCTCTACGACCTACCAATCCCGCAGAAAATGAAATCCAAAAACTTTTTGATATTCCAAAAAATGTTCAAGGGTGGGAGTTACAACTTTTAGGTTTTAAGCTCGCCGCATGGGCGCTAAAAATTTATTTAAAAATAGCTTCGGTATTTTTTTCCATAAAATGAATATTTTTCTGACATCTTTACTGTACTAATTCGCGGAGTAATGCTAAAATTATCTTCATATACGTTAATCTGAGAATAGGTTTGCTTGCGATGTGAACGAAATCATTAATTATTTATTAAGTTTCTAAAGAAGATTCATAAAATCTTGAATATATTCCATCTCATCGTAATATCAATTTCTCATAAATTATTTATTTAAACGTTGATGGATGAACAGTGAATACATGTTTCATCACACTCGCTTTATGTTTCGCTTTATAAGGACACATAGGACATTTGAATGCTGGTTCCTTCTGACATTCGTATTTATGGTGCCTCCAAAGTGATCTTGCTACTTTATAAGCTTTTCCACAAGTATTACAGATATGGTTATTCAGGTATTCTAAAAAAGAGCTGCATTAGAATGTTATAATTAAAACAAAAATTTAACGAGAAATGTTATCTAATAATACTGCATGTACTTACAAGAAACTTTATATTATCATGAAACCAACATTTATTTTGTACATCTTTTTACTGAATTATATATTCTTGCTTATACTTACAGATCATAAGATGAATATCAATATAACCAAGCAGAGGAACTATAAACACAGGGGAGAGCGGTTTTTGCTGGTTAGTGTTTACTAAAAAAGAATTATAATTTATTCTTAACTCCATAGTTATTCCATGTGTCATTGATTGAAGCGATGTGCTACTGACGTTTTTAAAAATTAAAATAATACAATGATATATTAAAATGGTTTAAAAATATAGCTATTAACATTATTTCACGTTTTCATGTTGTTTTCTTTTACTTTTTGTTTGTTTTTTCTATACTTTGTTTGCACGATGTTCGAAGCTTTTGTCACGGAATAGAATACAAAGTTTTTGTAACCGGTTTTCGCAATGGACCTCCCATGAGAGGGTGCTGTTGGTTTTGATCACGAGCGGGATTGTGAAAACAAAGTTGGTGCCAAAAGATATCCCTGTGGAACACCAGCATTAATAGCCATTGTATCGGAGGATAGACCATCAACCACCACATGAAGTGATCTATCTGAGGGAAAACTCGATAGTAAGCGACAAAGTTCAGTATTAATAATTCATAATTCATTATTTTTAGTCGAAATGTTTTTCTCGTGATTGCTTTCCTTCATACCACGAGCCCTGGCGGCTATTGCGAGCATCTTATTTTTTATTAAGACAAATAATTCCGGATTAGATCGCAGAACTTGCTATCGTATAAGTTCGACCATCATGGTGTTGAGGGATTGCGTATTTCTCCTTATTTTTTTAGGTTTAGTCCTTTACTTAGTTTGTTTTATAACCGGGTGGTTAGGTTAGGTTAACTGTGTAACATAGTTACTGGAATAACTTTTATTTGGCAGGGTTGCCTACCCTATATTGAATAAATAAAAAAATCATTCTACCCTAGTCCATTAGTAGAAAATAAATTCACGATTCAAGACGAGGTAAAAATAAGACACTCATCTACCCACTAGTTTACTCTTTGCTGCATTCATAGTGAACAATAGGTTTTCTTGCAATCGAAAAAATCCCGTATTAATATAATGCTATGATTGAGCGTTATAGAAAACCCTCCTACCTCTTCGACTGTTGGAAATTGATTAAACTGCGAAAACTAGGAAACGGTGGGCGGGTTAATAGCATAGAGATATATTTACATAGAGGAAACGTGGAGTGAGCGAATTTGAATCAGTTCTCTGAAGGATAAACCACGGTCGTATATATAGGTCTGGAAACTCTATTTTTCATGAGTCTCTTACATGTCGCCAAACTCGTAATCCCTCGCTCAGCCACCAGCTGGCGCATGGATCGAATTATGTTGTCAGGATGTCAGGATTAGGCGCAGTATCGTTCAAACACGGTCGTATACGTGCCAGAGAACATCCCTCGACTCATGCGCCACCCTTTTGGTACTACGCAACAGATGACGCTTAGCGGACTCACTTCTCACATAGAAAACAGCCTCGAGTTCCCAGACCTGTATATACGACCGTGGGATAAACATAATAATTATCCCGTTCTCTCTGTCGCTGTTACAAATGGAGGCATAGCTGGAAACCCTTACTCTATTTATATATATTTCTATGGCTAATAGACCCTTTGCCGGCTCAGCCGATTATATGACAATAGAATTTTGAAATCAGGAAAAACCACGATTGATCTATCATAATATTGACGACTGCAGTATTTACCATTCCAACCTGGATTATGTCATGAATTTTTTTTTATTTATTGGATCTGTCGACAATTTCAATCCGTTTCACATTCTGTGCCTATTAACTATGCAAGGAATTTATTGTTTACGTAAATAAGATAATTCGTGATGAATAAAACATAATTTATTTGTCTTACTGATTTTTCAAGTTATGTCTATAACAGTGTAGCTTCAAGTTACATTTGCGTTTAGTTTTGAAATCGCAACCATCCAGGTGACAGAAAAATAAGGGTTGCTTTCCACATTCATATTTAACATGTCTGTATAAAGATGGTTGATGTCTATAGCGCTTAGAGCATTTTGAACAAACATACGTCTTGCCTAGAAGGAAAACGAGCTGCATTAATGTTAAAATTAAATTAAAAAAATAACAATTCAACGAGGAATTATTATGAAATTATTTAGCATATTGTTCCTTTATTTTAAATTCCCGCTTATACTTACATATAATAAGGTGAATATCAATACAACCAAGTAGAAGAAATGCAAGGAAGATGAATTTTGCTGCTTAGCACATCGCACATTCCGTACTTTGAACTTTTCTTCTGGTGTTTTGTTCATGTGTAATAATAATAATCTAATATTTATGATGTTTTTTAGAATAATAGACAATATTTTAGTAACACCTTACTCACTTATTGCATTTCTAATACTGTAGTATCACTATGTTTCTAATAATATTCTTTTTATTTATTTTTCCTTTTCCCAGCGGCATTCCACAATAAATAACCTTCCCATAATTTATAACCTACAGATTATCGTTTGAAAATGTAATAAAGAAGGAAATACTTGCTATTTCAAACTTTTAGGTTGCTACCTGGAAACGCAACAAAGCATAAGGAATGTATAACCCCTAAAACCAGATTGCCGGTTCGAAAAGCAAAAATGAGGAATATAATGTGGTTCGAGAAAATGCAACTAGAAAGATTATCTTGCAATAATCTTAAAAAATATTCGAATCGTAATGAAGAAGGAATAAAACTGTAGTTATATTATCTATGATACTTTTCTAGGAGTTCTGTAGTGACTCCAAAGAGTTCTATACAAGGTAAGTTGTTGGACATTCTGTCCTTCTCGCACATGTAGTGCGCTCTCACTCGCACGGTTTCCCCTTCTACCACAAAGAGTATAAGAATACAAGAATAAGTATAACGCGCGCACATCGTGCGAGTGAAAGGGCAGAATGTCCGTTAACATACCAGTGAAAGGCTTAGTAGTCTACTCTATATAATAGAACTCTTTGAGTGACTTCGTGAATCAGAGAAACATAATAAACACAGAATAACTGGAGTCATAAATGTGTTAATACATAGAGAATGGTTTCTCTATGAGTCTCCCAACTAACGGAACCTAGATGTCTATACATATATCGAAATCGTAACCTACCAGAATGGAAGGTATCACCTAGAATTTGTGACGTGACCACTCGGGCTGACTACTACTTGAATTTAATTCGTATTTGAATAACGTTTAAAATTACATTTATCAATAATTTGTGACTTTATAATTACTGAAGACACTTGAAATAGTTGGAATTCGTTAAGTTCTGAAAACCCTGTTTAAACGGAACGAAAACGAAATACATTGTAGGTTATAGGCACGGTAGTATATACTTTGTTTGACATGAGTCTCTTACATGTCGCTAAACTCGTATTCCCTCGCTCAGCCACCAGCTGGCGCATGGATCGAAGTAAGTTGTCAAGATTGCGCCATATCGTTCAAATTTCAAGGCCCACAATCACAATACAAAGATTGCCAGAGGACATCCCTCGACTCATGCGCCACCCGTGACGTACTACGCGACAGTTGACGCTTAGCGGACTCACTTGTCACTTCTCACATAGGAAACAGCCTCGAGGTTCCAGACCTGTGTATACGACCGTAGTTAAAGGCATAAAATAAAACGTTACTATTAACTAAACAAATAATTGATTGTTTTCGTAAATAAGATACTTAATGCTGAATAAAACATATTTATTTGTCACATTGACTTTTCAAATAATGTCTATAACAGTGTTGCTTTAAGTTACATTTAACTTTAGTTTTGAAATCGCAACCATCCAGGGGACAGGAGAATAAGGGTTGCTTTCCACATTCATATTTAATATGTCTGTATAAAGATTGCTGATGTCGATAGTGTTTATAACATTTTGCACATATATGTGTTTTGCCTAGAAGAAAAAAGTCTCATTAGATAAATTTTAGTTTGTTTTCTAACCATACGTGAAAATCATGAATTTGTTATTGTTCAGTGAAGAAGAAAAACTATACTGATGATGATATGATTTATTTTGATGTTTAATCATAAATAAAGTAAACACTAATATATACACAATCTTGACATCCCGTAATTGTTACAAATACTAAACTTTCATCTTGGTAAGATGCAATTAATCTTTAATACATTTGATAAGTCTATTAATATTGTAATTCAGCAAAATCTTTGGTTACATGCTTATACTTTACAGTTCACGTACTAAATGTTACATTAAGAACTTCAGTAGATACCGAGTTTTGGAGTATTTAGGATCGAATATTTGAAATATTGAAAGGTAAGTATGTACTACATATATTATTCAATTTAAGCACTTATGGAAACAGTTAGCAATAAAATCACTTCTGCGCCGAATTCTTACTTTCGATCACCAATGAACACTACACTGAATAATACACTATAGAAAAATTCCAGAAGAAACTTTTATTGTCTAAATAAAAGAGAGTAAAAATGTTTCGCCGCACAGTGGCTTCTTCAGATGAACAATAGTACTTAAACTTACAACGGTATCTATGGGTGCACCAAAATATACCCAGCCATGGAATATTGTTTTATTTGTGTTACTTCTTTGACAACTGTCAAAAGTAAAGTTTTATATCAAAGTAGAAAGATACAGAATTTTGTTATGGAACGTTAGTCGCCTCAAGAACGCTCATAAATTCTTAAATTGTACTTCCTAAGCTTGGATGAAAAATGGCAGTTCTAACAATGGAGCGTGCTCTTGGAGGCTTGCATAATTCAGCTAAAGTTGTTTTCTACGCATCTTCCATTTTCTGTAACACGCTTGATTGAACTGATTGGGAGGCTGCAAGATGAAACAAAATATTTTTCGACTCTTTCACCAGTAACGTTTCGTAGGAACCAGTTAGCACTTTGGACAAGTAGCCATGACCAATAGACGACATCAACCATCCCAGATTCTCACAAGAGCAGAGAAATGTATTGTGATCGAATACCAGATACACTATATCGTAAGCTTCGATATCTAGATTTAGACTGCCGGCATCTACAAAACTTATCTTGTTGTTATTGAAAGTATACTTGAATTCCAGTTTTCCGAAATTCGTACGGGAATCAATTAATAAGCCTGAACTAATTTTTTCGAAACTTCCTGATCGCAAGTAGCTGCATCTGTTATCCATTATCCTGATAGTTTTGCTTAGTTTGGACATCGATCCATATTGCAATGTTTTACTTGGTTGCTCAAGAAATTGAAGTTTTTTATTGTCCCGCTTATACCACTAGGTGCAATTTCTACAAATTTGTTGTTGATGAAAGTTCCTAATTTTAAGTTAAATTGAAACTCTAAATGCTCAAACCACTTCAAATGAACATCGATAATTTTAACACGACACGCTTTTAGGAGAGCCTATCCCGGAGAAACAGTTCGTCGTTTGGCAAACGCGATTTTACAGAATGGCACGTAAGTGATATAAAGCATACTAGAAGACGTTGTTCTGGTCGTTCAAACGAAAATATTAAGCTTGTTGGGACTGACGTTCAGGCAGAACCAACAACTTCCACAAGAAGACGTCCAGCGTAATTTAGGATTGTCTGATACTGAGCAGACTTTAAGAAGAATTTTGCTTTTAGATATGCGTATGTTCCCATACAAAATTCAAACCATGTTCAAACTACGGCCAATTGATATTCAAAGATATTTGCAACACGCACAAATCGTTACGAACTTAGTGGAAGCAGAACCCAATTTTTGGCACAATAGATAATCAGCGATAAAGAAAATGTTTGCCTTTCTGGTCGGGTTAACAAGCAAAATTATCATATTCGGGGCACAGAAAACCCTCGTTTTATTCAAGAGAATGTGCAGTTTGATCAAAAGCTCGTTGTTTGCTGCACAATATGATCCGAACGAATCATTGGACCCTTCTTTTAAGAGTATGTCACAGTCAATGCAGTTACTGTTGAAGGAGAACTGTATCGAACAATGATACGTGAAGTTCTGTAACTACTGTTGGAAGAACTTGGCTTCTCACACCTGCCCGTGAAACAGTCGCTCCTCTTACATTTTCTCTGCCAGACTGCTCTAAAAAAATGGAGATGTCGAGTGGCCGCCTCATTAACCTGATTTGGGATTATTTTGTAATTGTTCTGTGTATTATTCAGTGTAGTGTCCATTCGTGATATAATGGTTATACAACAAGTAAAGACCAGTTCAATCTTGAAATCGTACTTTTGAGTTAGTCGTCACTGCTAATATATTCTATGAGAGTATACGTTCAATAACTGCCCTTTTCTAGTAACTAAATATTCAAACGTGTTTCTTTCCACATATGTCTGTTCACATGTTGAGTTAAGTTTCCTTTAACTTTAGAGATGAAATGACAACCAGGATAATGGCACGCGAATTGAGGGTCCTTCCCACATTGATATTTTCTATGTTTCTGCAAAGATTGTTTATGACGATATCTTCGTAGGCATTTGTGACATTTGTACAATTTTTCATCACCTAAAACATACTTTAATTATTCACTGAATTAACAGAACAAAATATGGTTGTTAACTAATTCACTTCAAAATTTATAGTTTCCCCTTTGACATTTCTTGTTTTCAATCCAATAAATCGAGGCGAAGGCAAATAATTTATATTTGTCTGAAATGTTGTATGTCTTATTTGATCTATAAGATGTGGTTTTTAACAAATGTTAAAGCTTTCCATATGGTTCAACCGTCAGATGAAATTTAATCTGAGATTCTACTAAATATGAATCCAACAGAAGAGAAGCTGCAGCTTATTCGTCATTTTATATACAATCAGTACAAAACTATCTTTAATGATAATTTCCCTTTAATCAGTGTAGATACAAATAGAAAATATTCAAATAAAAGTTTTTATAATACGCCCAAAATTAAAAGCTTAAAAAAGTCTTTAGACAGCCTTTACACAGCTTCTAGAGCAAATTCCAAATACAAAAATGCATATAAGAACCTCAAAAAATCCTACGATGAGGCTTTAAAAGAGGCAAAAAAATGTTATTTCCAAGAAAGGGTCTGTAAATCAGACAATAAAAGTAAATCAATGTGGAATATTGTAAATACGATCCGTGGTAAGCAATCTAAGTCAAATAACTTTGATTTCTCAAAAAACCCTGAAGTACTTGCAAATGACTTTAACTCATATTTTGCGGAAATAGCTCCTAACTTGTGTAAGAGCTTGCCTTCCGTAGAATTTGAAAATTCTGTACCAAGTGTCGAAAATACGTTTTTTTTGTTTGATGTTACCAAAAAAGAGATAATGAATATAGCAAAAAAATTGAAAAATAAAAACAGCAGTGGTCATGATGAAATACCTTCATCAATATTAAAAAAGTCTATATGTTATATCGCGGAACCAATATGTCTTCTTTTGAATAATTCTTTCCGAATTGGCATGTTCCCGGATATTCTCAAAATAGCTCTTGTTGAACCACTATTCAAGAAAGGACAAGTTACTGACATGGGAAACTACACGCCTATTAGCTTGCTATCTTCCTTTTCTAAAATATTTGAAAAAATTTTAAATACAAGGCTTACAAAATTTTTTGTTAAGTTTGCTATATTTAACAAATGCCAGCATGGCTTTATGAAAGGTAAAAATATAGAAACAGCAATTCTTGAATTTACACAACGAATTTTAACAGCACTGGAAGATAAAGATATCCCTTGTGGCATATTTCTTGATGTTTCCAGGGCGTTTGATTGTGTTGATCATAATATTTTATTAAAAAAACTTAAAAAATATGGAATTAGAGGGAAACAGTTATCACTGATAGCAAGCTATTTAAGTGGCAGAAAACAAAGAGTAATGTTGAATGTTAATGGGAAGGAATATGTATCGAAAGAAGAGGTAATGGAAATGGGTGTTCCGCAGGGTAGCATAGTGGGTCCACTGCTCTTTTTAATTTATATTAATGATATGCCAGCTGCCATTGCCGATACTGAGGAAGAAATGGTAAACTTCGCCGACCATTCAAATGTATTAATTAAATTAAAAAATTTACTTCGTCTAAGTAGCGAACTATCCAGGATTGTGGCAGTGATTGAAAGTTGGTGTATACAAAATAAACTTGTTCTAAATAAAAAGAAGAATGACTGACTGCATGTTATTTACTACAGTTAAATCAATAGTAGATATACCGGAATCGGTTTGTATAAATATGGAAAACACAAAAATAGGCGAAAACTGCAAATTTCTGGGGATTTACATAGATCACACCCTCAATTGGACCAAAGAAATTGAGTACATATCTAAACGCCTTTCTTCGGTAATATACAGTATAAGAGTAATGAAACAGCAGTTAAATACTGAAACACTTAAAATGATGTATTAAGCCAATTTTCAGTCATTGTTACATTTTGGAATTATTTTTTGGGGTAACTCCACAAACACTAAAATCTTATTTACTCAACAAAAACGTATTTTGCGAGCCATTTTTGATCTGAAATTTCATCAGTCATGTAGGGGTGTTTTTAGGAAAAATCACATTCTTACCTTAGCGGGTCTTTACATTCAAGAATGTCTACTATTTAATAATTGGAGAAACAAAAAGTATATGACACTCGCACACTTGCATATAATTATCCCGTTCATAAATTGTCTCTAACAGAGAAGAATACGTTATATATGTCACTTAAACTTTATAATAGCCTGCCGAAAGTTTTACAGCTCTGTCAGGAAATAAAACAATTCAAAAAAGGAATTCATTTATTCCTTCTTGAGTTAGAACCGTACAGTACTCAGGAATATCTAAAACGAGATTGCCAATAAAATAGTAATATTTTGTTTTTATCTAATTTATTTACCTGTGTGTTCCTTTAACTTCTGGTGTTATTTAATGTTTTGTTTATCCAATTGTATTTATTATTGTGTGTAATTTTAAATTATTTATTTAATATTTACTTTAACTCACTTTTATCCTTAATATAGGTCAAATACATACTTCTTGTTTTTTGGTGACGTATTTCATTTTATTGTAACAATTTTTTTTTGTGACAATCATATTGAAATAAAAAGTATTCTTATTCTTATTCTTACATAAAAAACGGTAATTAAAAAGTCAATGATATATTATTGAATTGTCATGAGAGTTGCTTTTATTTGCGAAGTCGATCAAAATAGACTTTCTAGATTTGTTTACATATCTACAGGTAAAGCTAGAGAAGCGTGTTAAAAAAAAAGGGGTAAGATAATTTCACGGATTGTTGATTGATTCAACTTTGACAATTATTTTATGAATTGAATCGGGAATCTTTTAATAATTTTGTTATATAGAGTTCTTTTTTATATTTCGGCTACACGAGAAGACACCTCTTGTAAGCCAGAGATGTAATGGGTAAATAACAGTAGTTAGAATTTTTCTTTAACGTTTGGAGGTTATAGGCTGAAGGAAATACCGTTCGATAGCAAAATGAATTCTGGTAGAAAGAAGTTCGGCAGGTCTCGAACCTGACAATGAAATGGTCACCAGCCTGAGCTCGTTTACCCTGCGCATCTGGAATCTCTCATGGTGTAATTTCTGATGAGCACCAACCATGAAAATATCTATGAAAAGGGAGACATAGTTCTACGATGTTCTAGAAAGGTCAAATGTGCTGAACTCCAAACATGTGTGCAGTACTCCAGGACAGGAGTAATATACATTGTGCTATGCAGGTCATGAGGAGCTGCTGTAGATTTTGGTGCGGAATAGAAAACCAACCATATGCATATGGATATTGAGGACTTCATAGAGATAGTTGAACCTGACATCACCGGAGAATATACAAGCTTGACTTTTGGTTGCATTAAACTCTACTAGATTATGAGATCCCTATTTCAATATTCTTTACCAGATCTTCATTTATTACATCGAACTATCAATACCATGCAGATTTGGCTTCATTGAATGTTACAGGTGCTATAGAGAAGGAAGCGATATGAAATGTACCATCATGCTGTGTACGGGACATTCCTATATTTGTTTTACTTGTAGTTTCGCCCCGAGAGCAAGCACGAATTCCCAGAGCTGTTTTTTCTTGAAGGACCGTGTTCAATGCGCTTTGAACTCAAACATTTTCTTGTCGAACCAGTGACGTCAGTATTGAATGCGGTTCAATCCATAGTCAAAGTATACCAGGTCTGCCGGAGCCTCCCTTCTACTCTTTTTAAAATTTGTGTGCAAGCTGATTGGTCGTTTATTTCGATTATTTAATGTCATAGACGACGACATAATATGATGTTGTTACGTGCCGGCGACGAGCTGATGAGAGCAAGGCTGTGATTGGAGGAACTGAGTGACAGTCACCCAGTTCGAGAAACGATGGAAGGCTCCGGCAGACCTGGTATACTTTGACTATGGTTCAATACTAATTTGAATGCTTCCCTAACAACGGTTCGAACAAGAGAAGAGAGGGGAAATGTCAGATCATTCAATCATTGACAATTTTTTGACAGATGTTTCACAGAAGAGAAATACTGAACATAAACAATTTTCTTTGGTAATGGGTATGATAAGCTCCACTATGAGGAACATTTAATACGGGGCCATCTATCAGAAAGAGTAAATCTATTAGTCTGTTTCTGAAACCTGAACCTGAAGGCCTTGGTGTCAGACTCAGTCAAATGCTTCGGCGATATCCAATGCTACAGGTAGAAATTATCCATATTTTCAATGAACGTCTGCTATATATGTATCAAGTAGGCGAGGAGGTCATTTGGTGACGAAAGTCATGTTGTCGATCGTTCATAATTGTGGAGTTCTCTAGATATAGGATCAGCTCGATGTTAACTACTATCTCCATAATTTTAGATATCACAGATATAAGTGCAATTGTACTATAACTACTAGGAAAGATATTTTTATCGCAGAATTTCTTTCCTTATTAGCTCCTTTGCCTATTTTGCTATTATGATATTAAGAAAGAGTTGAGGAATGGTGCGCAGTTAAACGGATATAGTATGTGTGGTAAGGTTGGTATGTAATTAAAACTAGGCTTGCCCCGGCTGACATCGGCCTACTAAACGTCCCGGAGACAGTTGTCTCCATGTGTCGCAGGTTCGAATCCAGCGACTGCGGAATTTTTCCGAAGGCCCGAAAAGTGGTGAGGCAAGCCTAAGTGTCATCGAGATTGCCCTGGTCGTAAAATCGAGCATACCACACGAGGTGGAGTGTTCAGTGGGTTTATCTGAGGTGATTAAATGAATTCGGACTCAGGGGAGGCCCACACTACCTTATGGGATGTTACAGGCTCATAAGGTGCCCATAAAGAGTTTCACCACCTCCCAGGTCTACTACCCTGGATGTTCCATTCTGATCACACGACACTACTTTCTTTAATTGTAGAGTTTTTGGCAAATCTGTAGTCTAGCCCCTTTACCACCACTCTATAGAAAATAATATTGGGCAAAATTATTAATAGAAAGGCATAGCATTCGAAAAACAGAGAACACATCTCGTAATCTTCTTTCCGTTCTTTTGGAATTGATTGGACTCTAGTTGTCTTCCAGCTGGAAGGACATATTAGCCGTTTGGATATATTGTAGGAAGGATTTTACAAATTTAAAACTCGGAAAGATCTCATCTTTCAGCGTAAGTGTACTTTATGTAAGGCACGAGGTGTTGCGATGTCTCTGCCATCTATTGTATTTTGATGAAGTTATGAAAGAAAATGCTTTAATGAAACAGTTTACTATTTTATCTATACATTTATCAACCTGATATTTTCCTCGTCATTTTCAACTCGTGTCTTGTCAGATGTACCTTCAGATTTCCTTTTACTTTAGTGACGTAATTGCATCTGTCGTACGAACATCGAAATTGGGGCTCTTTTCCACACTCGAATTTTATGTGTTTTGCAAGGGAACGTTTGTGCACGTACATCTTTGGACAAGTGTGACATTTAAATCTCATATTTAAACCTAAAAAATTTTATTCGTCATTGATATAATTATTTACAAATCTTTAAACAAAAAATTATCACAACAGCACGTAACATGCACATATTTCCCAAAAAAAAGCTCAAATGATATAAAAAATGTATTACTTCCATTATTGGGCATCTTACGGATTAGGAACGACAACTTTTGTTTGTCCATCTGATTATCATTTTGTAACGTGTGTTAATAAGTGTCCTCGCTATGAGAAAATGGAATTTTTGATTTTATAACGAGAAACAGTTTTGAAATAGTCTATTTGAGAACAAAGTTTCATTGTTGAGTTGCCAATATTATATCATCACGACCAATACCGACATAATATTGAAATAAAGCACATTAGTACTTTTGGCATATATTTTCTTTAATGCGATTTAAAGATATCGAACACAACTGTTACAAAAGTAACTCATAGTGAAATCATTTTTCTAAAATAATACTACATGAGATCGTCTTTCTGTTAATACATGATAACACGAAAGAAAAATTCTAATAAATCACTTACTCTGATCTAATAGGGAAGGCAACGCAAAGCTCAAGGTAGATGGCGCCATCACAGCACGTCCCGATCTCTTTGCAGTGTTGTCAGTTTTTTTGGAAGAATTAAACTTGTATCCACATCTCTGACGATCGGTAGTTGTTCCACCATAAGTTTCAGAGCAATGAGATAGTAAATCACTTGGTGTGTTTTATTTTTGTAATTGTAATAACAAGCTTGATGGGCAACGCTTTATTTAGGTTTTTCGATGGGTACTCCTTGTGCAATCAACAATAATTGTAGTGGATGGATCTTTTTAGAACCACCAGGCACTTAAAAATTGACAAGTTCCCTACTTGCATAAAATTAATACAAGTAGTAAATATACCACCAACAGTAGTTTTACTTATATAAAAAGTGTAGAGAAAGCAAGTTTAGAACTTGACTGTGAAAAAAGTGACTAACTGAATTTCTGCACCAAATATGTGAAAAAAATCTGAATTGTCATTTTCTCTAATTCAGAATATTTTAGGAAACAACTTCTGTTACTATTCCTGTAGTTTCATAATCAATTAAAGAAGTTACAAAATGTTTAATTGTTGCATTTTCAAACAAATTAATGATTTCATTGCGGTGTTGACTGGTGACACTGCTTGTCGTTCGACCGGGATGTGCTATGGTAGCGCCACGAGTGGCGAGAACTGGCAGTCGCCTTTCCCATAGCTTCTAATGTGGAGACAGTTGAAATATTAGTAAAATAGAAGGTCCATGTCAGTGAAATCCAAATACGTTCTTGCCATACAGAAAAGTTATTATGGAAAGAACGTAATTTTGGAATATTTCTGATCATTGGGATAATCACAAAACTTTCATTGTCCGATTAAACCGATGTAACTTTGGAGATTTCGTATACATATTCATCAGACAAAGATATATTCATATATTATGTCGCAACAAATGTCTCTTAAAATTACTCTTAATCTTTGATTTATAAGTGCATCCTTCTACATTACACAAGTAATTTGGTTCTTTATTACATTCCAATCGCATATGTTTGAATAGATTACACTTATATTTGTAATGACGAGAACATGTTCCACATATGTAAAGTAGACCTAAAACAAAAAAAAGTTATAAGAAGAATAATAACAACAGCTGGATATCTTTGCACAAAATGAATTCAAATTCTTGGTAACTACTACAACAAAGTAGACATTTATTGAATTATGTAAAGTCAACAACAATTCTCTTTCAATATTACATGTTTGTAGATGAAATATCTTTCAAGGACTGGATTTATTCTATTTCTCGATGAATCCTCGATTTATGTGTTCAACGATGAACAATTCATATGAAAACAGATGTGGCGATTGAACCAGGTAGATACCAGTTAGGACTTTTTGGTTACCAAGTACAAGAGTTTACTCTGTAGGTACTTCTGTAAGATTTTCAATTTCACCCTTTATCTCAAAAACGTAGTGTGCTATGATAATTTTGTTTACGGCATCGTGAGTTTGATGAAAAATTAGCCCAGCTTATATTATCGATACAATTATTGAATAATGTTTTGTCAAATAGGACAGATGACTTTGGTAACCGAATGATGGACGAGTATACTCAATCAATTCCTCTATATACACCATAGAACAACCATAACTATACACATATAGAGGATATTGGTATACTTCATAATTCATAGAATACCTCTATGGTGTACTAATACCGGGATATCAAAAATTATCTTGGTCAAGGGTGGTTGTGGAATGTAAAACGTGTGTCTTACTTTAAATTTTTGACTATGTTTTGTTGTGTCAGAATCTGTTAAGTCAAATTAATTAATTTGAAGTTTCTAAAATTGCGAAATTTCGCAATTTTATACGAATGTTATAACACTCAGAAGTCTCTAGCGCTTTAGACTCCGGGATTTTCACTTGGCCTATCGAAATTAGAAGGTTCGAATTGTATAAAAACACAATTGCATGAACGCCAAACGTCCTATGTAATTAGCTACGAACGTAATCATTTTGACATATGCCTCGAGGAGCTCGCTGCGCGTCAGTAGGTATGAAATTTGTAGGTTATTGATGATGTCAGTGTGGCAGTGACATAATTATTTCAAACGTAAACTAAGACACACGTTTTAGATTCCACAACCACCCTTGACCAAGATAATTTTTGATATCCCGGTATATTTAGTCCTATACAACCCTTGGATGACTTCAGCTCTTCAACAATATTTTTGTCGGGCCTATTTATTCCAAATACACGTTGGTATGGGTGAATAGTAGTCTTGATAAGTTCAACATGTTTCAAAATAGTACTAGTTTGGATGGATCGTAAATAAGTGATGAAATGAAATCTTACTCAAACTTCATAAATCATTTTATTGAGTATTGATCAACAATTTAATTGAAATAGTCGAGTTTTGTGTTTGCTATAGACATGCCGTTTTAGAGAATGCTTCGATTTGGTTTTAAAATTACAGCCACCAATGTTGCAAGCGTATCGAGGTTCTCGATTACATTCGTATCGGATGTGAGTCCTCAAGTTTCTTGCATATTTGTAAGTTCGAGAACATGTGCCACATTGAAAGAGTTCTTCCGGGTGTCTGGGTGCTAAAAATAATCTTATTAATAAAATTATTTGCACTCGAATCTTCTTCAATTCATAAATCTAGAAACCTCTTAGTATTTTGAGCTTATTTTCTATGATACCTACTTCATTTTTTTTTAGTAGGTATAGGGCTGAATATTTTTCATGAGCGCCCCGAAATAAATATGAAGTAGAAATAGATTTTCTGTATTACTTAATTTGATAGATCTATCCAGGGCCGGATTAAAACTACGAGGGGCCCTAAGCACAACAGATTTTGGGGGCCCCTCCCCCCTTTTTTTTTAATTACTCTTTATTCATAGAATAAAATAATTTGTAGAGTAATATAATGCTCTAAATCGTGGAGAAGGTTATTGCCAGGAAAATAAGTACATAAATGAATATTTACACTATTAGTACGTCTTCTTAATTTGACATAATATACAATGCGTAACTACATTAATCACTTTTACAATTGCACTTTTGGAAACTTATCCGCTGAATGATTCGCTTATATCTAACTCACTTAGAACAATCCTTTCTGCACTTTCTAGCCGCAAAATATTTTATCATCAAAGCTGATTCGACATAATACATCAGCTTCCATGCACAGTAGTGCAAGCGAATCTAACCTATCCTGTCGCATATTTGTCATCACTGCACTTCCAAGATGAAGAGTAGTTATAAGCGCGAATTATTCGCCTTCAATACAAAATCAACCAATTCTTGACTATTTTTAGATATTACCAATCGTTAGGCATACGCAAACTTTTATATTCCAGTAATTTCTTTACTTCGTTATTTTTTCCCAGAAAAATTGTCATTATTAGTTTTTTAATTTTTTAATTTTTACAATTTCCGCGGGGCCCCCAAAATGCCGGGGCCCTAAGCTATAGCTTAGTCAAGCTTATGCTATAATCCTGCACTGGATCTATCTCTAACAAATGTTTGGCTTGATGAGAATCAAGTTTGTTATTTTTCCTATTGTTCATCCAACTAGAAAAAGACCTACCATTTTAACCAACATAAAAGTTTCGACAAAATCCACAATTTAACTTATAGTTCCAGATTTCACTCCTTTTTCTGACATCTTTATTATTTTCCAAATGTTGACCAAAATAACAACATCCTATCGATCAGATTGTGGTCGAAATTGTTGTTAATAGCTGTCTGTTTTATGATATTTAACTCCTTTTAAAAATTTGAACTGACATTGGAATTGATAGAAGTCTATGGATCATGGATCATTTCTGCATGCGCAGGGCGCAAGAACTCGCTCTGACCTTATTGCCGGCACCTGATATCTTACTTGTTCCATTCGAATTTCCTATCCTGTCTATCTAGTATACATGGTAAGGAGCTAATGGATGCTGATTGAACTGAACCATTAAGGAAGGAATAATGAAGGGAAAAGAATACGCAACTACTTGTGAAAATCAAAAGTTAATGATTTATTCTTGATTATCATATACTAGTACATGAAATATCAAAGCTTTAATTTAATCTAATCTTTGTAATAATAATAGACACACATTTTGGGAGTATTTCACATACATCTATTGAATAGCAGCTCAAAGAAGCTTACATAATGAATTTGTTGTGTTTCAATATGAGATGCCGCTTTAATGACTGTTTCGATTTCGTTTTGAAAATACATCCATGTTCTGGACAGAAGCATTTCGGTTCCACATTACATTCGAACTTCAAGTGGTATTTTAGATTCCTTACGTATTTATATGATCGAGTACATGTCGGGCACTTATGATAGACTGAAAAAGTAACATATTAGTGATATGAAGAAATCAAAAAAATATAAAATTATACGTTTGCTACACATTTTATATTTGTATCGTTGGAATTAAGTTCTAACATATCGCGCTATAGAATAAGTTAACAAGTGGTTTTGGATTTGCCCATGTTGAGTCAGTTTTCCTAGTGACAGATTCTTTTTTGTTCTTATCCAATCCTTACAATTTTGTTGAAATATTTGATGGGATTGTTTATAAATATTTCTGGCCTTATGGGAGGCAATCGACAACTTTTATTCAGTCGATGTACACTGCTTCTAAAAATAAGTATTCAAAATACGTTTCAGCAGGTTGATTTCAATTTACTTTTGATTAAGAGGAAATAGATGTTCTCTTGAGCTCTAAATAAAAAAATTAGAATGTGGGACAAAGTATTTGTGCTTACTTTTGAAGTTCAAGGTTCTTGGTCCACTGTTTTCGACTTTTCGGAAAGATTTTTCCCATTGATAAAGAACGAAAATTGATTTCGGTTGGATCAGTCTTTGAAACTTTGCTCGCAAAGGTTATGTGTTATAACACCCTATTGAATTTCAGGAAAAATATTGAGGAAATTCATCAATCATAAAGGTACTTAAATAGTTTACATCGTTTAATTAAACTCAAACTTACATTGATTTAACAGAAATTACAATCTTTTGAGTAGTCTACTAAGTAAATTTAATCAATGAAGGGGAAACAACATGACCACGGTTATATGCATGCCTCCTCAAATTACCCTTTATTTTAGTTCTGTAATTGCAATTGGGTTCGGGACAGCTAAACTGGGGTTCCTTGTTACATTCAAACTTTTGATGATGCCGTAGAGTATTCTTATATAGGTAGGTTCTCTCACAGTTTATGCATTTAAATTTGTTGGAAGCTGAAAACATTGTAGTTAATAAAAGGAATACTTTGATGTAGAAATCAAAAAAGCCTCTTCCCAAATAAAGATACTAGAAACTATCAAAAATCAGCTAGGAATGTTCTTTCTGTGAAAGACTGCAATTATTTCTAGTTGAATGACTTTTATTCGTCCATATAACGAGCATTATTTTCAGATTATGGGATGAATATCATGAAGATCAGCTACTATTCACAGAGCAGGAAAAAACCTAATCAATTCTGAGACGTTATATCAAGGCAACAGTTTGTTTAAAATACACCTATTTCTGAATCCACGGTTAATGTTTGCTCATTAATAACCAATGGACAATACGAACATTATTTGAAAGAAGTTAAATGATTTTGTTTAAAAAAAATTAATTGTCTTTTCTAAACATTGAAGAATTATTAATTGATCTATTCGATTCGGTTCATATTCTCAAATGTGCAAGCGGTAATTGACTAAATTCAAAACCCAATAAAATTATGCAGTATGCCAACTTTGACTCAGGAGGCGAGGACATTGCCTCATTTGTTGCTAAAAAAATGCATGAACTATAACATGATAAATTGTTAAAATTTGGATGTTATTTGAATTTGAGAGCACTACAAGGGCAAGGTAAAAAGTCCCTAAGAAATGAAACAAGAAATAATTTATTTGGTAGAAACTTATTTTATTTCTCAATATAATCAATCTCCTTGTAGCACGATACAGTTCGTCCTACGTTTTTTTTTTAATTTTTCGATTACTTCCAAATGATACGATTTCGGCATATCTTTGAAAATAGGAGTTTGTTTTAGCGATGAGCTCATCGTTGGAGCCAATCTCTTACCGCCAAGCCATTTTTTCAAGTTTGAAATTAGATAAAATCGCAGGGGGGGGGGGGGGCAATTCTGGACAATATAGTGGATGACGAACCAATTTGTAGCGTAATTCATGTAATTTTGCCATTGCCATTGCGGACCTGTGCGCCGGTGCGTTGTCCTGGTGGAAGAGCACTTTTTTCTTCAAATCGGCGTCGAATCAATCCAACAGCTCTGCATAATATACGTCGGTGATCGTTTTGCTTTTGACAAGGTAATCGATATAGACGATACCCTGTGCATCCCAAAAAACTGTTGCCGTGACTTTGTTGGCCGATAAGCCCACTTTGGCCTTTTCGGCTTCGATTTGCCAGGACAAGTCCACTGTTTCGACTGTTCTTTGGTCTCTGGGGTGTTGTGATGGATCCATGTTTCGTCCACGGGTACGAAACGGCGCAAAAAGTGCTTATCACGCTTGAACACCACCAAATACTCCTTTGAAGTTGTCACACGGTCGCGCTTGTTGTCAACAGAGAGCAAATGCAGCACCTATCTAGTAGATAGCTTTCTCATATTCAAAAATGTATGCCAAATGTTCCATACCCATTCAGATGAGATGCCCATAGCCTCAGCAATCTCTTGCATTTTGACTCGCCGATCGTCCAATATCATACCATGCATTTTATCGACGATTTCTGGCATTGTAACCTCAATTGAACGACCAGAGCGTTCGGCGTCCTTTGTGGTTATACTACCACAACGAAAATCAGTAAACCACTTATTAATCGTTCCAATCGATGGTGGAGAGTTCACATAATTTTCAACAAGCGATTCGGTTTGCGTAATATTTTTTCCACCCAAGAAATTATGTTTAATCAAGACGCGAAATTCACTTTTTACCAAGTTTATAAAACTCTTCAACGTTGATTGCTTTCGATTGGTGTTAAAACAGAACTGAATGATATATCAGTCTGAAAATTTTAATGCTTCCTAGTTAAAGATGGTACATCACGAATGTCACATCGGATTTTCGATTGTGGGGCCATCTGTTTTATTTTTCAGGGATTTTTCACTTCGCCCTCGTATATTCTACATATTAGAAACGTCACGATTTCTGGCATTGTAACCTCAATTGAACGACCAGAGCGTTCGGCGTCCTTTGTGGTTATACTACCACAACGAAAATCAGTAAACCACTTATTAATCGTTCCAATCGATGGTGGAGAGTTCACATAATTTTCAACAAGCGATTCGGTTTGCGTAATATTTTTTCCACCCAAGAAATTATGTTTAATCAAGACGCGAAATTCACTTTTTACCAAGTTTATAAAACTCTTCAACGTTGATTGCTTTCGATTGGTGTTAAAACAGAACTGAATGATATATCAGTCTGAAAATTTTAATGCTTCCTAGTTAAAGATGGTACATCACGAATGTCACATCGGATTTTCGATTGTGGGGCCATCTGTTTTATTTTTCAGGGATTTTTCACTTCGCCCTCGTATATTCTACATATTAGAAACGTCAAAATGTTAAAGTAGCCCTAAGGTATTTAGTGAATATGTCATACAGGCTCTCCATTAGTTTGGTTGAAATATAGAGCATTCTCCAAATCCACAGTCCAGTTTATAAATATTATATTTCTGACTCTTAATTGCCTATGTATTCATTTTAGGCTGTTCTTTTTTTTCTCACTACACAATACAAGTGTGTACTCACTTAGAGTGTGGGAGAAAAAAAATATTCATATACTCACTAGAACGTGAAATCCCTCGATTGAATGATATATTTTCGAAATTTTTTTGTTTTAGATGATATGAAATTGTTTACATTGAATGTTCGATAGTTAATATTAAGTGTATAATTAATTAATATTTATATTTTAATAAATGAAATGAATTAGTAATATTTATAGTAATTCTAATAGGTAATGTTACATCAAACTTTAATGCTAGTTGTAACCGTCAATTTTAATTTCTAATTTATATTTTTTAATTTTCAATATTGAGATACTATATAATTTTTGTATACTATTGGGGATTACCCGTTAAATAAGTAGATCTATATAAATAAATATCAACTTGATGGGAAATAATTAATCTAAAAACTCCCCTCAAAAGGGACATTTTCTAGGAACCTATCGTCAAAGGCAACTTAGAGGATGATTCGAAAATCAAGTTTTCAAGAAATTTATTAAATTGGTTAGATACGTAGTCTAGTTCGGCTTTAAATAAATCAACAACGCCGAAACATACTGAACAGTCACACACAGTTCACGGCATAATTTAAATTACATATTCGCAATGCTAAATTACATATAATTGTATAATATCATTTTATTTTTGCATTCGTGTGGTCAACATATAGGTTGAAGCTGTATTCGTTCCAATCTATCCATATTTTTCACTCGCAGAACTTATTCTCGATATTGAATCCATTTATTTTGTATGATATTAGAAGATGAATCATTAAAAATTTTGTTTCGTTACAGCAAACTATAATTAACATCGA
Organism: Endomychus coccineus; assembly: GCA_958510875.1. Classification (NCBI taxonomy): domain Eukaryota; kingdom Metazoa; phylum Arthropoda; class Insecta; order Coleoptera; family Endomychidae; genus Endomychus; species Endomychus coccineus. The sequence goes on from OY294067.1 coordinate 289,350,153, forward strand.
CATGGTTTTCATTATTAATTAGAAGGAAAGGCGAAATACATACCTGAGACTGAAGATGAATTTAATACTTAAATATATTGGTGGCCGATTAAAATAGTTCGATTCGCTTATTTATTACTAATTAACCTCGAGTCACGCACTTAACATTACGCAGTATCTAATAAATCATATCAAATGTGCGGGAGGATGACATCTTTAATGCTATTTGGTGGGATAGAAGATAACGAACACCCGTTGATTTGTATAAAACGTTTAAAGATCATTGTGACTCTGTTTTTGGTTCGTTTAATATTAACAAGAACACTATAGAGAATAGACTGGAGCAAACTACACTGGAAGGGGTCGAGTCAAATAAACCACGTAAGGGGACGAGGACGGACCTCCGAGCAAACAAACGCTATTGCACAGATTAGGACGCCAAAGAAGACACTAGGAATAAGAGATGAAACATCCTGTTCATCCCTGCGTGCGAAATGAGAGGAAAATGGACGGAAACAGTAAATCATACTAGGTACACCCATATAGTTATTATAACAATAGTGCGTGTTATGCAGTAAAAGCTTATCTGCAAATTGTGTAGGTGAAAAAAGTGAAATGATCTGTCTTTCTCTGTCTTGCAATATGGCGCCTTTTTGCGCACAAACTCGCACAAGATATACTATACCGGGTTCACATTAATTTATTTCCATTGATTCGCAAGTGGGATTTAGCGCTGCTGAAGACTGCACGGAATTATAATGCTAGACACAGATAGAACGCTCTTTCCCTCCCTCATTTTTGGTGGGAAAAGCCATTGATGTAGCTATCGGTGAGACTCGGTTTTCGATACAAATATGCTAAAGTAAGTAGTTAGTCTGTCGGCTAACTAATACATCTAGGAACGGGAGTGAGCCTTTCGATTCAACTTCCATGGTGAAAAAGATATTGAGATGTGATGAATTCAAATGAATGAGGAAGGGAACAAGATTTTCGCGACCATGTTGCCAAATAACAAAAGGGTCGTCGACATATCTAAACCAACATTTCGGCTTGAGAACGGTAACCTCATATACAAAACTCGGCAAATGTGAATTTTGCTGTGGTGACACTGATCGATCTGGAGAGGACTATACCATCTTTGTAGTATTATGTACTGTAAGCGTCCATATTATGACTAATCACGCACAGAGATCTGGGTAGGAAGTTTTGTATCCTGTCTCTAGTCTTCTTCATTGCTGAGGCTTCAATAACTTGGCAAATATATAGGTTTGTGGCTCCTCGGATTTACTGTGTGATCTATGCTGCCTACAACCTTAGGTATTTTAGATATATATTGAATGAGATTTAATTTTCAATTTTCAAAGTATTTTTTGCACTGGATTCTTCGCTAATAACGATGTATATTTTGAAGCTTCCTGTTATTTAGAATGTTACAGGACGATGAAGAAAGATGAATCTTTCACAAGCTGATGTTGAAAGAGTGGGTAACCTACCCGTGTATCCATGGAAAAAATCCACTTGGAATTAGGATTTGAGAAATTGCAGAGATTATTGAATTCGTCAAAAGTTTATTCCGAATTTAACATGTGTTAGCTTATTTATAAATTGAGATAAGATCAGAATGGCAACGGTGACGACCTTCTCCATGTCTCTTCAAATTCCCTTTGATTTTAGTTTTGTAACTACAATTTGGTTCGGGGCAGATGTATTGAGGTTCTTTCTGACATTCATATCTCACGTGATTGTACAGCGTTCTCTTTAATCGATAAGATTTGTTGCAATTTCCGCACTGGAATTGATCTGAACCTGAAAATGATGCTATTAATAAGTTCAATGGATAAGGTATTCGTCATTCTTATACTACCCACCTTTGTTGTCTAAATGATTCAATCCCGATAAAATTCAGGAGAATCATAAGGAATGCTTTGAACGCTCAAAATGCAAAGTACCTAACTAAGCTACTTATATTTGGAAGTAACTACTGTATTATCTATGGTAACTACTCACAAGCTACTTAGCACAAAATCAAGAGCAAACTAGAAATGTGTTGCCGCTTGGAGATAGATAAATGGTGTATGTGGCAAAGTTACTCTTCCCAAATCATTCGATTTGGTTACTGATTTGTATATAATTGTTTCACATTCTATAAGGTACTTTTCGCATTTGTGTAAAGATAATGAAATGAATTATTTATTCCATCAACTTTAGACAACTAAATGATATTCAAATTAATAAAGAAAAATTTACCTAAATATACAAAAACAAATTTTCCACTTCTGGGAATCGAACCCGAGCATACTGACTGGGAGTGCGATGTCTCAAACCCTGGGCAACACTTGTTATAAACTGTTAAAGAACAAGCTAGAGTTTACTTCAATAATTGTTTTTGTTGTTGTTGTTATTGAACAACAGTTTTGAATCGATTCAATGTATACTTTGGGAGTTATCTTTTTTTATAATTTTCAACCCTTCAGCAAAGGGTATGTTTATTTCACGATTTCACTGAAAAACAATAGGGTTCGCCACCGAGCAGCAAACGTTTGTGTGTCAAAATACTATGGTGCAAAATTTCTTGCTTTAGGACTTTTTTTTAACGATTTTTTAAGTAGCTTGAGTAATAAATATACTAACCAGAAGTTGTTTCGCTTTTTCATAGAGCCCATCGGCAGAAAGAGGAAGTTTGCATTGTTACTGAACTATCCTCTAACGAAGCTATACATACCGAATAATATAATGCTAGAGACAACCGAAAATATCAAACGCCATCTACAATGTACAACATTGACGTTTCTCGAATTTACCAGGGGCAGACCGGCAACAGTCAACCGGCGCTGGAGTTTAGGACGTGCAGGACAGGATACATGTATTCATTATAATCATGTTTGGGAAAAAACTTGTATACCTACTACAGATTAGAAATATATAATAAAATCTTGAATAGATTTTCTAAACATAATTCCTTTCTCAACAACCTTTGTATCCGAATGTCAAATTGACGAGACCTTTGAAGGATCCAAAAATAGCCTGCTGCTAGATTCTTGTATCAATAGTGTTGTCTCAAATATTTGATCAACTAAAATTTCCATCACATTGTCAGTATTTCACGAGGAGCATAATATATGAGAGAAATAAAACTATCGTTTTTACTCAAAAATTCTATTTCTTAATCGTTGGTTACCAACTAATATTGAGACCTAGTCCAGTGAATGAAGCATTTTTACTATCAATTATTTTCCAATAAATGGATTTTTTATCAAATTTGATATGTGGCTTCCTGAAGGGTCCATGATATTATTAGAAATCGGGAAGCCCCAATCAAACATTTGAGGAGTTATTATTGAGTAAAGTGTTCGAACTTATGAAAAAGAAAGGAACAAATGATGTACATGGATTTTTGGGACCAAATGCAACTTTTTCACTCTTATATGTGAAAAATGCACCCCTCTCCCGTTATAGCCCTTTTAAAGCGAGGGCAAAAAACCATATAAAAGGAAAATATTTAAAAATAATAAGACAACATTTGTCGTCGAAAAATACAAATTTTTTGTTCCTCTAACTTTTCACTGAAAATAAAAAATTCCGAATTTTCCTGAAGACACCCTGGACCTTTGAAAATGTCTGGAGCATCTAGCTTAATGCCACATAAACATGTTTCATCAGCACTTGTCAGAGCTGCCTGTACTACTGTAAATCAGGATTAAGGCTTGAAATGTTCCAAATCGAAATATGTTTTTCCGATTTTGATGAAATTCAGAGCAGGTTTTTTGGGGTTGCTGATCAAGAATTCGCCATCAAAATTTAAAATTCTAACCTGTTGATCCAATATGTAGGCTCACTGAAATTGGAAAATTCGACTACCCCAAACTGTATCAAAATGGAAAAAAAAAATTTATATATGGATTTTTGTCTTCAAAATAAAGACTTTTATTCTTGTAATTTTTTTGAAAGTAATGCATGTCCTTCGAGATACAGGAGTGGGGAGGAACCTTAAGTATGAAGTGAATTAAAATGATTGTTAGTTGTTAAAAAAAATAAAATTAAATACTTTTGGTTTATACTCTTTTTTTAAACAATTATTATGCAAGAAATATGGAGGAAAAACAATTTGAATTACTTCTACGAGCATTAGTGAAATATGTTTATTGTTAACATACATGTAAATTATTTTAAAGTTTAGTGTGTTTGTACGTTTGTGACAAAATTCATCAATTCATCATTATTTTACAATAAATTTTAAAATCTTAACTTGGAATGGGTGCATTTTTACGAAAAAATTGTATGGGTCAAAAACTTGCATTATGGACCCAAAAATCCGTATATTCCATTTTTTATCCTATTTGACAACTTTTTTTTTTAGTGGGGCGTTCTGAATCGAAACATCTACTATCCCTTCAGGAACCAAAGATCAAATTTCATGAACATTCGTTCATTGATTAAAAATTGATACTATTTAACTTTTTTCAGTTTCATTGGCTGGACTACCCAGGTTTTTTGTGTGCTTAAATCGTTATAAGCACATTTTTGTCTTATTGAGATATATTGCCTCTGAGGACCGTCCTGATTGGAATATACCTCAGAATAGATATATGATAATATTACCTATACCTTCTAGACATTAGTAACTGTGAATCGAACTCTTAGGCTTCTTAATTTATTCAACAAAATCAACTTGTTCTTCATTAAGCAGATGGTTTAGTATAGTTGATAATTTGGAAAATGCACAATTTCTCTTGAGGTATAATGTATTTTCCTCTCATTATGTGAAAAAAAATCGAAGTTTCGAAGTACACTTACTGTTTTTATAAAACACAAGTTAGGTGGTAATATTCTTTCTACGCATGCATTAATCGTCTGCCTAAAAGTCCGGTCACTAATGAAATAATAAATTCAGAATACATAATATAATATGATATAACATGATATAAATAAGATGAATATAAATGAATAAATAAACTAATATTAAATTAATATAATTATCGATTTACTTAACATAAAGAAATTAAATTATGATAATAAATATTAAATGGCTTGGATAACTAAGATTCATGTTTTAAAATAAACTGGAAATATTTTCCAAAAGCTTTTCATGTTTGTTATACGATTACAAGAAAATTGTAATATTGCATAAGCCTCTTCGTGAGGAGATTGGGATGAAAACTTACCAGTATGTCAGATTGATTTTTCGATTTTGATTTTGACAATTTTTGTAATTGTTAGTACAGCCATACCTAATGACAAAAAAATAAAATTTCACACCGCTAAATCTTTAAATTCCAAAATGTTTTCAGTGAAATCTATTTTTTTAGTGATATTATGTTTTCGCAGTAAATGCTTTTCAACGTGAATTTTCTGATATCCCCTATAATAACACATCCCACATGCAAATCTTGGCAGTTTTCCACATTCGTATTTCATATGACGGGCGGCTGTTGATTTTTTTGCATAAGTCTTGCAACAGTTTTTACAAGCAAACTCCTTTTTTTCGAAATAGTAGATACCTGAAAACATTTAAATGAAAAAGAAAACCAAAAAGAAATTAAAATAATCCTATTGGTAGGTATATACAAATTGTAAATAATATAAATAAAAGAATATACAAAATAATAAATATTGAATTAATGTGTATTCCGACTCCTGATAGTTAAAACCAAAACCAACATCCATCTACTTCGAACTTATATTACTGTACAACATTTTCAATAAGTATTGTAGAAGAATACAATACATGATGTTTTATATAACTGTTAAATTCCAAAATTTGAATGTTTTCACTACAATTTTCTTATATACAAATGGAGTTCCTCATAGTGAAATGTAACTCTCTAATAGGGCTATTTTCATGATGAAATGAAATACTCATTACTTGATTTACTCATATATTAATGAAGACGTTGATAGTTTCGGTACCAAAGCATAATTTTCGAACGATACAAACTATAGTTCGTTCAGAACCAATTGGCAGTAAATGTAAACAAAGACACGTGCCCTGTACATGGTTTCATTTAGGCGGTGGTTTATTAAATGGGTATTTACTATTTAATTATAATTGATTGTAACTTACAACCTCTGAAACAAAGTAAGTGACATATGAACCCTGAAATTGACCAGTAATAAAACTGATATATAATTATAAATGATGTTTGAAGATGTAATACCTATTACTGCGTGACTGCCTATTGGTAAAAATATTCAAGGGAGACTGTTCAAGATTGTAATTTAATTAAATTATTTAGAAATATAATTGATAACTAATTATCCTAATGAATAATACAAAATCCAAAAGAGATAAATTCAAATTTTTCAAGTCTGTAAACATAGCTGAGGAAATTGTGATGCCTCATACATTTTCCATCTGAAACACCTTGGCTCGAGAAACATGATTTGTCAATCGACAGACATTTATACATGGTGTTTAATACTTCATTCCATATTCAGAAATTTAGTTTATATTTGAACTTAGCTACTATTTGATTTAGAATAATCATTTGATGCTTTACATTTTTTTTGCTTCAAATCTTTAGTCCGTTATCATTATCATTTCGATGTAAGCTCTTGCTACATACATAGCGTTATACTTTTGCTACATAACAGTGTTAAGGAGAAGAACACCATAATTCCTATTTCAGTAAAACCTCCTAGGGGTTGAGGATTAGGATTAAAAAGGAGAAAGGGAATTGCTATATTAGAAAAATAATAATCAACCATCCAAAATTAATTTTATTTGTTCTTACAATTACTACAATTCCATTTTATGGATTTATGAATAATGGAATAATTTGATTCTCAGTATCAAGTAATCATAATTAAAAAGTTATTAGCAGATACTGGTTTCCTCTCGAATCATTCGATTATTTTATATATTTCAACTACTTTATTGAAAGTAATGTGTAGCTTTCAAGAAGAAGTCATTTCCGACTTATTCTCATTATCTAGTACAGTGGTGGGCAAACTAAAGCCTGTGTTTAGATTGGATGTTCATCACGTAATAACTGATTCTATTCAATAGGTGTTTTTATGAATAAGTGTCCATAGTCGAGTCAAATAGGTATTTCATTACGAAAATCAAAGATATGGACCGATTTTGATGGAACAAAGTGCATTCGATTCGGGATGACGTCTAGAAAAAAGCTTACCGGAAAAATTAGTGGGGGTTTTCGGGGTCGCTGATTACGATTCTGAACTGAGATTGGCCAAAATCGAACTCCCTAGCTGGTAATTGGTCACTTTAATTGGACAAAGTGACCATTTTTTTAAATTTCATCCAAAATAGCCAGGAAAAATCACTCGGGGGTTTTTGGGGTCGCTGATTACGATTCTGAACTCAGATTGGCCAAAATCGATCTCCCCAGCTGGTAATTGACCAGTTTAATTGGACAAAATTGATAATTTTCTCTTAATTTCATCGCAAATAGACAGGAAAAATTACTCGGGAATTTTCGGAGTAGCTGAGAACGATTCTGAAGTCAAGTTGTTCAAAATCGAACTCCTCAGCTGGTAATTGGCAGGCTTAATTGGACAAAATTGACCAATTTCCAAAATTTCATCAAAACTAACAATTTGACTTCGGACTCGTACTCAGCAACTCCGAAAACCCTCGAGTAATTTTTCCTGTCTACTTAAGATGAAATTAAGAAAAAATGATCATTTTTGTCCAATTAAACTGGCCAATTACCAGCTGGGAAGATCGATTTTGGCCAATCTGAGTTCAGAATCGTAATCAGAGACCCCAAAAACCCCCGAGTGATTTTTCCTGGCTATTTTTGATGAAATTTAAAAAAATGGTCACTTTGTCCAATTAAAGTAGCCAATTACCAGCTGGGGAGTTCGATTTTGGCCAATCTGAGTTCAGAATCGTAATCAGCGACCCCGAAAACCCCCAACTAAATTTTCCCAATAATTAGCCAAAAATTGGTAAATTTTTCGTTTAAAAAAAAAATAACAAATTTGCACAGAAAACTAACCGGTAAGCTTTTTTCTAGACGTCATCCCGAATCGAATGCACTTTGTTTCATCAAAATCGGTCCATATTTTTCGATTTTCGTAAGTCCTATTTGACTCGACATAGGTGTCAATATTGTAAGTTATTTAGATTTTAGACAAATCATTTTCCGTCTTGAATAAATTATGGAAAAATACAATTTGTTAGAGTTTCCATCACAATATTCGTGATATGTGATATGATATTTTTTATATTATATTTCATTATTCAGATTTTAGAGAAATCATTTACCGTCTCGAGTAAATTATGAAAATAAATATTTGTTTGTGTGGCCCGCTCTTCCATTCAAATTTATTTTTTGGCCCACAGCCAAAAAATTTGCTCATCCCTGTCTAGTGATATTAGAAACAAAACAGAATTCGAAACTACCTAATCGATTCATATTTAATCAAAAAAACAAAAAATATATATCATTCTGAAATTGTTGACAAAGCAACTGCGTTACTCATAATAATCACTCTGAAAAATCACTATTCTTAATTTTCATGAGCTTTAATACGATTCGGAGGTCATATTGTACATCGAATTGTGTTTTTTGGAATTCAGGTGAGTTTTCAACGAGTCTTTCCGATGAGTGCTGTAGGAACACAAAGGACATTTGAACATTTTCGTTTTTCCACATTCGTACTTCTGATGTCTTTGTAAATGGGTTTTATACTTATAAGTTTTCCCACAATTTTCGCATGAGAAACGCAGCGCGGACCATTCTCCTGAAAATACACTTTATTAATATAATACAAATATAGCGAGTTGATTTCCACACTTTTACATGATTAATTTCGAATGACAATACAAGTTATACACAGAGTAATATTCCTTCGGATCTTCTCCTGCTGCTGAAATGCTTGAATCATTGCGTCAATCTTCAAATACCCAACAAAAATATTAAATAAAAGTTACTTATTTAGGTAAATAATAATCTCAATTTTTCAAAAACTAGAAAAAAAACGTGGCCTTTGAAACAAACAAATAATCTATACTTATATATTAATAATTCAAAATCTAAAAAGACTCAAATGTCTTGTACATAGGACAAACTGGACGCAGTTCAGTTCATTTGAGAAATTACAGGCTCAAAAAAGAAGAATTTAATCACAACTTCATCCCAATTTTGTCTTCAATCACGATATTTTATATTTCAAAATAAAAAGGACATAAGCTCAATATTGCAGAATCGATAGAAATTTCAAAACATTGAAAAAACGATAGTAACATAATATTAAATCGATATTCATACTTCACCACCTGTCAATTTCTGTAAATAAAATCCCACCCAAATCATTTCTACCCTCTTCCCTCAATTTGAACCACATTTAGATTGACTTCTAATATTCAACGACATAATTAGTTGATATCTCCTAGCTTCAAGAATGCCACAGTGTAGTGGAACAATTTGTCAGTATTAATTCTAAATTAATTGTTACAAGCTTTGTGTAAATTTGAGTAACTTTCGAAAGATACTAACCCCTTCGTAGGGTTAGAGTGAAAAATTTCACAAGATCACAATTCAAAAGAAATGGAAATATTGAAAATCTGGTAAATGTTTCAGCTCATTTGGATCATCTGCATAAAGGATCAGCCTAGTCTAAATGTGTTCCAATCATTTTATGAATAATAATTCACTTTTTTATGAAACTTTTTGGATGCTAAGCAATTGCAATACGAGGGCGAGGTTCCTGAAAATGAAACAAGAAATGATTTATTTGGTCAAAACTTATTTTATGTCTCGACATAATCTCCTTGTAGCCTTGGTGGAAGAGCACTTTTTTCTTTGCCAAATGCCACCGCTTTCGCTTCAAATTGGCGTCGAATCGATCCAACATATCTACATAATATAACGCCGGTGATCGTTTTGTCCTTTTCAAAGTAATCGATATGGGTGATATCGTGTGTATCCCAAAAATCTCTCGCCATGATTTTGTTGGTCGATAAACCCACTTTGGTCTTTTTCGGCTTCGATTGGCCAGGAAAGTCCACTGCTGCGACTGTTCTTTGGTCTTAGGTGTGTTGTGATGGATCCATGTTTCGTTCACGGTTACGAAACTGAACCAAAAAGTCCTTCTTATCGCGCTTGAAAATCGCCAAACACTCGTTTGAAGTTGTCACATGTTCGTTCTTGTTGTCAACAGAGAGCAAATGCGGGACCAATTTGTCAAATAGCTTTATTAAATTCAAAACTATATGCAAAATGTTCCGTACCTGTTCGGTTGAGATGCCCATATCCTCAGCAATCTCTGCATTTAACTCATCGATGGTCGAAAATCATATCATGGATTTTATCGACGATTTCTGGCGTTGTAACGTCAATTGAACGACCAGAACGTTCTGCGTCCTTTGTGGTCATACTACCGGGATATCAAAAATTATCTTGGTCAATGGTGGTTGTGGAATCTAAAACGTGTGTCCTACTTCACGTTTGGAATAATTATGTCACTGTCACACTGACATCATCAATAACCTACAAATTTCATACCTATTTATTTCAGTTGTAAAACAGTAATGAACTACAAATTATGAAATAATTATGTGAACTTTGAACCTTTTCAGAGGTCGTGATAGCCACAATCCGGGTCAAAAACTGTTTTGAAATAGTTAATTTTCCTTAAATCGAATGACGTTCACGTGAGAAGCCCGTAGCACGCGAGTTAGAAAAGTGCAAACTGTGTACCTAATACGGCTTTACGACGACTTTTCGCGTGCCGTTTTCGCTCCATGTAGTTAGATTTAGTATCGGACCGTGCCCGACGGTCTTTCTTTTTTCGATAAATATCCATTAAATAGGAAACTTTAATTAAAATAGAAACAGGTACTCTCAGGTCTCAACTACGCGCGTTTAACGTGCGACGTACCAAAGGGAATTTTCTCGCGACTAAAATATACACGAAGCGGGTAAAAGCTAGCGGCCCATAGCCAAAAACACTTTATTACAACTAGCGCCGGTCGCACGGAGCAAGAAACGGCCTCAAATTAACAAGACCGAGGTAAAATCTATAAACTCGTAACTTACGCGCAGCGGGATCCTCGAGGCATATGTCAAAATGATTTCGTTCGCAGCTAATTACATAGGACGTCTGGCGTTCATGCAATTATGTTTTTAAATAATTCGAACCTTCTAATTTCGATAGGCCACGTGCAAATCTCGGAGTCCAAAGTACTAAAGACTTCTGAGTGTTACAATATTCGTATTAAATTGCGAAATTTTTGATATCCCGGTACATACTACAACGAAAATCACTAAACCACTCGTGAATCGTTTCAATCGATGGTGAAGAGTCCCCATAATGTTCAACAAGCGATGCTTTGGTTTGCGTAATATTTTTTTCCAAGCAAGAAATAATGTTTAATCAAGAAGCGAAATTCACCTTTTTCCATGTTTACAAAAATCTTCAAGGTTGCTTGCTTTCGATGGGTGTCAAAATAAAACTGAATGACATATCAGTCTATTTACAATTTTTCAATGAATAAAATTCAAATCGTGATTAATAAAGATTAATTTTATTTGGTATACAAATAATGTACAAGTAAATACAAAAGCGAAGAAATTCTATAAAGAAAAGTTTTCTATGTACAGAAAAGTAATATGAAATCGACTCATCCAGAAGAAACTTTCGGTAAAGCTCTAGGTAAAATGTTGTGCACAGACACCATGTGTGTCAACATATTATGCTTATGTTTGAAAATCCGTTGACAGAATGGGCATGGCACACTGCCCTTTTTATTACATTCATATCTTTGATGTCTCAACATTGTGCTTTTATATCTGTAATTCTTGTTACATCCACTACATGTGTATTCTTGTGAATCTAAAAATAAAACTCGATTAGAATGTACATTATTTTATTATGATATTTTTTCAAATGCTAACACATACAATAATACATGTTGTCAATATCTTCCTTTTAAAAACACTGATGCGGAACATGCAGTGATTCAAGAAGAGCAGTTGTTAGGAAGGATCGGTTTTATATGGATAAGTTGCTGTATCCAAGGGGTTTTTCAGATTGTACAAGATCATAACAAAGGAACAAAGATGTAGTTCGTCAATAGCTTCTACCATCATCCTCAATAAAATTAAGAAGGTCCATATATTATAAACATAGCCGAAACTGTAATCTTATGCTCAATATTAACGTATAAACTACTTTTGGTATGGTTCAATTTATATGCAAGTACAACTAAGTCGGCATAAATATATTTAATAAACAATAATAAAGATGATCAGAAGATGGACGGATATACCAACATGCATCTACATGGTGCTTGATGCTTTCTAGATAGACTTTAGAAGATAGATCATTAGAAAACCCTCATTAGTAACTATGTTTTTTGAGTCGTTGAGATAGAGCATGTAGTTACCGTTTATTTTAACAACGATTCTAGACCTAGGTATGAATTATATATAAATTTTCGGGAAATAGGTCACACTAACACATATGTTCATTATTTTCGTCTTTACAGATTTATCAAGTCTGAAACGGGATTTATTAAAACTTATTAAAACAACTAGTTTTAGGAAATCCCGTTTTAGACATAATAAGTCTTCTGATGATGGTCGTGAGACCGAAACGTACGTAAATACGAAAATAGTAAACATATGTGTTAGAGTGACCTGTTTCCCGAGAATTTATATATAAGTTAACGTTTATTGTGATCTAACCTAAGAAATATGGATTCGTGTAAATTATTACACTCATTACCACTTGGTAGGCAACAATTGGTAACGTTGTCGTCAACAATATGAAATTTGTAACATTACCGGTTGATATAGGAGTAACATAAGGACTAGTTATGAAACCAATTTTGTTTTCAATTTTTATCAATGATCTTCCACAAAATTGGAGTCACAACACGTCCTGATTGTGATCAGTTTGAATTACAGTTAGCTGACATGCAGTCAATATTGTAGGACTGGTTTACGTGTAATAGGATATTAAATTATTATGTTTCACTAAGATCTCTTTTTGTAAAAAATACATCTTCTAGGGTCAAATTCTTGGACCTCAAATTGGATCTTGGTTTGATCACAATTGGTACTTGTTATGAGACCAATTTTGTTTTTAATGTTTATTAATGATTTTCGCCAAAATATACCAGGGGCAACGCAAAAGTAGTCATGCTTGCAGATGATGCAATTGGAGTCAGCACAGGTCCTGATTGTGATCGATACTGCAGGACTGGTTTACGTGTAATAAGACATTAAATTATTATGTTTCACTAAGACCTCTTTTTGTAAAAAATACATCTTCTAGGGTCAAATTCTTGGACCTCAAATTTGATCTTGGTTTGATCACAATTGGTACTTGTTCTCGTCAATAATATGAAATTTGTAACATTACCGGTTGATATAGGAGTAACATAAGGACTAGTTATGAAACTAATTTTGTTTTCAATTTTTATTAATGATCTTCCACAAAATATACCATGGGCAACGCAAAAATAGTCATGTTTCCAGATGATTCAATTTAAGTCACAACACGTCCTGATTGTGATCAGTTTGAATTACAGTTACCTGATATGCAGTCAATATTGTAGGATTGGCTTACGTGTAATAGGACATTAAATTATTATGTTTCACCAAGACCTGTTTTTGTGTAAAAAAACATCTTCTTGGGTCTAAAATTGGATCTTGGTGTGATCACACTGATCAAGTTGCTGATCAGCGTTTTTGTCTTGCGAAGCTTAAAAATGATGTATCACAAAGTATACTAGTAACAGTTTTCTACGCATTAGTTCATTCAAAAATCACATATGGGTTTAAACATGCAGCGCTAGTTCTCAATATACAACGAAGAACAAAAAAAACTTCAAAAAACATAATTTTGCGTTTTGCGTAATTCAAACGACGGCCCCTCAAATTCTATATGCCTCCCAATATGAGAAAGGCGTTTGCATATATGATTTAATCGTGTTCCATTATTATAGAAGAAACGATGTATTTTGATAGTAAAATTTCTCATGATATTGTAATAATCCTGAGGATTATTATTAACACGATAAAATTAAAATAGCAAGAAGCAGGGTAAAATTATCGGAAAGTAAGTTGCTCCTAAGTAGGCCCAAGTATACTTGACACAAGGGAGTATAACTCTAGTTATTCCGTGACGCATAGTTCAGTCCTTATGGGCATTGCAAATCCTAAAATTATAAATTCCTGACAGGAACAGACCATATATAGATATTCTGGATTCAATATTTAATTGATGAAATTATTGTCTGGCAACGGAAAGTCGCGATCCGATACCTTTTACAAGTTGTACCTGATTTTTAAGAATTAGAGCATTCGAAGTATAATTCCAGCGGAATAGCACATTCTACAGACACCAGCTCTCGGCTGGGCAAAAGCTCCAAACGCAGCAACCTAGCCGCTAGATTTTTTACCATGTTCCCCAGGTTAACGATTAACATGTAACCCAGTGGAGCGGTTCCTACTCACGAGTGGGGCGGTTCTCGTCCGAGACTGATACCATTCTCCCCCAGGTGAACGATTCCTAATGGGGTTAACACCAACTTTGTCCTAGTGAAGTTATGACTAAAGACGATAAAAATGTTAGCGTTTACAATTGATCTGGAACGCTGCAACTAGATAGGGAAGAATCGCTAAAAATGTCTTTTCAGATTGAGAAAGTTCTTAGGGAACCCACCAGACAGATCAAGCGATGAACTTCACTTAAATAATTCTCAATAGTATGATTCCACATCTTTCCACAACAAAATAGATTTGACATAACCTAACATATGACGAGAGTATAATGGAAAGGAGTACTGACAGCGTTGTCGCCACTGACTTCCTTGGACAGTGTTTGACTATTGTTTATATGTTGAATAAATATAACTGGTTCGGATGAAATATTTCCCTCTCTGCGGATCACTCATATCAGTGTTCGATCCATTGTATCATTTCAGCACAAGTTAATACATTTTTTCGATCAGCTAGAAAGGATTCGCTGTCTTCAAAGTTCATGATTTGAGCGTAGCGTGTAGACGCCACTATTTTATTACGCAATACTAGAATTGAGTAATATGGACGCATGTACGCGCTCACTGGAAACGGTATTCCCCTTCTAATATTTTCAAAAACTATCACATGTTATAGTGATGTTTTTGGAATACAACAATGTGAATTCGACTAAAACAACATGAACTAGTTCTTATACTCATTATTTTATCAAATTCACAAACAAACTAATCGAAATTGTAGAATGATCCATGAACCGTCTTCAAATGTGTATCCAAATTAGCTTTCTGTTTGAATTTTCTTTGGCATATCATGCAAGCAAACTGGGGTTCTTTGTTGCATTCGAAATTCATATGACGCCGTAAGTTAGCTTTGTATTTATAGACCTTCTCACACATCGGGCATCGATATTCTGATCCTACAACTTAAGAAATAATTAACTTTAAAACCAATTTTTGGAGAGCTACACAAATTGATTTTCTAATACGTGACCTCTCTTAGACTACTTTGAATATTATACACAGATATGAAATGGCTTGACTATTGTTTTTTTTTATCAACTCCAACAAGAAATACGAACAAATCGTCATGGTATAGTACCCAATACCACCAAATGTTCGATTTGAATTTCGGAAAGGTTTCGCTAACGGAAGATCTGTTTTGAATCATCACTTTAGTTATATATCTTGAAATAAGAACTCTAAAAATGTCCAAAATAACTTTTTTTGACCAAAAAAACATGGTTGCACCCTTTGCGGAAATAGAAATTCTATGATTTTATTATCTCACCAAAACAAACACTTTCCACCGCATCCGGTTCTATCTCCAAATTTTTTCCAATGCCACCTTTTTTTTCTACTATTTGACTCCACTGAATAGGAAGCTGGTTATCTGTCCCCATTTCTACAGTGAATTTGGGTGAATCAAATTGGTTAGTGAGTGTTTTCAAAAGGTCATATAAACCAAAAAAGCAGGACAGTTGAGAAGAAATGATAGATTAATTCTGAAGTTATGCCATATTTCGTTTGAAATACACTATTCCGTATGAAAACATACACACATTTTATGCCCTCATAATAACAATTAATATAAATAGTTTCGAAATCATAATGTATAATCTGTTCCTCAGAGAAGAATCTATTGTTTCCACAAATCGCAAATTTTGATAACACCTGGTTGGGAAAATAGTAAATGAGTAGTTACTCCTTACATTTATGAATAATTTTTGTATAATTTATTGTTTCAATAATACAGACACAACTTAAATAATCAACTGAATCATAGATATTTTATCATTATATGTTTCAATCAAGGTTCATGCTTTTCTCTTAATTAATAGACTTATCAGTTCTAATGCATTTTCCACATGTGAATCTTCAAGTTACTCTTTTGCTTAAATTTTTTTTTACAAGCTGGACAACCAAACTGAGGTTCCTTGTTACATTCGAAGTTTACGTGACGGCAAAGGTTTGTTTGGTATTTGTAAGTTTTATGACAATTCATACAAGCAAATGGGCGATCTGAAATGAAGATTAGATTAGTAGAAACATTCACTCAAACAAAATCATCATTTTATATCCGAAATATGCAATAAATGTCATCGTAATATAATCCAGATGAATGAGTAACATGTTTGGATGCTCATCAGAAACCTAAAAGTCTAGAATCCATTGTAGACTAGCGACCCGCCCCGGCTTCGCACAGGTGCAATGCTGATACTAAGTACACTACAGAAAAACTGTGAACGTTGTATTAAAACATAGCGGCCCGCTCCGGCCGGTACCGCCGCAAACGCTACGTCCCGCAATTTTTAGATCTGTGATATCTTCGAAAATATTCATTTAAATCATATGCTGTAAAGGGCCATATAGATCTATATTAAATCAACAATGTATTTAAGGTATTTAATTGGATAAGGATTAATGCTGTATTGGTTAAAATCGCTTCGAAAATTAGCCATTATTTGTCGTAAAAAGTAAATGACAAAAAAATGGTATTGTGGGATAACCATAAGAGATAGACATATACCATCGCGGAGTTTTCTGTAGACCTTTACAATACTTAGTACATTATTATGATATATCTCGTAGGGTTTCAGCCTGTGTTTGCAATGTAAGCGGAAAAAATGTAATTATTCACGACATCACATTAGAAACCTCAAAAATAACAGTATTTCTCCACTATTTAATGGATGTTATTATACATATAAACCTTCCTCTTCAATCACTCTATCTATTAAGAAAAACCGCATCAAAATCCGTTGCGTAGTTTTAAAGATTTAAGCATACATAGGGATATAGGGACAGAGAAAGCGACTTTGTTTTATACTATGTAGTGAAGATCACTGAATGTGAACCGGAAACGAAGATAATTTAGAATTTGAATGGAGGTGTTCGTTACTTTGTGATGTTCCATTTTTACAGATGAAAACAAGAAATTTTACTTTATTTAAAAGAAAGTTGATTGTAATTTCGAACTTTCAGTTCATTATCAAAACATACAAATTGTGATATTTAACAAAGTAAAATTTCTTGTTTTTATCGGTGTCGAATTGAAGAACCCGGATTTAAACATGAAAATTATTGTCAGAGCGACACAAGAATTGTTTTGTCTGAAGTCGAACCACTGTTATAATTTCATATATTGAGTTCTTGATGGCGCACGATTACGTTCGAATTTTGCAAGTGGCACGAGCTAGTTTGCATGCACCGTTACTGAACGATCTTTGTTGAAGGTAGTCGTAACCGGCCAACAACATGGTAAAAGAACCATAATTATCTCACGCCACCTAAGATGTTTCACTAAGAGATTAAGCAATGTGGGACATCTATTCATAAATGGCGAGAGATATTTTGGTCTTTTTACCACGTTGTAGACTACCTTCAACAAAGATCCTTCAGTAACGACGCAAACTTGTTCTTTCTACTGATGAGCTATCTATATGAGAATACCGAAACAGCTGTCTGGAACTATAAGTTTGTGACGATACTGAGCGATCTGGACTAGGAAGACCTTATCATTGTTATCTGGCAAAATCTAATGTGATATAAATGAATATATTCAAATATTCATTTGTTTCTAATTCTCTTACATTCATCATCATCATTATAACTTGAGGGGAGGGGGCTTAGCCCCAAATACACTTAGGCCACTTAGTTGGGCCCATTGTGCGCTCCATGGTCAGATCCTATTTTATTCTAGCAGGTTTGTGGCCCGCCAGAAACCCAGAATATTGCCAGTGCTGGCTTCCATAAGTTCTTCAGGGAGCAGTTTTGATTCTCCGAAGTATCGATTCCTGATGAATGCTCATGCTGCGCATTCCAACAGGATGTGAGAGGCAGTTTGGTGTCGCCATCTGGCGCAATCTAGTAGTATCACATTTCCCGTAACTTTTATAAAGCTGAGTGAGGTATTTATTTATTTCTAATTCTCTTACATTAGTGCGTTTCTATTGCAAAATTTGGTGTAAATTCCATGTCTAAATAGAACTTGGCACTTTCTACAATCATCGATAGAATATTTCAATTCATATTTTTAACTGAACTACTTTACTACGACTGTAAATGTTGTATATGATTTATTCTGTATTTGAATTGTGCAGTTTTGGCAAATGATCTTATATTTCTCATATCTTAAAACTGGTTAAACATAATATCTGGAATTTTGTTGGGGACATATAACACTCTAGTATGGCCAATGCCTTTGTTAATTCAATATGAATGACAAGTCTGAATGAAGAGAACTATTTATTTATTAAAGCGTAATTTTAATTGCCAAATAATTTTCAAACCGTGAAACAAATATTATGAGTAACAGTGACAGTTTTTGGGACATTTTCTCCCAAATCTCCCTAAATGTTGAATAGGTCCTGTATTTCGGAGTCGTCTGGGTGAACTTAAAATTTGGGGTGAATTTTCTGCATGTGGCACTTCAGGTTACATTTTTGTTTAAATCTTCTTTTACAGGTGAAACATATAAACTGGGGTTCCTTGTTACATTCGAATTTTACGTGACGACAAAGGTTTGGTTGGTGTTTGTAAGCTTTATTGCAGTTTGGACAACAGTACAATCGACCTGAAATATAAATCTGTTTATTGATAAACGAACTATGAACATAAATATTGAAAGATTTTTTCGTAACACAGTTCGCTACACCAGACAAAATGGCAAAACATTGACTATTTGCTTTTTATTATTGATACATAAAATGAACGAGGAAGCTTATTTGATGTATTTAGACAGCGATTGGTTCATCATGATTCAATCGAAATACCTTATATTATATTATATATAACTGTATTAAAATGTTGGAAATCGAACTAGCTAAGTACAAGAAATGGGAATTGAATAATCGGAAACAAAACCTGCAGCTAAATTTCATTACCATAAATCAATAACAAAATATCACGTTATATTCTCAATAAAACGTCTATATTCAACATCAATTTTCCTGGACCGAGTAAATCCATTCAGACTCCTTTTTTGCACTAATGTAAGAAAGTTGAACATTCCATATTATAAAGAAAAATTTAATTACCATTTGTTTTTCGCAAAGGAGCTAAAATTCCAAAATTTATTCAATCTTTGCTATTTTAAATAGAGCACTCCATTTTTATATACATCGAAATCGAGAGTATCATATTTTCAAACCAAATGTTTTTCTTTTTTAAATAAAATTTAGAAACTTATAAAACCAAATCTTGCTGGGTGATCGTGGTTTTAATCAAAATTGACAGTGCCAAGTTCGTATGCGCCCACCCCACCTTGAATTAGGTTAGCGTTCTTGAATAAATTCAAGAAATTGGAAATTGGATTCATTTCTTGTAATGTTGATACTTTTTCATTTCTTTATCAGAACTTGAATGATAATGAAATGATATATTATTCAAAGGATTTGTGTTATGTTAGCTTTGGAAACTCAAGAATAACGTTTTCTTTTTTGTTTACTCTTACCTGAAAATTCCAATTCAGGAAGAATTAGAGGAAATATATTAATGAAATGCTGTTTGTTATGGAGCATTTTATTTCTACGTCAGAGTATTATGTTAAATTGAATATCCTAGTTCAGTTCAGATCAATTTTGTGCACTTTGTTCACATGTAATTTGAGATTATATTTATAATTGAATTTTCTGTGACAGATAATACACATAAATTGTGGCTCCTTTTCACATTCTACTTGTACGTGGCGATAAAGATTTCTTTGATGCTTGTACTGCTTCTTACATCTATGACACGAGTACACATTCCCTGAAATATAATTTATTATAATAATGAATAATGATTATTTCAAACTAAATTCTGCAGGATTAGGATTAGAAAAAACACTGACTTTCATTGTTGAAATACGGTTTTATTTCATTTGATTACACATCACATTATTTTAAATTCAATCCAAGCCACAAGATTGGGGTTACGAAAAACGCAAATTAGAGGGTGAGGCAATAGAAAAACACACTTTGGGTTGATTTTTTTTTAATTTTCAGCATAGTTTCCATTAAGCTTGATAGGCTTCGCCAAACGTTTCCTCAACTTTTTCGAGCAGGCCAATAAGCAAGATTTCGGAGATAGGAATCAATTACGGCTATGAATTGAATCTATTTCCGACAAGCCCTTTCTTCACGTTTGCTTACTAGAAAAAATCGCCTGTGGGCAAAATCTGGTGGATATGGTGGATACGCCTACCATTCGAAGCGTTATTCAGGAATTTTCGCCATCGAAACTGTCCAGTACATGCTCTTGATGGAACAGCTCTTTCATTTTGGTCCCATGTGGGCTTTTTTTCTTAATATATTCGTTCCACTGGCCTCATAATAAACTCCATTAATCGTTCGTCACTTTATTTTATATTTTATAGAGTCACTATGGATGATTCCGCGTGCATACTAAAAACTCTAACTGTATCATTGGATATCTTCAAAGCACTTGACCGACTCTGGCACCAAAGTCTTCTTGGGAAACTTCGGTCATATGATTTGTCGCCTCAATTTTGTCGCTTACTATCGAGTTTTCTCTCAGATAGATCACTTCATGTGGTGGTTGACCATCCAATGAAGCTAGATTAGCGAGACAGGGACAGGTTGACGCAATTGATGGAAATCTGGCACATTTTTTGAAATGGGGATCTGATAATCTAGTAGAGATCAATGCAACCAGAACTCAAGCTTACGTCTTGTCTAGGAAGATTGATCCCACAACCAATAATATGATAATGCAAGGTATAACTATCCCTATGGAGTCTTCCATAACAATGCTCCGATCACCACCAACAGTACCCTCTCATGAGACGCTCATCTGAGGTCCATTGCGATAACCGCTTCACAAACACTTGGTTTTCTATTCCGCGTAAAAACTACCTTACATCCCAGCAGCTCCTCATAATCTACAAAGCACAGATCCTATCTAGAAGAGTGCTACGAGTTCATTAGCCTCTTTAGAACATCGTAGAAAGGTGGGAGATCTCTCATTTTTCTATAGATATTTCCCTGGTCGGTATTCATCAGAAATCTCGTCTGTTGATCCAAGACGAGAGATTCCAGATTGGCGGACTAGACGAGCTCAATCTAGTAACCTCTACATTGTCAAGCTCAAGACCTTCCGAACTTCTTCCTACCAAACTTCATTTTTCTATCGAACGGCGAAGTTGTGGAACTCTTCACCTAGTGAGGTTTTTCCCTATGTCTATAACCTCCAAACCTTCAAGAAAAATACGAATGCCTAACTCCTCTCCCTACATTCTACTGCTGGCACGATGTTCTTCGGACATTAAAGGTTTCCCTCTTGTGTAGTCGAAGTATAAAAAGAAAAAAACTAAGTGGTTTGTTCTATGCAAACGAAGTCAAACTATCTTTCTGTTCATTAATTCATTCTTCAATGTTGAGAAATACAGTTGAAATTACTAATTGATGAATGCTCTTTTTTTTTGGAACAATAGAAAAAATGTTTCCGAAGATCGATTGGTTTTGTCACGCATCATCAGCAGTTTTATTATTCCTGTAATATTACCTGCCCGACCGAAATGGTAATGAAATAATCACTGGGAATTAAATTCTGAAAATAAATAAGAAGGTACAAATGAGATTGATGTTAAAGAAGCATTTATTCATTCATTATATTCTGGATGAATACAAGCATTATATTAAGATTATTATATTTGAAATATACCGATCTACAGATTTGAATAACAAAGAAGTAAAATATATAAACTCTACGGCTACAAGGGTTCAGACCTTTGGAGATTATTTTCGAATAATTTCATTTGAACACTTTGGAAACTATGCACAGAAACGTGTACTAATAACTGCAACATTCACAACTGCTTATAGTTTACTCAGTGGCATTATCACAGCGAATTAGAACAGCTTAGTCTGAGGAGCTCTGTCATATAAGTAGGACTTTAATTCTTTTTTTATATGTGGAAATTGATGGCTAATCAAGCATGTTTCATTAAAAAGAAGACGAAGAAAAATACGTGCAAGGTCGGTCGGTTGAGGGGGACCATTCATTCACTCGATAGAGGATTAGCTTTAGGCAAGAACAAGAACATTATTTGTTCAAACTTTAGAAGAATCTGTAGCTTCCTCCTCGTGTGATATACAAATTCAAATACGGCAAGTTTAAATTGTTCTAGTTCACCGATGGACTCTGTTTACATAACATGTTCAATAAAAAAAAAACAATACTTCAATACGGAATCAGTTCTTTGCTATATTATTTCCGGAGATGCACTTTCTGCAGATGAGTATTGAGACTGAATTTGTATTTAAATCTCCTCGGACAAGTATCACAAGAAAATTGTGGTTCTTTATTACATTCCGTTGTAATGTGCCTACTCAGATTAGACTGATGCTTGTAGCTCTTGAGACATCTTTGGCATGTGAATAAACCTGTAATTTGAAGTAGTTATTATTATGTTACAAATGGTTTGTTTAGATTTGTTATTCAGAAAATTTTACCTGCGTTTACTTTGATACAGCACTCTAGAATCTACCAACACTTAAACACATATTGGTATAGTTAGTATGACTACATAGATATCAAGATGACACCCTTGAGTTGAGTTTTGACAATTTGTTATGAATAACAAATAATTTATCTAATATTATAAAACACGTTTAAATTTAGTACATGGCCATGTTATCTTAAGTTTACAATATACGGGATGATTTGACAAACTTCAAGAGATGATTACTGGCAATATTTCAAGATGAAAAGTCTTTATGAACAATGGTTCTTGATGGCTTGGTTACGGGGATGGGCGGCATCAAACTCGGCACATCCTAATCTTTTGATCCTAATGCATTGTAAATTATATTTTTACAACTACAAACTCGGCATAAAGTTGTTGCAGGTACCTTACCCCTGTAACAGGTACCTAACTAACTATATTTAGCTTTGTAGGTATATCAGTTTTCATAAGTACATAGTCATTTCTGGTGTAAAGTTGATGGTCTATATACTCATAATTGTGAAAAAGTGTAAAAATGGCGAAAATAAATCATAGTAATTTTTCGGATTTAAGTGAAATGTTCAGTCAAAGAGGAAAACTTCTCTTAGTTTACGAGAACTATAAGTTTAAAGAACACAACAGAAAATTAGCTTCCGTAGAAACCAAGTGGAGGGGTATCAAAGATAAATGTAAAGTAAATTTTCATACTTTAGGTGAGTCAAAAAGTCGAGTTATAACAAACCTGAGTGTAAATCATAATCATGAACCAGCACCAACAAATGTGTTGCAAGACAAGTTTTAAGTCATTGCCGAAAGTGATATAACAGAAAAACATTCCAAAATGATTAGAATGGAGCTAGCTAAAAATGATGTGTCTTTAAACAATTTGACAATAACAATGTACTAGAAAAAACATTTACACTGCACGTCGAAAATTGTTGCCAGCTTTGCCAAAATCACTATCGGAGGTTCATGAAGCTTTGAATGAACTTCAACCAAAAACCAACAGAAATGAAGACTTTCCAATTGTTAATGATTTACCCGACAATTTAGTGATATTTACCTGTAAAAGTAATTTGAAGTTTTTATGTGAATCAAAAATTATTTATACGGTCGGTTCATTTTCTTACTGCACAAAATATTTCACACAAATGTTTACGATACATGGTTTTTTTAACGGCCATTATATACCACTAGGTTTTTGTATATCAAAAGACAAAAGTGAAAAAACATATAGGTTTTGCATATCAAAAATTAAAGTCTATTGTGATTGTATAAAAATCAAATTTGTACCAGAAGAAACAGTAGATTTTGAGATATCTATTCATAATGCAGTGTTAGAAATTTTTCCAAATGCGAAAATTACTGGGTGTCCATTCCACTCAACTCAAGCATGGTACAGAAAAATTCAAAATCTAGGTTTATCAAAAGAATACCAAGACTAAAATTCTGAGATTGGAAAGTGGCTCCATTATTGTTTTGGTCTTTTATTTTTGGAACCAAAGGACGTTGACGATTTTTATTTTTTTGAGCTCTACGAAGTTAAACCAGTAGATGAAAGACTTGAAAAATTTTCTGATTACCTGTTCAAAAATTATTTGACAGATAATTCTAAATTTCCACCACATATATGGGCTGATGCCTCTGCTGCATTAAATAAAAGAACCAATGCTTTCATTGCCATTTTAATGCATCCAAGTACCAAACGCATCCTTCTTTATTTATTTTTGTAGACGCACTTCTTAAAGTACAAACTGAAATCTATATTAAATGCAACAGTGTTAACGAAATTCATAAATTTGAAAATATAACCACTAAGAAACGTCATAATTTTGTTAATTCTAAAATTATAGAATACAAAAATAGTAAGTTGTCCAAACTGTAATACGTTCAAATAATATCGCATTATTATGCAATTAATTAAAATAGTACAGTGTGAATATGATTTTGAATATGTTCTTCCTATGTACCTATATGTATCATGTATATTTTAAAATAATAAATTTTGTTTTAATATTACATCAGTCTATTGCTTGCAAGCACAGGGTGGTATTATTATTCAAGTGCCAAGTTTAAACCTTTAAAAAGTGAATCTTTTAATCTCTGTGCCGAGCTTGACTATTTTTATTTCGTATACCTGAGACATGTGTCGAGTTTGTATTACCCCACGGGGATATAGGGTGTTTTCTATAGTTGAGAATTAAAGATATAAGTTTATGCGTTTTTGAAAACAACATTTTATCAAAGTAATTAATTTGACATTCCATCTTTCCATAATCATAGCCTCCTCTCTTGATTCATATTGGTTTGCCACCTTAATGGTTCGTCATCTCCATATAAGATTCGCTGCAAGGGGAGTTGTTGCGAAACTACCTACACTTGGCGATACGCTAAAACCTATGTTTACAGCCTGAAACGAATGACTATAGACCAAAGGAATAGGAAAGAAGAGGTGGAGGGATATTACAACCCTTTATTTTCGAAATTGCTATTTGAAAATACGTTAATACTAGCACGTCAATCTTCACTCGCTAGAATATTTGACAGCATCTTCATTAAAAAGAAGACGAAGAAAAATACATTCAAGGTCAGTCTGTTGAGGGAGAACATTTAAAGCTTGATTATTGGCATTACTGGACCATGCATTCACTTGGTAGAGGATCACCTTCAGGCAAACACGTTCAAGACTTTTTTGACAGAGCTACAAGTCGTATTAAACGTCTTTCCATAGAAGATTCGAGAGCTTTGGGTAACCTCAAGATTAAATATACTCGTACAGCAGACATACCGGCTAGCTTAAGTCATCCTGAGGAAATTAATAATTACTTTTGTTCTGTGTTTTGCCCTCCAGATAACTGTCCCAACATGGTTAATAGCTTGAAAGGCAGAAAATATGATGCCCAACATTCTTTCAATTTTGTTCTTACGACGCCAGATGAGGTTAGATCTGTTGTTCAAGGGATGGGTTCGGAAGTCTATGGTAGTGATGGGATAAATTCCAAGATGTTGAAACTATGTTTGCCCACTATTTGCTTACATTTGACACATATAATTAATTGCTGTCTGGAGATAGGATTCTTCCCGACCTTATGGAAACTTTCCATTGTGAAGCCCTTGCCTAAAGTCACTGATCCTGAGTCATATTCCGATATAAGACCAATAAGCATTATACCATTATGTGGTAAAGTCCTGGAAAAGATTCTATACAGACAGATTCACACATATATTACTGAAGTGGGAATTGTTTCGGATCTGCAATCTGGTTTTAGAAAGGGCCACAGTACGGTAACAGTCTTGGCTAATATTGTGGATGATATTGTGAGAAGTATAGACCAAGGACATGCATCTGCATTGGTATTATTAGATTTCTCAAAAGCCTTCGATACGCTGGACCACTCCCTTCTAGTAGCCAAGTTGAGGTTTTATGGTTTCAGCGATACAGTTTGTAATTTTTTTATGTCTTATCTTTGTGAGAGGACACAGGTTGTTGAATGCAGGGGTGAAAGGTCCTCGGTTCGTTATATTACCTCTGGGGTTCCCCAGGGTTCTGTGCTTGGTCCCTTATTGTTTCTGATTTATACGACCGATATGTTTGAGAGTATTCGCCAGTCTAAGATGCAGATGTTTGCGGATGACACTCAGATTCGGTCTGTCTTTTTACCTGGGGACGTCATACAAGCTGCTGCTGCTTTAAATCGTGACTTGGCTTCTATTTCTGTTTATGCGCGTGTATATGGTATTTTGTCCCAGGAACCGCAGGACTCATATCCTGCAGAACTTTAAGTTGATGATAGACGGTGAGCTTATTAAGTACGTAGAGACTGGGAGAAATTTAGGCGTTATTTTTGACACTAACTTGAGATTTAGAGAGCATGTCTCATATGTTGTGAAAAAAGCCTATCTTGCACTCAAATTGATGTACTCAAACTACCATATTATTAACTTCAAAATGCGAAAAAAACTTTGTGAGTGTTTAGTAATTCCACTACTTCATTATTGCAATGTGGTATATTTCCCCTGTTTGGATAAACTTTGCAAGTATCGTTTGCAGAAGATTGTTAATTCATGTGCTCGATTTGTTTTTGGTTTTGCAAAGTTTGACCACATCTCACATAAGATAAAGGAGCTCAGATGGCTTAGGGTTGACCAGTTATACAGTTACCACTTCTCAATGTTTGTTTGTAAATTGTTGTCTACCTCGTCACCACTTTACTTGAGGCAGAAGCTTACTTTTAGACAGGATGTGCATGATCTTCATTTGAGACATGTAAATACACTTTCCTTGCCTAGATTTCGTTCTTCCATGTTTCGTAGATCTTTTTCGTACAATGCGCCGGTAATATTTAATAAGTACTGTTTACAGCAGGAAAACTTATCAGTGAAGAGCTTTCGTTTGAGGCTTAGAGACAGAATTTTTTCGGAGGGCTGAGAGTGTGTTCTCATTGCTCGTCATCATTCTGGATCGTCTTTTTCTTTTTTGTTTGTATTAATTTAATTTAGGCTTAGGTTTAGAATTTGTATCTATTATTTTGCTCGTCTGGGGGGTCAAGTTGAGTAGCTTATGCTAGATCTTCGCCTCCCATTAGAGTATTTCTATTCTCAATAAAGTTATATTATTATTATTATTATTATTATTATTATATCTTTCCATACTGTATTATATCTAAGAACTGGGACACTATTTGTTCAAACTTCACTTGAATCTATTTACATGGAGTTTGCTCGAGAGCAACGTATTTGTCGATCGTTTGCGGAACTAAAAATGAAAATCCTTGAAGTGGTTGAAACCTGAGGAAACATTCATATCAAAATAAAAACTAATTTAAATTAGGCAAGTTTAAATTGTTCTAGTTCACTAGTCCGTCAGTTTACATAACATGTTCAATAAAACAAAACAATACTTCAGTTCGAAATCAGTTCTTTTCTATATTATTTCCGGAGATGCACATTCTGCAGATGAGTATTGAGATTGAATTTGTATTTAAATCTCTTCGGACAAGTATCACAAGAAAATTGTGGTTCTTTATTACATTCCGTTGTAATGTGCCGACTCAGATTCGACCGATGTTTGTAGCTTTTGGAGCATCTTTGGCACGAGAATAAACCTGTAAATTGAAGCAGTTATTATTATGTAACCAAAGGCTTGTTCAGATTCGTTATTCAGATAATTTTATCTGCATTTACTTTGCTACAGCATTCTAGAATCTACTAAAACACTCTGTGGTATAGTTAGTATGACATACAAACATATCAAGATCAAGATGACACCCTTGAATTAAGGTTGGACAATTTGTTAAAAATAACAAATTGTTTATCTAATATTATGAAACATGTTTAAGTTTAGTACATGGTCATGTTGTCTTCTAAGTTTCATTGTATACAGGTGATTCGAAAGTACATATTTCAGGAGGTGATTACTGGCATTATTTCAAGGTGAAAAGTCCTATGAACAATGGACCTTGGCGGCTTCGTTACGCAAATATAAGGTGTTGAATTGTTATTAAGAAATTTGTGATTTTTGAAGAAGTCTTGAAAGAATCAAGCTTGCTTCAAGGAATTTGGCGAATAAACACCTAAGCCTGATTTTGATTAAATTACCTCAAGTGGTTTAGAAATTAAAAATAGAGCAATGATTATTTTTCATTTTTGGTACCTGAAGCTCGAGAATGGCTGTCCTAAGATACTAGGGTTATATAACAAAAAAAAGTTATTTTTGGCCATTGGAATATGTCCTTCAATATTTGACCTTTACTTAAGAAACATCCTGTATAAAGCGGATGTTGTTATAGGTTTTAAGTGCTTTTAAAAATAGTTCAGAACCTAATGGTTTAGGAACTGATATAGCTTTTTGGTATCTTTGATATTAATAAAAATGCCAAATAAAATGCAATCTTAGCGATTGTTCATTATATTGAATATTATGAATAATAGAATTGAGGTTTCATGCTTTGATCCAATCTATCCTAATGAATCACATTGTTTAAGGTCAAAATCTGGAAGATAAAAATCAAGAGTTGATGAGTTGCGATTTGGTGATAATGATACTACACTTCACTGGATTCAGCTTTCACAAACATCTTAATAGTTACAAAATGAAGGAACAGCTCTATCAGGCGTCCAAACCCATTTTTTTTCTATATTCCAGTTTAAGGTTTTAGAATCAACAAGTTAACCACTTTTAGATGCTTTTGTGAGCAATTTTTCCCCAAGACCATTAGCCTTTTAGCAAACACCATTGTTTGTATATTTTTGTTATATTAATATTTGTTTTTACTCCTGTAACTCGAGGTGATGATGCCAATGTTTGGTAAATGATTTTCAGCAGTCATGAAGGTCTGAATGTCTCTGGATGTATGTCATGAAATATTTATCTACATGATAGCTCAAAAATGAAAGGTCCTATCACATTAAAATTCAGCCAAAAAATCGTTTGCCATTTGTTGACCGACCCTATTATTTTTCAGAGAAATCGTCTAATAAACACACCCTTTTCTGAAAGTTCGAAAACTGAAAACATCATAGCTCCCAGAGTATACATTGAATCGATTCAAAACTTTTACTGTGAATTTAAGTTAAGTTGAAACAGCTTTCATCCAAATTTCAACAAAATCGTTCAATGACGACAACAACTAAAACAATAACTTAAATTTACACCACCCTTCAACAGTTTATAACAAACGGCGATGAGTTCTAGGGCCTAGGATAGTTGGCTCCCACTACGAAGTCTCGGGTTCGATTCCCAGACGCGGAGAATTAATTTTTTAAAGTACATTATTTAATTTGAACATTATCAAGTTTTGTGAAGATAATGAAATAAATAATTTATTTCATTATTTTTACGCAAATGCGAAATGTATCTTATAGACAGTGAAAGCTTTGACACGCACATTATATATCTATTTTCCAAGCGGCAATACATTCCTAATTATTTTAATTAATTCTAATTATTTTCTATTTATTTATCTTATATGAAAACATGAACAAAATGGTTCGTAGAATAAAATGTGCTCTAGTTATTTTAACATGTAAGGGAAACATTTCGAGTATATCTTTGTACATATATAGTACCAGAAGAAAACACACTTGTTTTCATATTTATATGTGCCCTTCGTTTGATCTCATATTGCGATATTAACTATATACATACCCGTCTTGAGGATGACGGCGTTCCTCCCAGAACGTTTAGACTTGTCTTTGATGTTACGCCACCACAAGATAATAGATCCGTACCTAGTGGTTCATCGCAACTCATCAGTACCGAAAAAGGTGTTAATATAGTAGATGGGAACTTCGATCCTATGGGTACTAAACCCATATTAAAACAAGTGCTTTGGAATCATGTTGTGAACATATGCCAATATTATAATGGCATATATTATTTATAAATTCTCGGAAAATAGGTCACACTCACACATATGCTCATTATTTTCCTCTTTACGTACGTTTCGGTCTCACGACCATCATCAGAAGACGTATCAATGTCTAAAATGATATTTCTTTAAAGTAATTGTATCATCACAAAGCGTCCTTATCGCACCAATTTCAAGTATCCACTTTCGAACCAGATTTATGGGGTAATATAAAAAAGTTGTCAGACCTTATTGAAAATATTGCTATTCGAGCATTCTACCTAATATATATTTTTAACATTATGAAGACGCATGTAGGAATTTGCAAGTGTTTTAATTAATTAAATTAGTATAAACTTGACTTAATGACTGAATGTCTGTTCTAGGATTTACAGACTTGGAGTCACGTTTTATTTGAATCATCTCCAGAATAGATCTTTTATATAAATTGGTTTACTTAGTTAAAATATTAACGTTTTTGTAATCGAATTGATGGTTATAATCAAAACAGTGTTTAGAAAGGGCGGTGGAATTCAGTTCAGGAAGTTTTTGTTTCTTGTACTATAATTATGGCCATACATTCTTTTTTGTACATATTGTTTAGAGGTTTCTGTATAAGGAAATAATAAGCATATGGGTTAGTTTGAGCGTTTTTTTTTATATACTTCATACCTGGGTCAAAAATCATCATTAATAATGGCATTTATGTACATTCTCATCTTCACTACAGTCTGAATCAATTATTGTTTGGTCGCAACCTATTTTATGACCACATAAAATATGCTATGGGTATTTTCAATGGTTAAAATGAAAGTCATATATAATTATATTCATTTTATTTATTTGATATTACATTTACCACTTGTCAGATTTATTGATTGCGTCTGGAATTACTTTGTTGGGGCATTTATTATAATTTACATGTCTCCAGCGATTCTGCCTGGATGAATATGTCTTGTTACAGTGAGGACACGGATATCTTTTCTGAACAGCTGTACGACCTAAAAAATTAAATTTTAAGTAATTGAGGGAAATTGTCAAATGGATAAATTTAAACATTCATCATCATCATTTGGATGATTTAATGAGTAGAAAGTTATATTCACTCCTATTTGCTTTTGTTCAATAGAAATACATTGTTATAAGTTGATTCTAGTCTGGAAAAATACTTGGATATGACAAATTCTCATAAAATAAGCTTATACTTAGGCTTAACATTGCAGCGACCAGGCAGGATTTGTTTGCCTCATATGGCTGCCGGAGCATAAGAGACTATGCTGTATGGCAAGATTCTACCTTCATAACATTCACCATGAGGAATTCAATTGACATTGACAATTGACAATGATGGAAATTTTATTTTCTAATCTAAATATCTCAAAAGTAGCAGTAAATGAAAAAAGAATTAACAAAACAAAACATGAGTACAATACATTCTTCTTTCAATAAAAAGGTACAAATTACTACACGTAATTTGAAAAATGGGTTTACAGCATAAAATGGAATCAGTTTTCGTCGGCGTTTCAACGTTGAAACAGAGAAGACAATAGTGATATTCTTCTTCGTAATTTGTACAATATTAGGTGAACTTTTTGAAGTATTGTCCAGAATTTTTCTATGTAACACCCATTGCAAATTTTTGTTTTGAAAGCTGATCTTTCTCTTTAGCGCAGCAGGTGATTTGTGATTCCACAGAAAGTCCTTATTTTCCTCCGAATAGTGCCCTTATTATATTTCCTCTGAAGTCCACCATCTTGAGCTTATTGTTAGGTAATGAACTTTACAACTGTTGTCCCCAATTCGGAATCGATACAAAATTTTTGTACCGTCTTACTGATTGTCTTAGAGCTGAACATTAACCCGACCTTTGGTCGGACAAGTCGATCGAGAATTTACCATTGTTGTATTGGTTTATAGCTTTTGCTTTATTCTCAACGTCTTTGTTTTTTTTTAAACCTTGACCACACGAAAGGAAAACCTATAAAGTTCGTGTATACAGCGGTGGAATGTTGGGAGAGGGGATAGGCATTAGAATTTTTCTTGAAGGTTTGGAGGCATAGTGAAAGACCTCAGTAGGTGAAAAGTTTCACAACTTCGTTGTTCGATAGAAAAATGAAGGGGTGACTAGTTTTAGTTCGTTTAGTCCGTCTATCTGGTATCTCTGGTGGTGGAATATTAGACGTAATTTCTGATGAACACCGACCATGGAAATATCTATAGGAAAGGGAGAGATCTCCCACCTTTCTACGATGTTCTAGAGAGGTCAACGAACTAGTAAGTGTAAGATCATTAATCTAATAGCTCTCTTCTGGAAAGAATCGAGGAGCCGAACTCCAAACTTGTGAACAGTATTACTCCAGGACAGGTCGAATCTGTGCTCTGTAGATTATGAGAAGCTGCTGGAATGTAAAATAGCTTTTCACACGGAATAGAAAACCAGGTTTTTGTCAACCGGTTTTTTCAATGTATCTCACATGATCTTCAACAGGCTGAGTGCTATGTTTGCTTAAAAGCATTGAGACATCGCGTTCATTTTCGAACGGAATACTCCTCTTGTTAATTGTTTCTTAGCAACATTGGTAGGTTTTCCTTCAATCGCAAAGTTCCCACACAGTGAGTCTTCTCCTTGGTATAATAATTTTCCCCCAAAAATGTACGTCCTGAATTTAAAAGATCATTCGACCAATTGATCGTAGCATCTGTTATGACAGAAGCCACTGCCATCTCTTTCTTTACCTGCATAGATCTTGATGTTGCTATTTTCACTGCATAACATGAGAAGTTTCATACCATATGTATGGGATTTGTTAGGAATATATTGTTTCCTAATTAGACGGCTTTAGAATGGTATGATGGACTCTTCAATACAAAATGTCTGTCTGTCTGACTATAAACCATTCCATAGTTTTTTATCAATCTGTCAAGTATTGGTTGATTTTGTTCTACGTTGTCTGAGATATGCCACATCCTCAGTAAGAGAAACGTATCATCTCTGTTCCAGTGATACTAGACAGTTGCATTATATCCATATCCATATACCTAAGCAATAATTTCAATGGATATACATAATCTTTCCGATCTAGAACATCTATGGAGTTTGGATTTCGGTGTGATATCGTTTTGCCAAGTCAACTCTCCTGTACGGCGTCTAGTTTGGTTTGAAATTCCATTTAATCCATTATTCCGTCATCCAAAAATGAATGTAAATAGTCGAATGAAGTTAAGTCCTCCAGAACTGCAGCAATGTTGGATGCTAACCCGGATTTGTCT
This sequence comes from Endomychus coccineus, assembly GCA_958510875.1. Classification (NCBI taxonomy): domain Eukaryota; kingdom Metazoa; phylum Arthropoda; class Insecta; order Coleoptera; family Endomychidae; genus Endomychus; species Endomychus coccineus. The sequence continues at coordinate 289,383,652 of OY294067.1, forward strand.
GTGTGAACGAACACCGTATGGTTTCCAAACATGGTCTGCAGTATTTCTTGTGAGGGGACTTCCCCTAGGACCTCTCTCAGAACCTCAGTTAGACTCAATGATGTAGTTCGGGTTGAATTCCTAGGTATTGTGTGGCAGCATCTGATTGTGTTATGATCCACCATTCGATGTGTTTCATCATCTGAAGTTTTCAATTTACTTGTTCATCGTGTAAACCAATACAATAAGTCTGGTTAGCCATGTATTCGCGACAAATGAGAAGCGTTTGCGAAAAATGTCAGTGTAGTTGTGAATATGGAGCAAGCGTTGGTCAAATATCAATGTTCTTTTGCGGTTGAGGATGCGTCATATATATATATATATATAAATCACGCCCATATTATCCTAATATTCATCGAATCTTTAACGCACTTTCAAATCTCAATACACCGGTCTCTTTCAATTAAGATTTGGTTTTGAAATACTATTATGAACCTTCATAGCAATAACAGGGATATCTATGTTATGGAGTGGTCTAACACGGACATTGTGTACTGCCAATGTATCAGCTGCCTGTCACGTACATGTCACCTGAGGTCATTTGTGGTCTGTCATAGACTGCGATAATGATCCATCGATCTATGGAGCTGTCAGTGGTGGAAACTTTACGTTAGCTGTCGAATACGTCGAAATGTATCGAATCCATTTCACCCGTTTGGGATTGAATGTTGAAAAATTCTTTCTCAGCGGATGCCCACTTCGTATGAGGAACCTTACATGCCAAGTTTCAAATCAGTCTGCCTATAGTTTCAGTCAGTGAGTGAGTGGTATTTGCTGTTCACTCTTGTTCGCGAGTACAACCGTAGGAACAGCTAATCCCGTAGAAGAAAACGTCGGCTCCGCCGCTGTGATGTAATTCCCTAAGTTTGAAGACTTAATTCATATTTCAAATTAGTAGAAACAGCAAAAAGTGTGGAAATGCATGAAATTATACACTATGTCTTGTGAAAGGTCATTTGAATTGACAGTGATATCTATGTTATGAAATGGTTTGTCACGGACATTATGTGACTGTCAATTTATTATCTTATTAATGAGTTATGTATTGTCTGTCATAGCACAGACAGTCTGAACTGTAATAATTATCCATTAATCTATGGAACTGTTTGTCATGTAAATTGTCCGTGATTATATTAGCTGTCAAAATCCCTGTTACCCGATTTGGAATTGAGGTTCGAAAAATCTGTTCTTAGTGGGAGCCTATGTCGTATAAGGAAATTTCAAGTCGATCGTCTTCACATTTTCGGAGATTTCGTGATGAGTGAGTGAGTCAGTTAGTCATTGGTGTTTGCCTTTTATGTACAGGCCAGAAATAGTTGCGGAAAATGAAATTAGGGAGTCCATTTCAGGGGGGTGTTTCATATAAAATTTTTCGAACTTTCTCTGACAAGTTACAGTTCCTTGAACATTGAGGTTGAAGTACATTTTTTCCCTTCTCCAAAATTGTTCAAATAAAATTTTTTTTTGGTAATAATAGTACTTACAAAATTCTACTATTTTTTTGCTTCTAATAGGAAAGGGCAGAACATTTACATTGAAAATTTGGCTTTAAAAAAATATATTCGGTTAGCCCAAGAAAACGAAACAAGATATCAAAACCATATTGATTTGGATAACCGGAAATATTTTTTTTTTTTTCATCAAAATTTTCAATAATGTAATTTCTTGTAATAGATATAGAAGGCGTAACTTATTCATCCCCTTACCTGCAAAAAGGTTAAAACCGCAATATGACAAAATAGTAGCATTTGTTAAGTACTTTTATTACCAGAAGACATTTACTTTTTATTTAAGCAATTTTGGAGAGAAGTGAAAAAACACATTTTAACCTTAATGAACAAGGGGCTGCAACTTGATAGGGTATAGTCTAATTTAAAATTTGTATATGAATATCCTCGCTAAAATGGACTTTAGAATTCCCAATTCATTTTCAGCAACTATTTCTGGAACAGCCTGTATAGTATTTAGAGTTGAATTTTGAAACGAATATAACTTTGGGGATCAACACTTTTCATTACATCATTGATATTCTTTGAAACGAATACAAACAGAACTAGGATTATTTACCTTTGTCCTATCTATGATGATTTACTGGTTTTATTTAAGTCTTTATACAAAGACTTGAAAAGCAACGCAAATTCTTCTACTTTTTCAGGATGTTTATTTGCCACGTGTTTTTTCAGGTCGTGTTTTCTCCGGACGCCATATGTTTCACAATAGATACATTGAAAATGGCGTATCGTATTTCCACATTCGTAGGTTGCATGTCTGTTTCTCGTTCCACTATTTGTGTAAACTTTGTGGCAGTTGAAACAAGGATACCTTGCTGAAAGAATATTGCATGTTATATAATATTTAATGAATATCCAAACAGAAATTGTCGAAAAAAGCAGAATTATATTGCAAGTTTTCTTAACATTTTCTTCCCATAGATTATTATTCCCAAATTCATTGAGCCTCTTGTAACTTTTTCTTGAATACCATTTTGATCATTATATAAATGTTGAATTTTGCTTTTTGAAATTCGATAATGGAATCCTCTGGCAATTCTATACTAATGAGTAATTTTCGATTTTCTATTCTGTAATACTCGTCACACCTAGAATCTAAGGTTTCTTAGGTAGTGACAGTTTCTGCAGATGAAAACGTACAGAAAAATGTATAGAAGGAAGGGGTGGTACTTTTGAGGAAATTTTAGGCGAAAAAAGGTAGCCTAACCCCCACCACCGAATTCAAATGTGTTATGCCATGAATTTCGAGCTTTTTATGAGCTGCACCAACCATAATTTTAGACCTTTCATAGCCTTCGGTAAATATTGCAAAAATCAAGGGTGAGGCTAACTTTACAAAACTAAGCACCTTTGTTCATTCAGAATAGGTCATAGAGCATATTTTTTAGCACTAGAATTTGAAGTGAATTATGAGAAAATTTTGTGTGGAAAGGATAAATTTATCAAACTTGACTTTAACAGCATTCTAAAGATAAACGTTCTAGAGCATTAACCTTAAAAACCAATAAACTTTTAAAAATTATATTCAAGAGAAAGTTTGAGAATAGATTCAGAATTTTGAGCTTTTTATGAGCTTTAAAACGCCGTAAGTGGAAATTCTTGAGCTGTCAATGAAATTTGCCGAAAAATGCACATTTAACGTTTATTTTATAAAGTAGTCTGAATGTCGTGCTAATAAAATAAACGAATAGCACAGGATTTTCGACCAATTTATGAGTTCCCCGAATCCCCTTACTGCCGGTTTCGAGCTGTCAATCTTACGTTTGTTTTATAAAGTTAGCAGTAAAGTATTCTAAATGTCGTGCGAATGAAAAAACGAATAGCACAGGATTTTCTAGCTGTTCATGAGCTGAATCCACGTGCTGCCATTTTCGAGCTCTCAATGAAACTTGACAGAACCGTAAAAACAGACATTTTACGTTTATTTTATAAAGTTAGCAATAATACTTTATGTCTAAATAATGGATAATTGTGATATTTATGAGCTTCCCGAAATCACGTGTTGTTATTTTCGAGCTGTCAATGAAACTTGACAGAGCCGAAATAATAGGCATTTTACGTTTATTTTATAAAATTAGCAGTAAAGTAGTTGAAAAATAGTGCAAATAAAAGAAGAAATAGCAAATAGGCTAACTTTTTTCGTGTGAAAATTTTATTTTGTTTTATCAACTACAAGTTGATGTGGAAAATAAAGTTTGTAAATCTAATTCAATTGTACCAGTTTTTATATAACCTCATTAATTTTCATCATAGGTGGAAATTAGTTTCACGCTTTTTTGATCAAAATTTAGCAGAAAGAATTAAATACACAAGGGTTGCCATAGAACAATCGTGTTTCACTTCCAAACTGGAAAACACGATGCTCAATTGTTTTTTGCATTCTCCGAAGTCAAACAGTGTCAAAAATACTACTAGTTTGCTGATTTAAATAATTTAGTATGTTTGATAATAACAAAGTTACCAATTTTGGACACTTAATTTAGATAAGCCCATATAGACTTCCCTTTGTTTTTCATCATGAACTTATTTTTACATCATAATTTCAGATAGAACTAAAATTTCAAAGCAGATTCGTGGTTATATTCCACTCATTACACGGAATGGGAGGTTAGAACGTTCAATTGTTTTTAATAGAATCACACAAATTATTTTTTAATTTAGAAAAACTACTTTAAATACCATTTATATTTAAGTAAAACTCAGATCACAAAAGAACGTTACTAAGACTTAACAGTTGTACCATTTTATAGTTACATAAATAAGCTGTTTCAGGATGACGACTACAATTTAAGGGAAACAGAATCAATTTCGATATTTGTTCTTAAACATATTTATTGACAAGTTAATTAATAAAACAGGGATGTATTACATGTTATGAAGAAAAACCTTACTTTGTTATTTATTACAAAAAAATTTTGGAAGAGTAATAGGTTATGCATAAATCAAAGACACAGCAAAATATGTGCTAATTTCTAATCGGCGCTTCTTCTGTAGCACCATGCTTGGCTAATATATGCTTCTGAAGACTACATTTCTGCTTGGCTCTATAGGTACATCCCTCAGTGGTACACTTGAACTTGGGTTCTTTCAAACATTCGTAGGCCAAATGTCGGCTTAATGACGTCTTGTAGTTGTATCTTCGCGAACATTGCCAACATTGGAATGCCACTTCACCTACAAATTTTTTTAATTATGTCCTATCTACAAATAACAGTTAACTGTGACACATAGTGGTGTAGCATTGCAAATTGAGCAAAAAAGAAGAAAACGTATACACACTTTGTACAAATTCTGTACATCAGGATGCAACATATTTCAAAAATCTATATGTCCAATTGAAGAATGGGCTTGTTTAATTGCTTTTGCTCTAAATGCATATGACGAAAAATTTTGTGTTAAGATTTATTTATAGCAAGCTATAACGATAAGCGAGTTCTATTGAATGTTAGTTTTCAGAAGTTAGTATTGACGAACAGTTATAAGTATCATCATAGCCTTATGCAAATTAATAAAACTACGAGGTACGAGATTTTGGTAGTTACAATTTGGCAGGAGTACTCATGGAAACATCTTTGTTCGTTTTATTCAAAAATGTGATCAAAATTGAAATAGCTTCAAGAGAAGCGACATCCGTAAAATTAATAGAAGTTACAAATGGATACTTCAAATGTATCTGTTTTCAATCAAAGAGAAAAACTCCAAACTAAAGATTCACTAAGTGAATTTAAAATTTATTAAAAACACATTTCGATAACTCCGGATGGAAAAAATAGTTTAAAGAACTCGTTTCATTGGGCGTTTTGACGCCAAAACGTCCTAACGAAACTAGTTCTCTAATATACTATCAAAGTAACACTTTCGATCGGTGGATCTGACTTTTTGCGAATCGGTATATACAAATTGTGAGTTGGAACAAGCAAGACGCATTGTATTGTTTTACAAGCTGAACGAGTAAATGCCGTCAAGTATTTAGAAGATTGGACCTGGTTATGTCCATCTGCGATGCGCCCACTTACCTCATACAAGATTAGGAAAAATAAAATATCCATTTTCGAAATTCATTTTATAGTATAATGGGATGTAAATTCGTAAATTCAAAGGATGGAGCTATTCGTGGTAATTCTTGCGTAATGATTAGATCGAGCATTTCTTGTGGATAAGGGTCATTGATTCTTATTTATAGTATTATAGTATAGTATATTTACAGTGTGAACTCTTTCATAAAAAGTAAATAACTCAACATTCACTTGTTAGAAATTGACATGATACCCAAAGAAAGAATAGGTCTCCCTAGATCGATCAGTGACACCACGGTTAAATTATTTATTAATTCTCCGGAAATAGGTCACACATACGTTTATCATTTTCGTCTTTACGTACGTTTCGGTCTGACTACTACCATCATCAGAAGACGTATCGATTCAAGGTTATCGATATGGACTATACCGTGTGCATCCCAAAATTGTTGCCATGACTTTGTTGGCGTCGATAAACCCACTTTGGCCCTTTTCGGCTTGGATTTGCCAGGACAAGTCCACTGTTTCGACTGTTCTTTGGTCTCTGGTCTGTTGTGATGAATCCATGTTTCGTCAACGGTTACGAAACGGGGCAAAAAGAACTTCTTATCATGCTTGAACATCGCCCAACACTCCTTTGAACTTGTCACATGGTCGTTCTTGTTGTCAACAGAGAGCAAATGCGGCACCAATTTGTCAAATAGCTTTATTAAATTCAAAACTATATGCAAAATGTTCCGTACCCGTTCGGTTGAGATGCCCATAGCCTCAGCAATCTCTGCACTTTAACTCATCGATGGTCGAAAATCATATCATGGATTTTATCGACGATCTCTGGCGTTATAACCTGAATTGGACGACCAGAACGTTCGGCGTCCTTATAGTCGAGCCAAATAGGTATTAAAACAGGCCGACTTACGAAAATCGAACGATATGGACCGATTTTGATGAAACAAAGTGCATTCGATTTGATGGCGTCTAGACAAAAGCTTACCGGTTAGTTTTTTGTGCAAATTTGTTATCATGTTTTTAACCGAAAAACACTTTTATTAATTTGCAGCGTGAATGCTTTATTAAAGCAAAGTTTTATTTATTGAACAATATGTATATGAATTATTAAAAAAAATGTTTCTGATAATATTCACTGAACCACAGAACTAAATAATTTTCACATAAAACGAATGAGAAATTTTACTAATCTGAACAACAACAGCATCCAACAGTAAGTGACACGTGGTGATCATTTATTATGTATCTACATTACAATAGCAGCGTGGTCCACGTATACGTTGCCGCAACTTTATTTTGGGGGGATGGGAGGGAGAACCGGTTTAGATAAACAGCTGCTCTATGAAGCGGTGGATGCCATAGAGATCTTATTATATGATAGATGCTGTGTTATAGTATAGTGTAGACTCGATAGTTTAAGAAAATACCTATTTGCTACACCCGCCCGGTTTTATTACGTATATGTCCATAGTATATGTGAAAGATGCTGTGTGGAATAGAAAAAGACTGAGTGATAGAAAAAATTTTTAGATGAGCGGGAATTTATTTCAAATAAAAAAATTGAAAAATTAGAATTCGATTTTGTTTTTGATTTAAATTAGTAACGACCACCTTTTAACAAATTTTTAAACATTTAACATAAAAAAAACCTCCACAACCCCTAACTGAGGATTTCTGGTTAGTTTTGATGAAATTTTGGAAATTGGTCAATTTTTCAGTTAAAAAAATAATAACAAATTTGCACAAAAAACTAACCGGTAAGTTTTTTTCTAGACGTCATCCCGAATCGAATGCACTTTGTTTCATCAAAATCGGTCCATATCGTTCGATTTTCGTAATGAAATACCTATTTGACTCGACTATTAGTGGTCATACTACCACAAACAAAACCAGTAAACCACTTGTGAATCGTTCCAATCGATGGTGAAGAGTCCCCACAATGTTTAATAAGTGATGATTTGGTTTGTGTAATGTTTTTTCCACGCAGAAATAATGTTTAACCAAGACACGAAATTCACCTTTTTCCATGTTTACAAAAATTTTCAAGGTTGCTTGCTTTTGATGGGTGTCAAAACAGAACTGAATGACTATCAGCCTGAAAATTTTGATACGTTCTAGTTAGATGGTATATTACAAATTTCACATGAGATTTTCGATTGTAGGGTCATTTTTAAAATTTCTCAACGTCGCCATTTAGTTCTAAGTCTCTTTACCATTCTATTAGTCGATTGTATACCTTCGATAGAGGATCGTTTAGTAACTTTAAAAACTTTCTCGTTCTACTGATCAGTTCTGTGAGAAGAGAGAATCAGTTGTCTAGAACTATTAGTTTGCAATGTTACTGATCGATCTGGACTAGAGAGACCTCGACATTATGGTATTTCTATATACGTGTGTTGGCCTCCACCAACCGTTCTAAATTTGCGTCTGCTCTGTCAAAAAAATGTTGGATCTTGAAGACGAATGTGATTCCAGAGATCAATAATTTGTATTGAACATTATTGAAATTCTCTTTGAAACGAATAAAAACAGAAACTATAATTATTTACCTTTGTCCTATCTATGATTTACGGGATCTATTCAAATCTTTATACAAAGACTTGAACAGCGTCGCAAATTCTTCTACTTTTTCAGGATGTTTATTTGCCACGTGTTTTTTTAAGTCGTGTTTTCTTCGGGCACCACATTTATCACCATAGATACATTGAAAATGGCGTATTGTATTTCCACATTCGTAGGTTGCATGTCGGTTTCTCGTTCCAATATTCGTGTAAACTTTGTGGCAGTTGGAACAAGGGTACTTTGCTGAAAGAACATCGCATGTTTGTTATATAATATTTGAATGAATATCGAAACAGAAATTGGTGAAAAAAATAATTTCTAGTCTGTAATACCCTTGATACTAAGGTTTCTTGAGATGTGACAGTTTTTGCAGTTCAAAAACATACATAAGAATGTATTGAATAAAGACGTGAAGAGGTGGAAAAATTTATGATTTTATTTTGTTTTATTATAAGTTGATGTGTAAAATAAAGTTTACAAATTCAACTTAATTCTTTCAGTTTGGGCATATAGCTGCATTAATTTTCATCCTAGAAGTTAATTCATTCCACGCCTTTTTGTTTCGGAGTTCGGAGTCGTTGCAGGAAAAATGTAATATACAGGGGTTCCCATAAAAAAACAGGTATTTCACTTCCAATCACGAAAACATGATGTTCAAGTATTGTTATATATTTAGTATGTTCAATAATAACAACGTTACCAATGGCGGAAACTTAATTAAGTATAGTATAGATTTTCCTATGTTTTTCATCGTAAAACCATTTACAGGTCAATCGTTATGCATTATAATTCCATGCTTTTAGATCTAACCATTTCATGTACAAATAGTATAGTATACTTTATTTCTTTTCAACAATTTACAAGATACGTGACAATAAAATTAAAAATTAAAATCAAAAATTGAGAATAAAAAATAAAAATTAAAAATTAAAAATTAAAAATTAAAATTAAAAATTAAAACATAAAAATTAAAAATTAAAAATTAAAAATTAAAAATTAAAAATTAAAAATTAAAAATTAAAAAATAAAAATTAAAAATTAAAAACTAAGATCTAAAAATTAAAAATTAAAAATTGAAAATTAAAAATTAAAAAACAAAATTTAGAATTAATTGGCGCAAACTAGTTTTACAGCGGTTGTTATGGTCAAAAATAGTTTTTCCTCAAAACTAACCAAATAGTACTCCACATAAGTCCGCAGCTAATTGACGGTTTCGATAGTTGGTAGGCCTGAAATCCGAATTTCAATCACAGATTCGTGATCAGCGTCCCAAAAATTGTATCTGTCAAGTTAATCCTCTATTCCAAAACATTAAACTTTCTCCCAATTCAGGATCTTAAAAGCCCCAAATAAAGGGCCTGCATTTAAGAAAAATGGAACATTCTGGGCGCGCGGTTTCTTACTTCTTTTTTGAACATGATAACCCCTGTAAAACCCGTTTGCGTCAGTTATGGTCTTCATACCTCCCCAGGAGACTATTTCTGGAACCTCCAGAATTGGATCCAATTTACCTATTTTGCAGTTGACAGCATCCTTATTTCTAGAGATAGAAAATGTTTTCCATCAAGAACCAATAGGCAATACTATGGTAAGACATAACTCCTCGGTTGCCACAAAATCTTCTAACGAAAAGATAATTTAATGATTAAAAATTAAGAAATAAAATTCTAAAAATCAAAAATTGGAAATTAAAAATTAAAAATTAAAATATTCACAAATATTTAAAATTTAGGCAGAATTGTAGGCATATGTACCTAATTATATTATGATTTACTAAAAAATTCAAAGTTCAACCTCTTCACTGAAATCGAATGCTTCCAGGATTTTTTCCATTACCGTTATCACCGCTATGATTGTTCAAGAAATTGTTTCCGAAAACAATATTGCAGGGGACTCATAATTGATGGAGTGTGAAGCATTCACACAACAAACATCCAGAGAACCAGTCTTGAAAAATATTTATTTATACCGATCCATATCTAAACATTTCAACGATGTATTATCACAGTGCACATCGAAACAAACCAAGTACTATGTACGGTTGATCACTCCTGAGCTCTGAAGAAGCGAACAATAAAGTCGCGTAATGTAAACAAAGACGTAGAACATTGTTTTTTTATGTCCAATACCCAACAATCTTGTGAAATAATACATTTCTGGATGCAATCAAAATAATTGTAGATATGTTATAATTTCAGATCAAACTGCAGACTTCAATCAGATTTGTAGTTCTATTGCACTCATCATAAGGAATTGGAAGATGGGATGTTTAATTTTTCAATAAAACCATATAAATTGAATTTTTTTTTCCGAAGTTCTTCGGACACCATTTAAAATCTGGACATAACATTCATAAGTGGAAAACATATTAACAATATTTATTGAGTAAAACTCGAATGACAAAAGGATGTGAACAAGGTTGCGAGGACTTGACAGTTGTGGCATACCATTCCTTATGAATACATAAATAACTTGTTATGGGTACGTGATAGCAGGAGAATGTATCCAGAAAAAAAATCAATTTCGATATTTGTTCTCAAACATATTTATTGACATGTTTATTCATTACACAGGGATGTGTTACATGCTATGAAAGAAAATAGTACTTTGTCATTACAATGAAAATTTGCAAAAGTTATAAGTGATGCAAAAACCATCCACACAGCAAAATTAGTGTTAATAAGACATTCGGAACAAAATTAAGTTTAAGTTTGAAAATTTCTAAACAGAGCTTCTTCTGTAGTAGTACCATGCTTCGCTAAAATATGCTTCTGAAGACTACATTTCTGCTTGGCTCTATAATTACATTCATCAATGGTACACTTGAACTTTGGTTCTTTCAAGCATTCATAGGCCAAATGTCGAGTTAAAGACTTTTTGTAGTTGTATCTTCGAAAGCATTGCCAACATTGGAATGCCAGTCCACCTACAAAGATTTTTATTAATGCACTATCTACGAATAACATTACAAGGTGACATATAAAGGTGCAACATTGAAATTTGTGCAATAAGAGAAAACAAGGACAACATTTAAACATATATACACTTTATACATCAGGATCAGGATGTAACAGATATTATTTCAAATTTCGATACGTCCAATTGAAACATGGGCACGTTCAATCGCTTATGCTCAGATTTCTGTTAAGCTTCATACTAACACTTTCGATCAGTTGATTTACAATCAAAACAATTCAGTGGCGGTTGGTACTAAAGGGCACAAGGGCACGTGCCCACCCCACCACCAAGATAAACAGAAAGAAATACGCATGCAATTCAAACGCTCAAAACTATCTTCTCCATACGCGCTTATACCGTCGGTTTGGGGCACAAAGCGTTTCTCCAGTAAACGTCTTGCCTTCATAGTGTACAGTGTGTGAATTCAATTCGAAGACGTCAAGTGATGATGGAAGTTAATTGTGTGCAAAATCTTTTAAAAAATCCGCTATCATTTCCAGTCAAAATAAAATATTTTGTTTTATGTGCTTAATTTTTAAGAAAGAGGTTATTGCGTGGAATAAACAATGGTTGAATGATTTAAGACACATCACAGAGAGGGCATAGAAACACGAAAATTCCGTTTCTCACATGAATGCATACATAGATTTTAGTGTTCTAGGCAAAGTGGACATACGTGAACAGTTAGACAGTGCATATTTGCGACATTAAATTAAGTACAACGAAATTGTGGAAAAAAATCGCCTTATTTTGCGCAGATTAATTATGAGTATAAAATTTTGCGGTGCCTTTGAATTGGCGTTACGAGGCCATGATGAGACATTGACGTCGAAAAATCCAGATATTTATGTAGGCTTAATCAACTTTGCAGCTAAATTAGACACTGTGCTTGCAATACATATGAAAGGTTCGGGTTCACAAGTGTTTAAAGGCGTCTCAAAAACTATTCAGAACGAATTGCTAGTTGCGATGTTGCAAATTTACAAGCAGGAAATATTAAAAGAAATTAAATCCACAAATTTCATTGCTTTGGAGGCCGATGAAACTACAGACTCCTCTAATCATCAGCAAATGGTTGTTATTATTCGATACGTGTTTAATGGACAAATTTTTTAACGTTTTTGATCTTTTTTTTAAGACGGGTGGACATAATGCTGATGTATTAGCAAAAGCATTGCTGAATGAATTGCAAACTATTTTAAATTCTCCTTCCTGGTCTGATAACAATAAACTTATCGCTCAAACTTACGATGGGGCGTCCATGATGAGTGGTAAGACAAATGGTGTCCAAGCCATTATCAAAAGAACATTTCCACAAGCACATTATATTCACTGTTACGCACATCAATTTAATTTAATTATTGAACGAGCGGCACATTGCAATGAAAAATTTTCTTTGCAAATTTGCAAAGCTTTTTTCTCGATCGCCAAAACGAACAGTAATTCTTGATGAAATAGTCAAACGTAGATCACCACTCGCTGTTCCTACACGCTAAATTGTGAACAGATTATTTGAACACCAGGATTCTTCCAAAGAATGTTTAGACAAAATTATTGACGGAGATGGGATGGATTCAGTTACTATTAGTGAAGGAAGTGGTTTATTGAAACAGTTGAAAATATTTCATTCCATCATGCCACATGTTGAAATATTATTTAATCAGACTCAAAATGCAATGAAACAATTCCAACAGTAAATTTTCAAATTAGAAATTCTACTGACAATGACAACCAAGAACGCAATAATGGAGAACCTGCTAGTAAAAGACAAAAAACGACAGCTGGAGATAACAGAGCTGTTATTGCAAAGGAAGTATGTGACACTATTTTACGCCAAATTAGCGATTTCTTCTTGTACCCACCCCCTCTCATAGATCACGAGCCGCCACTGCAAAACATGAAAGGAGATGCTTATGAAGAGTTCCGTGCTCTTTCTAATTCAATTTGAATTCTAATGTTTTCAGTTGAAAAACCGCTGAATGTATCTGTTCTAGTACTGACTAATAATTAATTAATTCATTTCTTATTATTTAGGACTGCAACAGCCTGAAAATGTCTCGGACTGGCTGAATTCAGAGTTTCCTAGTATTTCATGACGTTTGGTCCTTTGGAAACTTAACTACTTTGATCTTTTTGCACAAAACCAACTTGTGAATATTTCAAACCATTCTCAATGCAATATATGGTTGATTATTTTTCCTACCTCAAGAATTATTATATTCTCATTTGGAAAAGGACATCAAGGGAACTTCTAGTAGTGTGTTATGTCTGCTCATTAAATGCCTCTGGAGAGTGGACTTTTGTTTGGCTTTGTAATCACATGAACCGAAAGTGCATTGGAATGTAGGCTCTTTCATACATTCATAACTTGAATGACGATTTAGTGATTTCTTATTTTTATATCTTCTTGAGCACATTCCACATTCGAATGACAGTTGACCTATAAATAACTTAATTACTTAGTATCCGGAAATTACGATTTTCTGAGCATTCTGGTTACCCCACTTACACCTGAACATAATGACATATTTTCATACGTAACAAATGAGAAATAATAGTATATTGTACAACAAGTGAGAAATATGTCGTTTTCTCACGAATTGTACATTGTACTTTTTCTACGGATGCGTTGTTTTCAATTATTGAAAATTAAAATACATATACAATAACACTTGTATGTCATTAACTCATTTTTATATTTTATTTAAAATAGTAATTAACAGTTATATTTGAACTATTTTGTAAAGTAATTCCTGGTAGGTTGTTTTGTTTCAACAAATTGAAATATTAGCTGCGGTCGAAGTTGAAGTTGATGGGGAAACGTACTGAGCTTCCACAGCATTGTTGTGTTCAGGTTCTAATGGCACTGGAGGCTGAATGGATTCTACTATACGTTTTGAAATTTTCATTTTGTTAGCTATAGAGTTGTCGATATAAGATTCAGCAACATTGTTGGATTTCCAACCCCCATGGCGTTTTAAAGTTAAAAGATCTGCCCCTGCATTAACTAAAATAGTCGCAGATGACTTCGAAAACAGTGACCAGTAATAATTCAGGGTTCGGTAATTGCAAAAATTTCGCTATTTCTTTCGCCATGGTGCCAAATTTATTTATCCACACAGGCTGTTTCGTACATTTGCTATTTTTGTAATTTAAAAAAAAAGTGTTTCATTTGTGCATGGACGAAGCTTCACATATTTTTTGTAAATTCGGTAGAATTCTCCTGTGACTGTGAAAATTCTAGGAACCTTGGTTTTAGTATCGGGTAATTTTATTAAAAGGGCCGAATTAAGATCTTCCATGTCATCAATTTTTAATTTTCAAAGTTCATCACAACGGCATGCCCCTGTAAGGCCAATAGCTAAAGCAGCCTGAAATCAAAACCAAACATTCATTTTCCGATGACAATTTAAAAATTTTCAATTCATACCTTTATCAGCAAATACTTTTCATCAGGTGCATCTTTTAAAAATTTTTGAATTTCTTCAGAAGTTAATGTTTTTGACTATTTTGGAACATATTTTTCAGATTTGCGTTTTAAAAATGCACGTAGTTTTACGTATTTTGATATATCAACACAGTTTTTTATCATTAAGGTATTCCTTAGCATCGAGTACTGAGACCATAATGTTGATGATTTCAATCTTCTTGACAACTCTTCAAAATAAACTAACAAGGTATTTTCGGAACAAAAATTCATCTTGGCTTTCATTTTCCAGTCCATAAAGTTTCTGTAAGCGATTTCATATTTTTCTCTTGATGTGCTTGGTAGCAAATTATTGCAAACATCTATTGCTTTCTGAATAATTTCTGGAGGTGTATTTTCCTACTCTAAATCTTCGTATTCCATTATATTCAATATTTAATGAATCTGAACTGTTAACAAATAACAATAAAACTATTTTCGTTGGGTAAGTTGACAGCAATAATTATGCGTTGCTTCGGTTTTGTTGTTATAGAAACGCCAACAATGAGCTACTTGGATATTGCACGCGAATCGTCGGCGTAGCGTTGTCAACGTGGAGAACGTGTCATATCAATCTGACATGTAACAATTCATGACTGACTTGGGTTATCGTGATAACAGTGAGAAATTATTTCTCACGGGAGAAATTATATCTCACTGTATTGGCGGATATTTCTCACTGCGTGAGAAATCTTTCGTTTTGAACGTATGAAAGCGATGAGAGAAGTGGCACATTGTATAGCATCCGTAGAAAAATGAATATTCATTTCTGGTTGGCTTCTGCCAGACAACAATGATCATTCATCATATTTTCGCACGATATAGTGAAGCCAAGAAATGGGATAAATGGCAAATTGTTTTCCAATTCAGTTGAACATGAAGATCAGACAGGTATTGAAACAATTCCGATAAAAATCTTGAAAGTAAAACCATCGACTACTTTAAAAACCAGTTAGATTTTTACAATCTGTATTTGATTGAGAATAATTGTATTTTAGGTTGTATTTCATACTGAAACCGAAGGAGGCATCACTGCAGAATATTAAACATATAACACTACATACCACACATGTTTATTGAATTGATTATAAAACATTTTGGTAATGATATGAATGAGTTAATACATTGTCCATATAATCACATGGTCAAATTCTTTTCATGTTTCAAAAAAATGTGTCTCTTCATGCTGCTTTTTTGTTTAGCTTTATATGAACAATTAACATAATAACATTGAAAAGTCGGTTCTTTCTTGCATTCCAATTGTAAGTGACGTGCTAAAGATTGCTTATATCTATATCTTCTGTGACATTTGTCGCAACCAAATAAGTCAAGGTGTTCTGAAAAAAATATTTTTAAGTGAATTGCATACTGTAATAGCCATAAGAATTAATTATTGAAAAAGAAGGTTATACAAAGAATACCTGAACCTGAAACCACATGAAAATGTTGATAAAGTTACTTTATACTATAAAACTGCTTCAAAGGAATGAGGATACATGAAATTCTTGTTAGCGATTAAGGTTATGTTCTGATTCCTTATATTTCCTAGGAATCACTTTTTCAAGAAAATTCGTATTTAATTTTTCATTTAAGAATATTTTTGACGTGACAACGTCTTATAATTCGATGGAGCCGGCTGCACGCACGAGAAAACATGACTCATTTGCCGTTACCTCGCTCTGACCGGCTGTGCGTTACCTCGCTCTGAGGCGTTCTATTTAAGGCTTGAAGTGCAAGCGGGCTCTTCTACTTGAGTGACCGATGCGATGCGCGTGGACAGCTGCTATACAATAATACATTTACATGTTTTCGTAAGTGCAGTGAAAAGTGAATGTGGTGTCAATTGTTTATAGCAACGATAATTGCGGCGATAAAGGTAATGATTCTCTCGATATTAAATATATGTTCAGTGATATATTGTCGAATATTCGTGCTTTCATCATTAAAATAAATAGCATCGGTCCGCTAGTGCAGCGATTGTAGGTTATGCTATAATTGACAAAACTATAACAATAAGTTAACAGAACTGTTTCACGACGAGTAAAAAATCAATTGCTTTACTATTCGATAGAAATAATTATCGAGCGTAGCTATGATTTCAAAAAATTAAAACATAAATGTTAAATCTTCCACATATCATAAATACGTGTCTGAAATGACAGGTAGGACCAGCCAGCCGTCAAAGGGAACAATTTTCTCCTATATCAAACACATTGAGGCGGGCTTTTTAAAAGCTATATTGACATAATTGTATTTATGCGTACAAATAAATGTAACTTGATCAATTCAATTGTGATTTCCATTTACCTCCTTCTCTATATCCATACAAAATATCTATCAAACAAATAAAATTAAAATTTTCTTTTGAAAAATGAAACCATTCCATCAGTATTTTCTTATGACGTTGTCACGTTCAACTATCGTCAGTAAACCGACTTTACAGACAACCGATTTTTTTAAAATGAAAATATAACCGCAACAAAGTTTGATATTTACCTACATTTTTCAGAACATATATAAATGCATTTTAGTTTTTGCTGTTTAACTGGCCGGAGTGGGGGCATTTATCGTTAAGGTAGCACAAATAGCTGCGGAAGAACTTGGTCCCGAATTTTACATCAGTTGAGAAGGCCAACTAGAGGGCGGCCTCGATTTGCAACGTTCTCGCCTGAAAGCCTAGATAAATGCCGAGGAGCAAGATCTTCTGATCAGGCGGCATGTTGACAAGCCGATATACGATGTTTTCTACAGAAATATCGAAACGCTCGGCTTGTCAACCAGACTGACCTTCGGCTACCTAAGGTCAGCCGGGCTTACACCCAAGACCGAGGAATTTACCGCAGGTTGCTAAGTTGGTGTAATCAACACCTTGTTCTATCGCCGCAACGTGATGGGTGTGCAGGTTATAGATGTCAGCTGCAGGGCCTGTCGAATGGCGCCTGAGTTGCTTTTCCATCTGTTGTCGGCATGTTCGCCAAAAGCGGCCTGGTCGTACACCCATCGCCTTAATGCGGCCCTATGGGTGCTGTATTACCATCTTAAGGTAATCCCACGAAATAGACCAAAAGCCGGTGCTGCCTTAAGGCTTGGTTTCGCTAGTGCAGCAGAAGCATGCAGCCACTGCTTGCAGCCGCTGTTGCGTTTACTGCTGACAGTTGAAGTGGTTCACCTTGTGCAGTGGAAATGCAAGCGTTTTCAAAAACTCGCTGTCTATTCAGTTCGTTTTGAGCATTTATTGTGAAACGATGCATCGCCGTGCATTATTAGCTCTTTACTTATTAGACGAAGAAGAAGACGAAACCATTGTGCTCCTAATTAACAAAAATGTTCAGAGAAGACCACCACACATGATGTTTCGACGAAGAAATAAGGAAGGAACATATGAAAATTTAATATGTAAATACCTAGTGGACGATGAAGAAAAATTCCAGCAGTTCTTTAGACTAACAAAAAACCAGTTTTACTTCGTTTTATCCGCCATTGAAACAGACATTAAGAAAGCGCCCACCAACATAATTCAACGACCGATATCAGCTGTGGAAAAATTGGGTGTAACATTAAGGTGAATGAAAAAATATTTATTTTTTAATGCAAATGCAAATCGCTTTAACTTTCATCTAAATTAAGATATCGTGATTGGTCGTATCATTATTATACCCTTGCCATTGCGACTCTTCATCGATTGAAGACCTGTTTTGCTGTTGAGGTAAATGCATTGATTGTTGACCCTGATCCACATTATGTCTCGAATCTTTATAAATATTAGGTGAACACCTCACTTGCTGTTGAGGTAATTCGTTTGGTTGAGTTGCTGACAATTGTAACTCATTTACAGTTTGTAGATGTTGAAGTTTTGCTTTTGCAATTAAATGCGGGGGAAGTCATTTTACACTCATAGCGATGCTACACATCTACATCGTCTTCTTGAGGAACATTGGGTATATTCAGAAATGTATCAACGATTTTCTCTCTGGCCTTTTTGTTCTCTTCAAGTATTTTTGAAACGTTGTCAGTCATTTTTCTCTTAACGGTTCTGGCAGGAGTGAAGGTACTTGCCACACTAGACGTTGATGACGTGGCAGTAGAACACCCCTCAAAATCAATTATTGTACTTTGCGTCTCTTCTACCAAATTATGGTCTGCATCAGATATCGCTTCGTCATTGCTTTCCTGTGACTCTTCCACTATGTTGGATATAGTACTGAAAAAACACAAAAACACAAGCATGCTATCAAAACTTTAAATTATTTGCTGGTTTTAATTTAAAAAAAACACCAACTATAATTACCTTCTTTCCTCTGGAACCGTTTCGAGAAAGGAAAGGTAATCGAACAGAGGCCACTTTTTGCGCTTTACTGCTGCTGATGATCCGGTTTTCAATTTGCCTCTCCTTTTTAGCCTCTTGTATGTGTCGCGAATGGACCTCCATCTCTTTTTGCATTCATCATCTGTAAAAATAAGAACAATTTTTTTATTTCAGATATCTGGCAACTGGCAAATCATTTAGATCTCTCGCTTTTGGGTTCCGGATTTCACACTGCCACATTTCCAGAATTGTTAATGCTGTTCTTTCGTCGATATGTAAAAGATTAGTACCTGTTTTATTGCCTTCTCTTAATGAAAGCATATGTCAGCAGAAGTCGATAGAATTTTGGGAAAGATGGCAATTTCCCAACTGTGTCGGAGCAATTGACGGGAAACAAGTCCGTATACTATGTCCAGCAAAGAGTGGATCCTTATATTTTAACTATAAGAACTTCTTTTCAATTGTGCTCTTGGCTGTAGTTGACGCTCGATATAAAATTTTAGCTGTAGACATTGGATCGTATGGCAAAGAGGGTGGCCCTTCATAATTTACTGAGAGAAGATTTTGATGACACCAGAAAATGTATTGAACTTGGACCAAATATAGCAGCCGAACAAGAAAGAAGAAATATGTTACCTTTAAGAAGAGGTGGTGGCTTCGCCAATGCCGAAGGATTTGTCGTAAGGGACAAATTTAAAGATTTTTTTATAACCGAAGGAAGAATACCTTGGCAGGATAATCAAGTTTTAAGAACTTAATGTTATAAAAAAGCTTAGATTTTTTAATAAATAATAAAATTATTAGCGGAGTATTTCCGTCTATTACACTATCTAAAACTAGTACAATATTTATTCTAAGTCTAACTCATTTTTTTTGCAACGAGGCTAATTGCACCCTGTTGGATTATGTAAATAAGTCCGGCCCTGGCCAATATTTTTAAAATCTGTTTCAGCACAACTTTCAAAACATATCAAAGTCAAACATATCCAAAATTTATTGAAATCGACTTACGAACATAAAAGTTAAAACAGGTGAAAATATGTTCCAACTTAATTTGGCGCACAGTGTATATCTCATTATGTGTTTCTTTAAATAATAACTTTAAATATATCTTATTATTAGCAAAAAAAGTGTATATTACATACCTGTTTTACCCTCAATGTGAGATCCTATATCTTTCCACACATTGTCTTTGACAATATTGTCTTTAAACTTTTTATCCGAACTGTCATACCTACAAACATTTGTGAAATGACACCAATTCAATTAGTACCATTTCCTCATCACGGCCGAAGTGTTTCTCGCCACTCATCTTGTATTATTATGCAAAACAAAATAGTTAATACACAAAAACGTCAAATAATACACAAAAACACTTGGTTTTGCAACGACTGCTGCGTCCAGACTGGTCCTCCTACCTCCTAGCAGTTGATGCAGCCATCGCATGCGTTGTAATGCGACCGACGCGCTAGCGGAACCAATGCCATAACGATGCACAAGTATCATCAGTCTCTGCGACTGGCTGCAGCAGTGGCTGCATGCGTCTGCTACACTAGCGGAACCAAGCCTTTTTACATGCCAGGAGATATTGAGTCAGTTGTCGGAAACGAAAAATGCCAGATCTAATGGAATTACCCGTTTCCGCCCGTCAGGTCCAAAGAAGCAAATAGGCCTGACGTTGTCCTCCGCGATAAACAAACCAAGACTATGTATGCCATTGAATTCTCTGCTCCGGCAAAGAAGAACATAATCTTGAAAGAGGAGGACAAATGGACAAAGTATAAGATCTCCTGTTCAAGCTCCACACGCTATACACAAGTCACAATGTCGTATTAGTGATTCTGATCATCGATGTTGTGGATCAAATTCGGTCTTCGCTGCATTCGAACTTAAAGATCATTCCGGCTTGTAAGAACTCGGCGCAGATCTTGATAGACTGGATGCATAAGGCACTCATTTAGGGTACAATGATAATATATGTAATTAACTTACACCAGTAGATTTTCCTGGAGTACATTCCTACTGACATCTACTTTCGGCTAGATGGCGTTAATTGTTCTTTACCTCTCTAGCTTTTTCTGTATTGGTAATATTTACCTCAGCAGAGATATCGATCGATGAGACTGCAGCTTTACTCGTTCTGCTGATGAACCAGAGAATGCTGGTTGTCACACTGATCAATCTACAGAGACTTATACTACCTTTGTGGATTTGATTATTTTCTAACAAGTATTATTGGCTTGTGAATAAGTAAATAGCTTGCTAATAGCGAGCGATTTGTACAAACAGCTAATACTTAGAGGGAATCATGGACGGTTGAATGTGGAGTACCTCAAGGTACGATATTGTAACCGCTACTCTTCTTTACAAATATAAATGGTATTTTGAGCTTACCTAAGTTATGGGAAATAATCAGCTTTGGTGATGATGTGGTAATTATCTTCAAGGCAACTTAATAAACGATGAAGTAATAAAATCCCCATCTATCTTCCATATTTATTACAAGCAAAATTTACATCTGACATTTATCTTTAACAGAAATATCCTTGATAGATTTATGTCTCCGCAGGTGCGAATTTAATTCATTGTTTCTTCTTCCTTTGTATGAGCAATAGGGACAACTGAATGTCTTCTCTTTTCCTCCACATTCGTACTTTTTATGGTTATAAAGCGACTGGGAATGTTTATAACGCTTGTTGCAATTTGAGCAGTTGTATTTGTGATCTGAAACACATTATTTTCATCAACGCATTCATTGGTGCGAAACATGCACCTTCAACAATGAAAATTTCTACTATCATTATCTAGAGAGCTCAATGCAAATTTGTGAATGTAGAATATTAAGTTTTGTCATGACAGTCGAGGCAATATAGACCAAAATGTGTCGAATCTGGAAGACAAGTAGAAGTCGAAATTGCATTTGTGCATCAAAAAATGTATTTTGTTGAAGCATTTTTTGAGCCTAAGTTCAGATGTTTGATCAATCGATGAATATTCTCCACAATTTGTCCAATTTCGTTACCCGGGGGTTTTTGGGGGTTGCTGAATACGAATATGATGTTTAATGTGGCTGGAGAACAGGGCACCCTGGTGCACTACGACAACTCAGGAACATTGGTCCAATAACATGCGAAATGCATCGAAAATGATTACTCTGTGGTTTTCGAGGTTGCTGATCACGAATATAACTTCCAGGTACACATAGGTACCTCGACCCCTATCGGAAAAAATGCCCGAAGCTATTTTTTGTCATAAATCGTTAGCCGACACGTGACGAGCTCGAAACCAAAAAGTTAAAGTTGTGACTCCCCCTTGGGCTCTTTTTGGGAATATAAAAATGATTTTGGATTTGATTTTCCTCGAGAACGGTAGGTCGTAAACTGAAATTATAGAGAACCGTATTATCTGATGGAGTCGCTGTGTTACAACCGAATGTGTGAAAAGCAGAGGTCGCGAAATTTTCCTTTTTCCTCTTGTTCGACTCGAAGAAATTTTGTTGTCCTACGATGCAATGCTATGTAGATATAGCGCTTTGATATTCTAATTTGTAATAATTTGGAAATACACACCGAATGCAGCGTCGTAGCTTTTAGCGGATGCGTATGAGTATAAGGCGATTTACAATGGCATTCTACAGGTCGATTTTAAAATAAATAATACTTTCTCTATTCTATTGTTTTTGAAATCTTATTACCCTGCATTCGGTGGGTATATCCAAAGAAATGAAAGCGTTAAATCTCTGTAACCGTACCTCGTAGGAAAAAGGACATATTCATTTGGTAGGTTTCTTCGTCTCTACAACTTTTATATTTGTTTTTCGGGTTGATAAAACAATGAAGTCAATTTTGGCAACTTCGGTGTCTTCGGCTTTTTGCACTTTTGGTTGTAGTGCAGTTACTACACAAGATAAATTGAAGAGAATAATGTCCTCTACAATTTTTGTTCATAACATTTTTCTCTACGACCTACCGTTCTCGCGGAAAATCAAATCCAAAATCATTTTTATATTCCCAATAATGTCCGTGGTGGGTTACGACAAGCTATTTGATATATAGGCCAGTACTAATAGGAGCAGATATTAGAAATAAAAAAAATAATTCGTTACAGCAATCTGACAGCGGGATATTGTAGAACAAGATATTGTTAAAGAGGGAAAAATAAATCGAACCAACAGCTGCTATCCGGGGCGGAATGGGTTGTGTTATTAGGGGTTGAAAACAGTTTTTCGTGATTAGTGGCTAAACCGTGCTTTCTATCAAAACAAGTTATGTATAAAAGTTGTAGGGAATAAAAAGATCTACAACTTTTTGTCCACCGTTTATACCCTAACCTTAAAATTATTCGACAAAAATGCGAAAAACCCATTTTTCGGTTTTTAATTTTTTTCTTTGACCAATTAAACTTTGTGAAGCTCTAACTTTGACAAGAGATACCTCTATTTATTGCAAAAAGGCAGTAATTTTTTTGGAAGGAAATATTTGAAGGATGTTGTTAAATTTAATTTAACGAAAAGAAAACCAAATTTTTAACTGCGATTCCTCTTAAAACTATGCATCCTACAGAGTTCTGTTTTGGCTCACTTACTCACTATGACGTCTACTTTCGATAAGTGGTAAAAAGAAGGTATACTGCAATGGAAAAAATGGCGGGAAAATTGAAAAAACCGAAAAATCGGTTCTTTCGTGGTAATTTGCATATTTATCGTTGAATAATTGTTATTAATTAATAAAATCATTTCAATTTTTTTATGTTTATGGAAACTATAATATTATTTCTTTAATTATTGTATATATCGAGTTTTGATAAGATGTCATGCATGTCTAAGACAGCAAATTATATCTACTATATTTGTATCTTCGTAATCGCAGGATACGAATATATTACTTCTACGATCATCGTACATGGGATTGTTACTATCAAACAAAACATAAGAAATGCACATTCCCAATATGCATTTAAGAACAATTTTAGTTTTTTACTCGAAATCAATTAGTTTACTAAACAAAATATAATCATACAATAGGTAATGTAGTAGATCTACAATGATATATACGGGTTTTGTAGAGTGGTTTTCAATTATTAAGTCAGTATTTGCATGTTGCACTGAACAAGTTTATATTGCAAGTATTTATATAAAAAAAAATTCTATAAAAAATAATTATATATAAATTCTAGGGAAATAGGTCACATTAACACTTATGCTATTATATTTTCTCGTCTTTACGTACGTTTCGGTCTCACGACCATCATCAGAAGACTTATTATGTCTAAAATTGGGTTACTTGAAACTAATTGTATTAACACATTGTGTTACAATTTCGATTTCGTGTTTCTGTTCGTTTCGGCGACGTTGGCATTTTAAATGGAATTGGTGCTTTGTGTTAATACAATTAGTTTTAAATAATCAGGTTATTGAAATAATAAGTCGTCTGATGATGGTCGTAAGACCGAAACGTACGTAAAGACGAAAATATAAAGCATAGGTGTTAATGTGACCTATTTCCCGAGAATTTATATATATTTCATACCTGGGTCAAGAATCTTTATTATAAAAAATAATACATTGTGAAAAAATTGAAGCAGATCCCTCCTGTTTTTATGTAGTAAATATTAACAACATGAAATTCATAAATGCGGTAAGAAAAATTTAATATTATTTTGAACATGCTTAAAAAAGTATGCATTCCCATAGATATATTTTTCTCTAATCTTGCTTTCTTCGCAGAGCGTTGTACTTCTTCGCCGCCCAATTCAACAAAACTGAACGATTCTCCAGTGTTTTCGAAAGTTTCCATTTCTTTCGAGTCAGTTTCGTGTATGGAAATTTGTGGAAGTTCAGCATTTGAGCAATTTTCTAAATTAAAACAATTTAAACATAAGTTAGAATTAGAAGGCCTCTGGTTGCGTTCGCATGCTGTCTTTAGTTTCGAAAACAGCTCTTTAAATTTCTCATATTCGCATTCTGCGATTACGAATATACGAATATAGCAGATATAATTTGCTGTCTTAGACATGCATGACATCTTATCAAAACTCGATATATACAATAATTAAAGAAATAATATTATAGTTTCCATAAACATAAAAAAATTGAAATGATTTTATTAATTAATAACAATTATTCAACGATAAATATGCAAATTACCACGAAAGAACCGATTTTTGGGTTTTTTCAATTTTCCCGCCATTTTTTCCATTGCAGTATACCTTTTTTTTTATCACTTATCGAAAGTAGATGTAATAGTGAGTAAGTGAGCCAAAACAGAACTCTGTAGGATGCGTAGTTTTAAGAGGAATCGCAGTTAAAATTTGTTTTTTTTTCGTTAAATTAAATTTAACAACAACCTCCAAATATTTCCTTCCAAAAAAATTACTGCCTTTTTGCAATGAATAGAGGTATCTTTTGTCAAAGTTAGAGCTTCATAAAGTTTAATTTGTCAAAGAAAAAAATTAAAAACCGAAAAATTGGTTTTTCGCATTTTTGTCAAATAATTTTGAGGTTAGAGTAAAAGCGATGGACAAAAAGTTGTAGATCTTTTTATTCCCTATAACTTTTATATTTAACTTTTTTTGATAGAATGCACGGTTTAGCCAGAAATCACGAAAAACTGTTTTCAACCCCTAAAAACACACCCCATTCCGCTCCGGATAGCAGCTGTCGGTTCGATTTATTTTTCCCTCTTTAACAATATCTTGTTCTACAATATCCCGCTGTCAGATTGCTGCAACGAATTTTTTTGTTGTTCAAATACTATTTGTACTGGCCTAATAATGATTGTACTGTGTACACTATAATGTACTGTGGGTACACTATAAGGTTGATTGTTTCTTTTTATACTATTTGTTATACTAAAGATTGTTTTTAAACGCATCTGATATTTATAAAATTATATTCAAGTTTATTTACAGAGTTTTTTCATTTAAGTACTAACTATTTCGCCAACAACTGATTAGCTTCTTCACTACTCGATTTGTGTTTACGTAAATAATGCTTTTTCATATCCCATCGTCTTCTGGTTACGTATTTACATAGACTACATGACACAGATGCCCCCTTTCCACAGTCTAAGTGAATGTGAGATCTACAGGTTGCTTTATTTTTGAAACTTTTGCCACAAAATTCACAAGCAACTGCTCCTGAAAAATTAAGCCGTTAAATTTTTTAAGCAATATATTGAAGTTCTATTTCTAAGAAATTGGAATTCAATCTCAATTTGTCAATGAAATGTTTCCAAGAAGTTACGAAAATGAAAATAATTGATATAATAGATTAGCTTCCTGAACCTACCATAATACCATAATAATATGTTACCATTTCCTGAAATGGACGGAATGACGATTAGAATTACTATTGAAGGCAACGAGCAGAATTTCTGTAAGAACGTAGTCTCCAAAAATTTTAATAACTTATTATTCTCATTATAATAACAATAAAGATTCTTGACCCAGTATGAATTATATATAAAAATTCTTGGGAAATAGGTCACATTAACACTTTGTTTTAAATATTCGTCTTTACGTACGTTTCACGACCATCATCAGAAGACTCACTATGTCAAAAAAGGGGTTTATTAAAACTAATTATAGCACAAGCGTCCAAATCGCACAAATTTAATTTCAATCAAAAAAGCCCACGCCGTCGAAACGAACAGACCCACGAATAATTGAAATTGTATAGTCAGTATTAAAGTATAAAAATTTTTTGTAGTAAGAATTCGCTACTCAGTAATAATATTAGAATATATAAGTGCATATTGGTATTCTCACAACAACTGAGAAGAACGAAGTTATTTGTCGAGTATCTACTTTCGAAACCAGATGTGTAAGATTTATGAGTAGGTACTTAAGAAAGGTTTCAGACCTGTACTGGAAAATTACTACTACGCATTCTTCCCAAAAACATTTTCAACAATTATAAAGACGTATATAAGAATTTGCAAGAGATTATTTAATCAAATTAGTATAAATATGACTTTATTGTTCATCTTTTTAAAAAATATTCATACTTACCCCTTAGGAGATGCATTCTGATGAGAATCAAATTGAAACATCAAAGAATGATGTTTGGTTAATTCTAAATGACTAAAGATCAAACCCATACTAACAACAAACTAATTATTTTACTCATAGGGTGATTCAGACTGTGAGTAGCGACTTGCTTTGATAATGTAACTGTGTGACGAAACAATTGTCACCAAAAAACTTTGCAGCATCATGTAAATTCAAATTTGTGTTTCATTTCCTATTCCATATCATATTAGCGAATGAAATATTAATAACAAGAGATGAAAATAAAAATATATAATTATAATTCTTGTTTATTCCAATAAAAAGATCTAAAAAGTTTTATCAAATTTCTAATTAAGTGAATCACATTTCTAAATAGTACCGTGGTCCGGTTTAATATTGCTTTCCATTATTCCTTTAACGGCGTCTTCCAGAATGCCGTGTTTCAATAAGTAGTGCTTCTTCAACGTATGTTTACGTTTATAAGTAAACTCGCACATCGTGCACGAGTAAGAGTGTATGGCCCCGCAATCTAGATAGTAATGCACTCTCCAACTGTTGTGATTCTTGAACATTTTCGAGCATTTTTTACATTGCACTTTATCTAAAATTAAAGAATATCAGCTAGAAATAATATTTTCAGCAATTGCGATCGATTCGACTTGAAAATTTGCGTTCCACTGATTCCACAAAGAAAGCAAATAGCATACAATGGAACATAAGCGTGACTCAAGTAAAACGTTGAAAGTAACTTGCTGAAGCACTAAAGCAGTACCATAAATATAAAAGTATGGCGATAGCTGTTCTGAGTGTTTTTCAATTTATATAACTATTTCTTATAGGCTTGTCTTTGATACTTATGATTAGGACCTATGAGAAAAACTCCAACTTAGAAAACTAGCATCTTGAAGTAGCTTTATCGTATTTTCATGTGAGGTTTGAATCGACAACAAAAAAGCTGTGAAAATCAATCACTGACTGCGGGTCATATGTTATATGACTGTAGGAACAGAAAATATATTGGAAATGATTTAGAAACAGGTAATGAAAGACGTTAAATTATACTCCATGTTATATTAGAAATTTATTAAAATGGTCCACACAATTTTTTTCACCTGCAGGTCAAGCGATGAGTTGTCGCATAACCCGATATCTCGTATCCGGGACACCGACTTCTTAGCCAGCAAGGAAGTTTGCTTAGCGACGTAAGTGTAGCACGAGGCACGAGGAACTTTTATTTTTATTAAATTTTGCTTGTAGTGTTGTAAAAGAAGGAAATCCGGAGCTATAGGTATCTTGTGTAAGGGGAGTTTGAAGCATTGAATTTCCTCATAGTTAGGATCCAGTTGTAAAGCAATATTAAACGTAGTACTTGTGCGACAGGAAATATTTGTTCATAGGAGTAAAACAATGCTGAACTTGTGAACGTCTTTCGGTTTCGCGGAAAGTGTTAGCTCCCTTTAAATTACTTAGTGACCGTTCGATAACACCCATAATTCAATTTGACGTAGAACTCTCGTTTGTAAATTCTCTGTATCTTACTTCTACAAGGAATTCCAGAGGAAATTGTGATATTAGACCAACAGAGTAAGTTCATTTTGATAGCCAGAGAACAATTGTTATATTCACTTCAACCTCTCTATATTACCCAGGTATAAATGATTTACCAGACTGAACAATTTTCGGTCTGAATGCAACAGTTGGCGAAAGAGGGTATCATGTTCGTATTTGCAAAACCAAGATTTTTCAGTTATTATTGAGGAATTATTATTTTGCATGTCCCTGTAGGAGCATCCTGTTTCATTCTGCAATCAACCAGAATGTACCGAGAGAGAACCTTCAGAACAAACTCATCATAAATCCATGTCGAAGGGGCCTTGAACTCAGATCTCTTGGATGCTACGTAGATGCTTTGACTGGCGCCCCAACCTATTTGCTTTTCTTTTCGACGGAGAAGGAGCTTATATTGTTGTTAGTTGACACATCACACCAGAACTAGGTTGATAAATTGAACACATGTTGGAAAAAGTTTTTATTACAAAAATTTATATAAAAGCTCTAAATCTAAATATAATTAAAAGCAGAGATAATATCTTCACAACTAGTTGCTAATTGAGTGATATAACAAATGGGAAAATGTTTCTTATAGTAAACTGGAAGTTATTAAAGCAATTAAAATTCTGATGGTTTATGAATTTTTTTTCATAGTCGTGAATTAATTGAAACTAGATCAATTAGTTGGGTGCAATGAATTCCAATGATTTTATGTCCCAAAAGGTCCATCACTCATCTAATAATTAACCTTAATAAAAAAAACATCAAATATAACTGGTTGAAGATTAATTTATCCTCAAGGAACATCATGATAGCAAGGCACATTTTTAAGGAATATTATCTCGTACTCGAGATGAGTACGAGCGGATACACTAATGTCTTATTCAACTAGCTAATAGTATTGCATTTTCATGTTGAAATTTTAGAATTTAGATAATTATACAAAAATCAGAAAGCTAGGGTTCGTTTTCTCATAAGTGAGATTCATATAGAGAAAAATAACTTATAATAGTTCGATTTGTTTTGATTGCTCATCAGACTAATAATGTGTTATTTTGGACCGCCTTGAAAAAAATGTATACGAGTTTTCCTACATAGTTTTGCACCCCACCTATAGGGGTTATTTTGGTAAATATCAAAAAATTGATATATCCGAAATTTCTATTTTCTTTAAGATCATTATAAATTTTTGTCAAAAATGCGAAATTATTACGGGAAATATAACATTTTCAAATGGAAATCTCATATGAGAAAAGAGCTTTTTTGTTTTCAAAAATATGCATAGTTAGCTACACTCAAAAGACGTCGGAGAGCGATTGCACCTGGTTTCATTTTATCTATTGTTTAAATAATCAAATTATCGAATTTTATAATAATCTCATTAATTATATATTCACAATATATATTATAGATGATTTAACACGCTTAAAACAAAATCGAATATTTTCAAAAGGATTAAAAAAGCATACTGTTCGATAAAAAATTGAACATTTACAAATTGTTTTCCATTAAATATGTATAATCTAAAGTTAAATCATGCCGATATCAGGAAAGCTTGCGTAATGCTTAACGCGGTATGTCGCGCGATAAAGTCGCTTGTGCGACTGTTTTAGGTATACCCGAGACAAGAAAAGTGCGAGTACATTTTTTATAGGGAATTCAATAAGGACCAATTTAAAAAAATGGAAATCGCAATTGCTGTTCCCGAGATATTTATGAAAAATTGTTTAAGCAATTGCGGCACTGAATATTTCTTATTCTTTAGAATTATATAATTTACTTAGGGTAGGGAGCGAATAAAATGAAAATTTGAAGGGTCCGAGTTTTTGCATCTATTCACTTATTTTTATGCTCTCGACGCCAGGACTTGAAATAATTTTGCATTTTGGACAAAAAATTCAGAAACAATATGGAATTGTTTTCATCATTCTTTGATAACCCCTGTAGGTGGGGTGTAACAATATACGGGAAAAGCCTGTTCGTACCTGTTCGTCAACATTTTATTACAATCGATTATTCTTACAACAGAGGATTCAGAAGTCTTCTCAAAGTTTCTGGAGAGACACACATACAAATCTTAGGAAATTATATGATATAGGTTGAATAATTACTATACTTTCCATGAAATTTGTTTTTGTTATAAATTTTTTTAGAATCTAAATGGTCCAGAAGTGTTGGTAGAACAGATAAAAGATGAGATTTCTAGACTTTTTAGAAATGAAAACTACATATTTCAACTTCATTTCAGATGGTCATTGTTCTCGGCAATTTATTTTTGAATAGCTTCAATTCAGAAGTAGAATTATTACAATTTCATCAATCATTGAGTTAACGTACCCTCGCGTCCCTGTCTTAGTATTTTATCTGTAATTTTTTCAACATAATTTTAACAGACATATTTACATAAAACAACAAAACAGTAAAGATTGGCAAGTGATGTAGTTACTGCACATAGTTGGCATGACTATATAGAAGAAAATAACACTCTATATTTTATATGACACAACGTTATAGTTAAAAAAATCCGTACCTATAAAGTTGTTCTGAGAACAATAATTATTGATATTCATCGAATATGAGCTGTCATCTTATCTATAATAGATACGTTAATGAATTCGGGGGAAAAGCCTCCTCATAAAACAACCACAAAATAATAATAGACTTGGCAGTTGGAATACTAGGGCAGGCACAAAAATAATATTGATATATTTTGCCCGTGCACGGTCAATATTCCAATTTCAAATAGTGTTTAAAGGAAATCCATTATCTGGGGGTATTTCTTTTTCACCAAACTGTAATTCAAAGTTAAACCTATGGATATGTAATTTGATATCTAAATCTATGGTTACGACGGTTGCACTTTCAGTTGGAGATATAAAATTCGAATTTTCACTTGAACATTTATTTTTCGCAATTGATGGCAACAAATGTTTCAACTGAAGCTTGATCTAAAATTAAGTCTTTAAATATTACTATAATTTAAACCTAGATGTGATACAAATTGAGGCAATGGTTTCAGACGGAGTTTATTTACAAAGTTGTCGATGAGTGATGTATAACGATCTGGCTATTCAATATAAAACGGAGAATTGGCCTAACGCGTTTCGATTCTAAGTATCATCATCAGGACAAGCAGTACAGTTTTTAATATGAAGAAAAAAATTATGAAAATCCTACAAGTGAGGTTAAAAGCAACTTACGTGAGCCAGTAAGTAAAAATACCATTTGCAATATAAAAGACCATGAGTCACAACAGCAGGCTCAATTATTATTAAAAAAACTGTTGAGATCATTCACATATTGATAAATTATAATAACAATGACTAAAATTTAGAATGAAGCTGTGGCGTTGTAGTTCGGTGATCACAGAACTAGCAGACCTCTTGATACCTCAAGTAACATCCGATTTTACTCAAGTATTCTCTATTCCTACATAACTTGTTCTGTGCTCCCCAAACCACGACACCTGAAACCAGTGCATTAAAAATTAAGTATTGTTATTACATTTTATAAATCAATAATAATTATTGAAATCAAGAAACCTGGATTTATAGACTAAAGTGTGATGACTGTAATGCTTTGTACATAGGACAAACTGGAGGCAGTTTCAGTTTGAAGTTCCAAAAACATTGGAGAAGCTACAGTTGCTAACTATGCGGAACATAATCATATTTTGCTCTTGATCCAGATGTCTTAGATATTCAGGGAAAATGACATGGTACTCTAGAATCAATGGAACGTTTAAAACGTACAAAAACCAATAGTAATATAAAAATAAGGGCAATTTTTCACCCTTCTCCATATCATGGATTCCATGATATCGAGAATATTCTGTTTTATAATATTAAATAACCAGATCGATACACATAATTCAATAATGTTGTAAATAACCTCCCCCACTCAAAGTAATGCTTCCCCATTCCGAAATTTGTATCATATTTTCGTATTATTAATTGTGAAAATTAAATGGTACAAGTTGTAGTGGAAATTTGAGTTTTTTTTCTCAAACTTAAGAAGATTGATATTAATATCTATTTATTATTGATATGTTAATTTATTGCGATAAAATTCATTACAGAATCATGCATTTTTTGAGAACTAGTCAAAAATGTAATTTCATTCAAATTCACAAGTAAAGTTGTCAATATGCCAAAAAACATTGGTGATTATCATGTATTGTGTTCAGTGAAGATGTATTCATAATATAGATTGTATTTGCTTGATGGTATTATTGTATAATTTGCTTTAAACAAATATTGTAGAATCTAGAGTTATACTATTCAGGTATTGAATTTTATAGAAGGAATAGATAATTATACCCCAAATATACTTATACTGAAACTCTATCTATGTTGTATGAAATTTTACGGTTTCGGGAAAAATGTACCCCCCTATTTTTGACAAAATAATTGTCCACTCAGAAATTCCTTTAAATTTATTGAAAATTGTTATGTAATGGTCCAGATTGATATAAAAGAAATAGTAAAACTAGCGCCCTCTATAGGTGTGAACACGAACGTAATGCTTCGTATCAGAAACACGACTGTAACAGATTTCATTTAGTTTATATCAGTTTTTGTCATAAAGTTTAAAATTTCCTTGGAAAACTAATTTTTCGGAACAATCTTAACTATAGTAACGATAAACCTTGATTTGTCATAGGTTCTACAAATTTCTTTTAATATTTGGTACTTATTTTGAGGGATGATATACGTTAAAAGTCAGTATTTGAGGAGGCCCCATTTCCAAAACCATGATATATTAAAATTATAACTAAACAATTTATTGCAAATAAGCAAGCGAGATATAAAAAGCAGCATAACGAAGTGATAACTAAAAAAAATGATGTCACATAGAATTTTGGTTATCTTGGTCTGCGGTTTCGTTTTTGACAGCAGAATAATCTATAACTTTATGCATCCTTTCAATATGTCTTGTAATATGCATCTTCTGTTTCGCTTTGTAACTGCAATAAGGGCAAACGAATTGAGGTTCTTTTCCACATTCCCACTTCAAATGGTTCCTTAGTGAACTTTTCAATTTGTAAGTTCGTCCGCACACGGGACATGACACGCCAGCTTGTTCCATCGCCGAGTTCAAAGACTTATTCAAGGCGTTCAGAGAATTCTCCTTTTTCATGTTTCCCTTTCTAATTTTTTCCTGCTTCAGAATTAGAGGCAACGCCAAATGTGCCGGCCATTTTCCAAATTTAGATGTAATATAGACTTCTGGAACAAGGTTCCAGTGTTAATAAATTTATTCAAAAATAATGTCACAAAATAAACAAGGTAATCTACACAGAAATGAGAGAATTGAGAAAAAGTATGAAAATAAAAAAAATATACTGAAATATTTATTAGAAATCATAAAGAAACTAAGTTAACTACAAAATAACTCTTTTAAAACAAAAATAAGTCTTTTTATAACCTAAAATTAATGAAATTATGTATACAGATTGTTTTAGAATTTTATCGAGATTCTTATTTTGACAGGAATTGTAGCTGAAAATGTCAAAGTACCATAGAAGGACATTATTTAATATTAAATGTTGAATATTATGAACAAAAAACATTAGGTACAGAGAGACTGTCCTAGGTAATTGTTAGAAATTTTAACATCATTGTTATGTGACATTATTCAATTCCTATTGAAATTATGTAAAATTCTGGCACAGTCTGTATCATAGTGCAGTTTTTGATATTAGATAATCAGCATTCAATCATGTACAAAGAAAATAATTATATGATAAGAAAATTAAAGCTGAAAAACTATAACAATATTAAATTGGTGGTTTTCAAAAATATTCAGAGAGTATTCTTTGTATATGATGAATCGAGAGCAAATATATAGGTATATATTTTCTATTATTATTCCAAACTATTGCCTGTTTACGTAAAGTTGAACACAATGTCTTATTATTTTCTGCCTTAGGTACTACATGATGTCATGTAAACATTCCTTTAAAATTAAATTTAAATAAAATCTCTAGAAACTTAAATAATCTCTTAGTATTACAACATTCGAACTCGGTTATTATTGTATAATGTTTATTATCTGTAGAATAGGTATGGATGATGTGAAAACTATTAAAAAGAGGGATACATATGGAAGGTATGTAGAATCAAATAATTCCTGAATAATAAAACAAGGAAAAATTATAATTTTGGTAGTGTACAACAATGATGAATTTTTATATAACTACGAAATCTTCAATAACGGAATTAATATATTTCTGAGGTATGACGGTGTTTACACACTTTTACCCTATTTCCATTTAATGCAGCCATTGTCAAAGTCATATTATGTGAACTGAATTTAAAGCTAAGACTAAAATGTTGTTTCAAATGAATGAAAGTATTACAAGTACTACTTGGCAGAGAATAAACATCAAATATTCCAGGTAGTCATGAATTCTGATTAGTTAAAAAATAATTACTTAGAAATATGTGACATTTGACCTGAGCTTTATTGAAGTAATTGTAATAATGTTTCGAATCGGAGATAAGTCAAAATTCAGTAGATGATCTCTATGTTTATCCATTTCTATAGCTTCCAATGTGCCTAAGGAAGGTAGGCCGCTGTATTTTAAAAGGAAAATATCGATTTTATCATTGTATCACCGGTTTGTTAGAAATGGTTTGCTACGGCGAACTTATCAATATTATTAGTACGAACACGATAAAAATGAAACATATTCCTCTTAGTAGTCCAAGGTAACATTTATTAAAGTCTTTACACTGGATTTTATATATACCCGATTTATCAATATCTGGAATTTTTGTAAACATATTACCAAGCAAGTGCTATAATTTAGATTTGCTTTGGAATCTTTAGAATATGAAGAGCTCAATATAACGTATGGTATTATTGGCAGCTCTCATCAATATGATAAATTTTTAATGAATAAATCAAAAAACAAACAAAAACGTTGAATTGAACTGAAAACATATACAAGTAGGTACTAAGTGACACAGTTGCTTGGTAATACCTTTAGTAAAATTCCAGATCTCGATACGTCTGGTAAGCTACCCGTTTCAAAGATCATTTTTTCTTGTTCGTACTAATAATATTGATGAGTCCGCCGTAGCAAACCATTTCTTACAAACAGCTCATACAATCACGAAATCGGAACTGTCATCACAAGTTCTTCAATAAACCTTCTGTCAACTCTAGGATTACATGTTTATAAGTAATTATAGGTTAACTAATTAGCAGCAATGACTACCTGAAATACTCGATGTGTATTTTCGGCCAAAAAGTACTAGGCATTCATTAGAAACAGCATAATAATAGATCCTTTGTTAGTGGTGGTAAATTACATGTTCCCTAAATTGATCCTTCAAGAATTTCGCGTCGTTTCGTAATCTTAGCTTTAAATTCAGTTTACATTTGTCTTTGATAAGTTTGATAAGTTATAATCTAAGTTGGAAATGGGTGACGGTGTAAACTAAATTATTTCACGCATAATTGCCGTGAACTCAAATCTATTGTAGACTTGAATGCAGTAATTGCTCCGGAATCGATGATTTATTAATTATACTGGAAAATGCAACTTAATGAAGTTACCAAGACTGTGACCGACAGAAAAGCATAAATTAAATATACCAAGCACCAGAAATCTGAATACTTACTCCAGCAACTAACCTTAATATTGTTATACTGACGATGTCCAAGTTGCCGAAATACGTATCCAGATTTATAAATATCAGCCTGATGCTCGGATACATCTAGGTTGAAATTATTAAATGAAATGATAATACACATAATAATAAACATTATATGAAATTACCGAAACCATTCTATAAATAAACATTTATCCTAAAAAGATCCCGATTCCAACAATATATAAAACTAAATATGGACGTTAATTTAGAATATAATATAAATTTTATTGCAAAGTTTACTTTTGGTCCTTCACAATATATTTATTTGTTTGATTTGACTGTCAAAATGATTATTTACATCTATAACTAGTATTGAAGTGACTGAATCTTTCAAATTTATACTCGAACGTGAACTAATTGAAAGATTTTCTTCATTCATAATTCAATTTTCCCAATACAGAAATGAAATTCTATGAAACGGAAAAAATTAGATGGCTTTGAAAACTATGACATATACATGAGATTCTGTTACAGATTCGCCGAATTTATCACGTGAGAATTTAGAGCAAAATGCAGGAAGAAAATCTTGGAAAATTCAAGTTCAAGTTCTGTTTTTCCAAAAACTAGAAATTGATTATAATTATTATGATTCGTGAATATTTTATTGGACTGACTTGAATTAATAACAGAACATAGTTTATGATCACCATCATCTTAACATTATTCTTCTGACCAAAAACTCAAACAAAATATAAAAATTATAATAAATGATAATCTACTAAAACTCTATTCTCATAGTAAAAATACAATAACAAAAATTCCAACAAAATAAACTCAATATTGTACTTAATAGAAAGTGATTTTGGAGCATTTTAACTTAAAATGCCTCATCAAGTTTTTCTTCTCATAATAAGTTCTCCCACATATACATCGAAAGCCGCCTTTTCCTCTTGGTCTCCTTGTAAAACCTAAAAAAACTCATTTGAATGAAACGAATCACTACAATATTGCTGAATATGAAGTTTGTGCATTGGTGGTTATGTACAGGTGAATATGATCTAAATTTCCTTTATGTACATTTATTTTAGTTTTATATTTCACGTGATACCTCAAGAATACGATCATAATATTCATTGGAAATATAATAATTTTTGATCCAACGATAATAAAGATTCGATGGTTGTTAGAAATAAACAATTGAGATGTGTGACAATGAGCCACCTATAAAGGGGTGAGGCCGTCCTAAGGAAAAATCAATTTTTCCTGCTTTATATATAAATTTTTCCGAGAGGTAATCAATAAGAGGATCTGTTTTCGCGGTAGGGCGATGTATTCTTAGCTGAAATTGGTTCTCTTTGAAGCGAGGCCTGGAGATTGGATCAACTCAAGTAAGCTTATTCTGCTCAGAATTTTCCTCATATTATAATATATTTAATGATAATCTCTTTAGATATATGCCTCACATGTTCATGTTCGGTACTATGTCAACCAGCTATATAATTCTGGTATTATCCAGTTAGTTCATACCTTCGAGGTTCAATCATGCTGTTACAAGAAAAAAAACTCAACCTCGAATGATCCATATATATACGTTGAGTTGAAATTAGCGGTGTAGTGATATAATAAATGCGAGTGAGATTCGAGAAAGATGGGTATAAATGGGCGTTCTATTAATTTCGCGCCTGTCAGACGTGTAGCTAAACTGTATGCATATTGCAGCAGAATAATTCTGTTGTATGGTAAGCATAAAACAATTATCTAAAGATGGAGTTTGAATCAGCGGTGTATAGTCATTTAATAAGTGCGAGTGAGATTCGAGAAAGTTATGTATAAATGGGCGTTCTATTAATTTGGCGCCTGTCAGACGTGTAGGTAAACTGTATGCATTTTGCATCAGAATAATTTTGTTGCATGGTAAGCATAAGACAATTATCTGAAGATGAAGTTTAAATCAGCGGTGTATAGTGATTTAATAAGTGCGAGTGAGATTCGAGAAAAATAGGTATAAATGAGCGTTCTATTAATTTGGCGCCTGTCAGACGTCAGACAGTTAAGCTGTACGCATATTGCATCAAAACCATTTTGTTGTATGGTAAGCATAAGACAATTAACTAAAGATGGAGTTTAAATCAGCGGTGTATTGTGATTTAATAAGTGCGAGCGAGATTCGAGAAAGATATGTATAAATGGGCGTGCTATTAATTTTGTACCTGTCAGACGTGTAGTTGAAGTGTATGCATTTTGCATCAAATAAATTTTGTTGCATGGTAAGCATAAGACAATTAACTAAAGATGGGGTTTAAATCAGCGGTGTATTGTGATTTAATAAGTGGGAGTGAGATTCGAAAAAGATATGTATAAATGGGCGTTCTATTAATTTGACACCTGTCAGAGCTGTAGCTGAACTGT
The DNA here is from genome assembly GCA_958510875.1 of Endomychus coccineus. Taxonomy (NCBI): domain Eukaryota; kingdom Metazoa; phylum Arthropoda; class Insecta; order Coleoptera; family Endomychidae; genus Endomychus; species Endomychus coccineus. The sequence goes on from OY294067.1 coordinate 289,422,093, forward strand.
ATGCATTTTGCATCAGAATAATGTTGTTGCATGGTTAGCATAAGACAATTAACTAAAGATAGAGTTTAAATCAGCGGTGTATTGTGATTTAATAAGTGCGAGCGAGATTCGAGAAAGATATGTATAAATGGGCGTGCTATTAATTTTGTACCTGTCAGACGTGTAGTTGAAGTGTATGCATTTTGCATCAAATAAATTTTGTTGTGCGAGTGAGATTCGAGAAACATATGTATAAATGGGCGTTCTATTAATTTGGCGCCTGTCAGACGTCAGACAGCTAAGCTGTACGCATATTGCATCAAAGCAATTTTGTTGCATGGTCAGCATAAGACAATTAACTGAAGATGGAGTTTAAATCAGCGGGGTATTGTGATTTAATAAGTGCGAGCGAGATTCGAGAAAGATATGTATAAATGGGCGTTCTATTAATTTGGCGCCTGTCAGACGTCAGACAGCTAAGCTGTACGCATATTGCATCAAAACAATTTTGTTGCATGGTCAGCATAAGACAATTAACTGAAGATGGAGTTTAAATCAGCGGGGTATTGTGATTTAATAAGTGCGAGCGAGATTCGTGAAAGATATGTATAAATGGGCGTGCTATTAATTTTGTACCTGTCAGACGTGTAGTTGAAGTGTATGCATTTTGCATCAAATAAATTTTGTTGCATGGTAAGCATAAGACAATTAACTAAAGATGGGGTTTTAATCAGCGGTGTATTGTGATATAATAAGTGCGAGTGAGATTCGAGAAAAATAGGTATAAATGGGCGTGCTATTAATTATGTGCCTGTCAGACGTGTAGCTGGAATGTATGCATATTGCATCAGAATAATTTTGTTGTATGGTAAGCATAAAACAATTATCTGAAGATGGAGTTTAAATCAGCGGTGTATAGTGATTTAATAAGTGCGAGTGAGATTCGACAAAGGTAGGTAGGTATAAATGGCCGTTCTATTGAAATCGCGCCTGACAGACGTGTAGCCAGACTGTATGCATATTGCATTAGAATAATTTTTTCGTATGGTAAGCATAATACAATTATCTGAAGATGGAGTTTAAATCAGCGGTGTATAGTGATTTCATAAGTGCGAGTGAGATTCGACAAAGGTAGGTAGGTATAAATGGCCGTTCTATTGAAATCGCGCCTGACAGACGTGTAGCCAGACTGTATGCATATTGCATTAGAATAATTTTTTCGTATGGTAAGCATAATACAATTATCTGAAGATGGAGTTTAAATCAGCGGTGTATAGTGATTTAATAAGTGCGAGTGAGATTCGACAAAGGTAGGTAGGTATAAATGGCCGTTCTATTGAAATCGCGCCTGACAGACGTGTAGCCAGACTGTATGCATATTGCATTAGAATAATTTTTTCGTATGGTAAGCATAATACAATTATCTGAAGATGGAGTTTAAATCAGCGGTGTATAGTGATTTCATAAGTGCGAGTGAGATTCGACAAAGGTAGGTAGGTATAAATGGCCGTTCTATTGAAATCGCGCCTGACAGACGTGTAGCCAGACTGTATGCATATTGCATTAGAATAATTTTTTCGTATGGTAAGCATAATACAATTATCTGAAGATGGAGTTTAAATCAGCGGTGTATAGTGATTTAATAAGTGCGAGTGAGATTCGACAAAGGTAGGTAGGTATAAATGGCCGTTCTATTGAAATCGCGCCTGACAGACGTGTAGCCAGACTGTATGCATATTGCATTAGAATAATTTTTTCGTATGGTAAGCATAATACAATTATCTGAAGATGGAGTTTAAATCAGCGGTGTATAGTGATTTCATAAGTGCGAGTGACATTCGACAAAGGTAGGTAGGTATAAATGGCCGTTCTATTGAAATCGCGCCTGACAGACGTGTAGCCAGACTGTATGCATATTGCATTAGAATAATTTTTTCGTATGGTAAGCATAATACAATCTAAAGATGGAGTTTAAATCAGCGGTATAGTGTTTAATAAGTGCGAGGGAGATTCGAAAAAGATAGGTATAAATGGGCGTTCTATTAATTTTGCACTTGGAATCCAATTTGTTCTAATTTCAAATTAGTAGACAAAATTTACACTCACTACGGTGCCACTACGAGAATCTTGTTATGTTCTCATTATTATCATGAAATCTTTCACAGGAACAGCCGATATCCATTGTTTCCATAGTCGATTATCTTTAGCAAAACTAAACATTTGAACAGATAAAAACAAGAAATTTAATTGGTTAAATATCACTTTATTTCAACGAAAGTTGATTTCGAACTTATCAAAACATACAACATCAACTTTCTTTTAAATAAAGTGATATTTAACAAATTGAAGTTTCTTGTTTTTTGCTGTAAAAATGGAATATCACAAAGCAGTCAATACTGAACGTGGCTCTGGCTTGCCTGTATTTCTCGAATTGTGATAGAATCGACTGACGGAGCTGATTGAATCGGTTAATGACGGATTGCAAATAATCGGTCGAATAATACGGTACAGAGAGAATTAGTACGAAGTACGGTGAAGTACGAAGACACGATAAGTACGCCAACTAATAGGTTGGTTTTGAAAAAACGAAATTACTTAAGTATTAGGTAAAACTGGTACTTAATATTCAAACAGCTTGTAAACATCTGCCCAAAATTTTGTCTAATATTTTGATGGGTCGAAATGAAAATAACAATAAAGACAACAGTTTGAATAATTATTATATTTAGTCATAACATCCATAGGCCTAGGCAAGTTTTTGGACATAAAATTCAGTACAAAGGAGTGAAAGAATCCTGTTGATGACATCTGCGTATGTGCCTTGATAGATGGTGTTTATAGAAAAAGCCCATGTTACAGTGAATGCAGAAGAATGAGCGTTTCTTATTGCAAACTTGTCTCTGATGTAGTTTCAAAGAAGCTTTATGTCTATATAATTTTCCACAATATTCGCATTTGAACATTTCTTGGTGATCTGAAAAAAATATCTTATATAATCTATGTTGTTGAGTGCTATGATCCATGCAGATGGATTTTGTAAAAATTACAAATCTAGATTAGCTGTACCCTTGGAAATTCAGAGGACAGATCTAAATAATGAATAGTATATGATCTGATAATATTTTTATTCAACATGACTGAAGGACGTGGGAAGGAAGGGGGTTTATTGGACTCCGCTGGAAGCAGGAGCTACCAAGCTGGTCAACTTGGCTTTCGAGAGGGACTTGCACCTTTTTTTCGTAACGGTTTTCTCACATGATGCATTCTATTCCCATATACTCAGTCAGACGAATGCTAGTTCAGTAAATTTTCTTTAGGTACTCTGAGAAAAACCCTCAATCTACCCATTACAGTTTCTTTCGTAATCCCTTTTGTCCTAAATTAGATTATAAATTTTCGTGCGGATACTCTGACTTTAAATAGACACTTCCGTCCGAGGGTCATATAGGTGAAGAAGATAGGCTTTGGCTATGATTCAGAAAATCCCAAGCGATGCAATGAAAATAAGAAAACACGGCGTACCCCGGCCTAGACAGTTATTTTACGACGACCTGGCAATCTACCACCTGTCATACATTTCACTGTTGACAGTTGCGCACTTTCCTACTAACCGTCACAATAACAGTTGTCTTAAGCATAGAGATCAAGAATAGAGTACTCTAGTCCCGTAAGCGTAATGCTACACAGTAAGAAATTTGGTCCGTGTAAAACAGCTAGTGTAATGGGTGAAAAATTTAGAGTGAATTTTTAGTGTTAAATGACTATTTTTTGTAGCACTAGAATTGGTGAACGATGCTGTTTACACTAAACTACTCTAGTTGAGTTGTTCTACTATTTTAATGTTCATTACTCACACTACAAAATTACATTTAAATTGTTTTAGTGTCGAATGTTCTAGGTTTACACTAGGAGTGTCAAATGCATAAAAATATTACCCTAACTAGAGTGTTCTGACATCCAACACGTTACGGTACCCGCATTGGCGTTACGTTAGCGGCTTTTATTCTTTCTTCAAGCTTCAACCTGTGTTATGTATTTGACATCACGACTTGAATCGTGACCCGTGTAGCTTTATTTGTTCTTATAAGGTAGGTGTTGTTGTTTAATCATTTTAATATAATCTACATAGTAGTAAACTGGACATAGTCAAATAATAGAGGTGATGAAATGTGTTTTAGTTCAAATCAAACGCCAATTTCTGGTTCATAATATTAATTAGAGGCACTACCGACTGGAAAGTTACTCGTACACCTAGTTCTAATAAATACCAATAGTAATGCCTTTAAATTACTGTGCTCAGCCAATCATAGTAGACATAACTTAATAGTGAGGTATATCGTACATTATTTTTTGATATTACATTTACTGCCATTTTGTGTAGGTTTAGTTGTGACCCCACATTGCAAATACTGTGGCGAAGGTCAAATAGGGATTCTGACGAACCGATCTAAACGATCTGAAGTGTGGGTCATATTGATCGATTCGTCAAATATGTCAGTTGTACCTATTATGCCATAAATTTATTTTTAAATAAACATTTTGTATTTGCAAGTAGCGTATTCTTGATTTACCGAACAATAGGTAGTGCAGAGCTAGAGTTAACGTACACTAAAAACAGTATTTTGTTTACCAAAATCAGTGTAAATCCAACACTAGGTAGTGTTAACATACACTGAAAACGGTATTTTTTACCAATGTCAGTGTAATATTACAATAAAATAGTAATTTGGATACACTTACATTTGTTAATTCACACAATTTAGAGTTTCTCAGTGTATATTTGAACACTAGCTAGATTTGTTTCCAACTCTGGATCATGTTGCATCTCATCTGCTGTAGTTTAAAAGATACTCTAAATAAAGCGACTATTTAACACTAACGTTAGAGTAAAGTTACCATTGAAAATTTACTCTAGAGTGAATATTTCACACTAAAAACATTGGACCTATATAGAATGTTTTTAGTGTTACTTAGAGTGAAATTTTCATATATAATACCACAAGAGCTTCAAAATTATCGGGTATTTCCCGATAGGTTCGTTGCAAACAAATGAAGGAGTCAAGTTTTTCAGGTTAAAAAATCACGAGCGCGAAGCGCGAGTGATTTTTCCTGAAAAACTTGACGACTTTATTTGTTTGCAGGGAACCTTGAGGGAAATGCCAGATAATTTTGAAGCTCGTGTGGTATTCGGGGGATTATTTTTCCGTCCCAAATGAACATTTCCTTTGACTTTTTTATCGATGGTGGACATAGAACAAACTCCAAATCGACTCATTTTCATGCAAAATCTCCAATTTTCACAATTGAATTCAACCTGTCAGTTTGACGTGTAGTTAATTTGACTGGATCATGTTTTGTTTTTTATATATAGCAACTACCAGAGAAAATTTTCAAAAAATTATCAGTATAATACCATGTAGGTTGTACCACGTGACGTCGAATGGTGCAATTCTATTGGTCGATATTTGGGTCGGAAAAATAATCACTGTAAATTTTTTACTGTGTATTGCGTATGGCTGTAAGAGAAATTTCGGTGCTCTGTCTCTTTTTAATATATCGGTTCTCTTCCGATAAGTTAGAAAAGGAAAGAGCACCGAATATTTTCTTACAGCCGGTCACGAAATTGGCTGCTCGAGTACTCTATTCTTGATCTCTATGGTATTAAGTGCACCTAGCGGTCCACCGCCCACCATGCATTTCAGCCAAACGACATAGCTTTTATTAAATGTCAGAGCTTATGGCACATCTATAGTCTACCGCTCTAGCCCCTTCCGAATGTTACCTCAACCACAACCCTACTTTTATCAGACTCACCGGCTACTCTGTTAATACATAGATAACTTATCTCCAAACGGCAATTCTAAGTTGGTGAGCTATTTTGAATTTTTGGATGTAATAACATTAACTGAAGACATACGAGAACATATGTTATGTTCAAGCGATAATTACAGGTTAGTGGGTTATTTGTAAGTTAATTTTTGGATGCAATAATATCAACTCAACACATAAGAGAATATATATTATTATATTATACATTCTAGGTTAGTATAGCTATTTGTGTATCAAGAGCGCAAAGTGATATATTGTCGCTCGACAAAGAGAGTTACCGCGCGACGCAAAGCGGAGCGCGGTAATCTTTGGAGAGCGACAATGACACTTTGTGCTCGAAATACACAAAAGATTTTTTCTACAAACGCAGTTTTCAGAAAAAAAAAAGAAAAAACACCAGATGCTTTATTCAACAAAAGTACATCAAGTACAGTTTATAAATTCCTGATTAATGTTGATTTAATTTATCATTGACTATACTAAAATTGAATGTACAATTGTGACACTCTTTAATTATTATTCCTGAACCTGATGGACGATCAGTAGATTTATCTAACATTAATTCCCCCGAATATTGGAAATCTACAGAACGAGATGTAGATGGTCTTGAGAATATTCTCTTGGTAGTTTCAATCTTATTGTTGATTGAATCATCTATGTAGCCTTCTGCTACATTGTTACTTTTCCATCCACCATGTTTTTTCAGTTGTATTAGGTCACCTCCACCATTCACCAATAAAGTAGCAGAGGTTCGTCGGAGACAGTGTCCAGTATATAAATTATGCTCGGGCAATTTCAAATATTCAGCAATGTCACTGGGAGTCTTGCCGATTGTATTCATACCCACAACTCGTTTTATACATCTACCTTTTTCATAACGTAAAAATAGACGTTGGACAGTATTGTTATTCAGACAATGTTTTCTGAGTGCAATATATTTTTTACAAATTGAAAGATAATCAACTGAATTCTCTTCATTATGACCAACAATCGTAAAAACACGGCTTATTCTCGTTTTTGAATCGGGAATTCGGACTATTAAAATAGAATCCTTATCTTCTATGTCACCAATCTCCATTTTGACCAACTCATCGCGCCTGCAGGCACCAGCAATACCCATAATTAGAATAACCTATAAAAAAAACTGCAATTAATAGCTATTCCAAATGTCTATGCTAACCAAATTGCACTAAATTCAAAAAAATACTAACCGCTTCTCAAACTAAACTACTAAGAGCATGAAGTATTAAAATTTACCTTTTTTAGTAGATATTCTTCATCGGGCGCTTCTTGTAAAAATTTGTGAATATCTTCAGTGGTGAATGTTTTGGATTTTTTCGCTTTATATCCAACAGACTGTTTCTTCAGAAATGCGATAAGTTTAGGATACTTATTGATTTCGATGTTATTTTTAACATTCAAGCATGTCCGTATCATCGAATACGTAGACCAAAGAGTTGATGACTTACAAATCAATGGTTTTTCTCCAAAATAAGCCAGTAATACGTTTTCTGAATACTTATTCACCTTCTTCGACTGGCACCACGTCATGAATTTACCGTATTGTAATTCATATTTCTTCCTTGATTTCTCTGGTAGGAGATTCAAAGTAACAATTTTTGCACTTTCTGCTACATCAGGAGGAGTGTTTGATAATTCACTGTCACTATCATCAATCATCATGCAGAAATACGTTGGAGAAGCGAGCGTTTTTGAAATATTTCCGCTTTAGAGCGCAAATGCTGTCACAAAATGACATTTCACGGAAAACGTCAACTTTGCGTTGAAATCTGAAAGCGTCAAAGGCTACTTTGTTAAGCGTTTGTAGAAAAAGTTATTTGTAAGTTGGTTTTGGATGCTAAGTGAATTTTAAAGCAGATAAGACGGTCAAAAGTGTCTATTCACGAAAATCAGGAGCCGGCGAAACTGTATCTGGTCCCCAAATCATCGTTGAAATTGTATACTCAAGAAGTAGTAGTGAGACACATACATGCATTTTACATTTCATTGTTATCAATATGAAGTTGTTTAATTATTCTTTTAATCAGTTGTTCAGTCTTTGACTTTTACCTTGAACAAAAAGAAAAAATTAATTACACCCTCTGCTGTTTCAATATATCCTGAAACTTGTCAGAGGGTTGTTTCACTACATGCAAGTTGCCTAGTTATTATTTACAAGTCAGAAAAATGCATACTTACCCGAAATTGTCTGTTATGCTTATTTTGGATATACATATGTTCATTTTACCATTTCTTGTTTTTACTTAAGATTGATATTGTCCAGTTACACTTAATGTTGATTCATAGCTTCGAACTCAGTATTATTAAAGATGTTTCACAACTTGTACGACTATTTATAATCACATATGTAGTAGATTTTTTAAAAGAAAATGAAATAAAAGTCTGAAAGAAAACGAAATAAATATTGGCAAAGTTAAAATAATGATTTGAAATATAAAATTAGACGATGCTATCAGATTGACTGTACTGAATATTCCCAGATTATGCGACAAAATTATAACTTCCCAAAACAAACTGCATGAAAAAGATATGTGATGTAAAATGATAAGAAATAGAACAGGAATGACTAGTAAACAATTTCCTATGATTCCTTCCTGGAAGACAGTTAAATTCCAACTAATTCCAAAAAAAGGAACGAAGAGACCTTTCCTAATAATTATAGACCTCTAAACTCATGGAGAACGCGGTCAACATCGAGCTCATTCAATATCTACAGAGCTCCAAAAAATCGTGAATGACCTGCAATATGGGTTTCGTCAGCAGATACCTGTTTCCCTACGTAACACATGCATGGCAGAAATCAATTGAAAAACATGGGGAATCTCTAGCTGTAGCATTGGATACCTCCAAAGCATCTGGCACCAAGGCCTTCTTAGGCAAATTTCATATGGATCACCGCCTCAACTTTGCCGCATCCAAGGATTTTTCGATAGATCAATCCATATCGTGGTTGACGGAGTATATTCCGAAACAAGGCTGGGCTTTCATTTGTGAATTCAATCGCACTCACGGCCGAGTTTGGGTAAAATAATTCACTGCAAATCCTTTAAATCAATTTTAATCACAGTATGAAAATTATAAAATATCTATTTAAAGCTGGAGGAATACTTAAATGTAACTACGAAAACTCACACGAATATATTTTACACAAATATTTCCATTGAACTTATGTTTTATACTTTTATTTGACACAACAATGTTAAAAACGTTCTCACTTATCTGGTTATAAATTAGACTCTCGTGAGATCAAGACCTATCTCTATTATGATTGGATATCATAAGAAATATAATTTGAATGACTAGAAATTCAAGCAATCCTAAATATAATTGTTTTACACTAAATATAATTATTTGGAACCACTAATTTAGTTTATAAAATTTCCCTCATCGTTTGCCATTATTTAACGAAATCTTTCCAAATCAATGGATTGAGAGAAAGGGGTTCATTGAATGACCAGCTAGGTCACAGCACCTTACTCCGCTGGATTTCTTTCTATCGGATTATTAAAATCAGAAGTATTGTAATTTTCAACGCAAAATGGAGTATTAACTAGTTTTTTAATCATTGGTCGGTACGCTGCCAATTTATCTGAATACAAAGATGTATGAATTGGCAGTGGAGATTGTGATGCCTCATATATTAGTCAGACGGCACGGAACTTCCACCTAAGATTTTAAGAACACCTTAGAAATCACCTATCATTAATACATTTGTAAATCATTTAAATAAGTTATAATCTTGAAACTCTCTTCCACAACTATTTCAACCAACAGGCATTGGAGGAATTATATCTTTAGACGCAATTTTACCAATTCTGATTATGCCAATTTGTTTTTGAGACAATTGTTAAAATTTATGACTAAGATTATTACAGTCAAAAGTGTAAATTGGGTTCTTATGAATTAAATTAGTGATCATTATGCATTTACAAATAGTAAATCGAAACTGTTGAATATAATTTGAACCATTGTATGAAATGGTACTTAACATGCACATACAGGATATAGTACCAAGAGTCCTTAGCGCTTAAAGTCAATTTTAATTGCAGGATACTGTGGCATTTGAATGTTGCCAAACCGTGGAAACGATATGGATTAAAGAATTTCTATAAAATGTAAATGTATGTGGAATCTGATATGGATTATAGGGTATAATGTTACGTATTTTCATGTCGTATTTGTTAATATTATATGTTTAGTTTGAAAGGAGGAAATTCATGGACTATTGTTAAGTTATTCTCCACAAACTAATCTTTTAAAATGCAATGAAAAACTACAAGAACTTGTTTTCAGGGCTTTTAAAATAGTGTTACATATTAAGTAGAGTTTTACACCTACTGTTGAAAGATGCTAATTAATTAATTTTTGATGATGTAATTTTATTGCAGCTATCATTTGGATACATTTTTATTCTTTAATTATAGTTAGTTAGTTCTTAGTTCAACAATTATTAAAATAATCTCAACCCCAACTTTCAATTCTCTTTAGGCATTAGGCAACCTCAATTCACTATTCACTCCAGCAGGCTCGAAAATGTTCTCAAAAAATCTTGATGAGCGCTGAAACTGATTTGAAATGAGATTGAACCATCACAAGTGACAATACAATGTGTGCAGGCCAAGGCTGGCGTTCCGCAGGGATCTGTCTTGGTACCAACTTTGTTTCTACTCCATATCAACGATCTACACAGTCTCTAATATGATAATGTCATGTACAACTATTTCTATGAAGTTTTCCATAACAATGCTCGGAATCACCACCACCAGCACCCTTTCATGGATCATGTGAGGTCCATTGTGAAAACAGCTTCACAAAAACTTGGATTTCCATTTCTTGCCAAGAGCTGCCAACGCAAGCTGGACGTACTGTCGGAGGTTTCTTTCTCTGGCAGGGTCATGCAAATGAAGGGGTCGCTGAAGTTTCTGGGAGTAATCCTACAATCTAAATTGAGCTGGAGGGAATATCTTGAATATGGCGTGCAGAAGAGCTTTCAGTAGTACATGAGGATTACAGATCCGTCATTGGATCCACACAGCTTCATTTCTTCATCAGTATACATTGCTAGTTTTACCCTGCCCTGGTTACTGTGCTAGTTTGTGTCAAGCTTTTTGTTGTACCCCCTACCCAGGCTTCAGTACCAGATTGCCCATCAGTGCTCCGAAGCTTTCTGCTGTACCATCAGTGGAATCATTGTGCGTTAGTTATCATTAAGTCACTCTATTGTATATCTTAGGCGGAGTCTACGTAATTTTGTCTTGCATATGCGAAGATACTATATGAATATATACATCTGCACAGATAGCCGGTCGGTTCTGGGAACTCGATCAAAGTCGCATCAAGGCTAGTGGAAGAATACAGAGAAGACTTGCTGAAATGGCCAGGAGAAACAAAGAAAAATTCGTTTTTTGTTAATTACTTGATAATTAAAAATGATATTGGACATTTTATACTTCCATACGAAAGACATTTTAGTTGCGCCATTCAAGTAAAAGTATCTATTACCGTTTCCGATATCCCCTTGAATTTTATCAAAGGTAGCATTGATTATGCCCCGGAAACCCCAGACAATCATTCGAATGCATCTTCTAGAACTGAATCGTTAAGGCTGAGACTCAAAGTTGAACGCCTGGACTGGAGATGAAGTCTAATTATAATGAACATGTTGAGAACGGTTGCATGCATTTAGAATCACCCAACCGGTACTTCTGTAAACACAAATGATCATTTTATATGATGTAATGCCATATTGTGCCTTTGCAAATGATGCTTATAAAAATATGCGGCTGGACAATATTCGCAAAAGAACTTTTTCAAATTTTCACAAGCATATTTATAGTGAGTGGACATTCCTCTTCTTGAGTAGTACGGTTTTCCACATCTCGTACACGGATATATCCTTCTTCCTGTAAAGTGAAACGTTAGTCAATATCGAATTTAAGGAAGGGCGCAATTCGAATTACCTAAAAAACACTCGCTCACATCAGTATATACTACACATCGATATTATAAACAGTAGCATTTCAATCCACATCATTTATTTATATAATTCACAACTAGTATAAAACTCTTGAAGGCAAGCTGAGTTTTGTATCATCTTTTCATTTGAACATGATCCCTTAGTTTCGAGCCCAATGAGCATTCCTGGCTAATAAAAACAATGAAATCAAATACAAGCAGGTTTGATAATTTTTTCATCTCGTCTTATTGTAATGAGCTTTTTATCAAGTTGTTGTCTTACAAATCCTCTCGGAAAACCTAAAACCTAGCCTATTGGCCGCTCGATGGTTGGAAATCGCAAGAGGAGCAACTGCGAAAAACACTATCTTCAAAAGTGTTCAATTTGCGAGGTTCCAAATATGAATAAAAAGAATATACTCACGTCTCAACCTTGTCCTGAAAATATAAGACAAAGCGCACCACCATCGACACAATATTGGATTTGATGAACGTGACCGAATAATATGGTTTTTCGCATTTTGACTGATAACGTGCTAGTTTTAAAAATAAAGAATCTTCAAACAGCGATAATATTTCAAAAACATTAATAAGCAGAAAGACCGTAGTCTTGCGTTCTCAGGATCACGACTGTAAACTTTTTAAGTGTCATAATCGTGATCAGCGACTCCATAAACCCCCGAGAGGCAGAATTTGTTGCTTACTTCGAAGAAAAATTAACTAATTTTAATTAATTTCAAGACATGACGGTCTCCGGGTATCCCCAGCTATTGCAGGAAAGTTTTGCATGTCGTAATCATCATCAGTGACCTTTATATCCTCGCTCGATGAGTTGACAAGCATGCAAAAATTTTTTAAATAAAATTTATCGATATTCAGGACGTCGTGACCCCCGGATACCCCGAAAATGGTCCAAGATGACGTCAGGGAAATTTTTGGACATCATATTCGTGATCAACGACCCCGAAAACCCTAGAGAAATTAACTCGATTTGACTCATTATTCAGCGAGCAATTAATTTCTTTTATTCACCTCAAAAAGTGCACTCACAAAAATGCATTTTTTCGCTGTGGAAATGTAATAAAGAGTTTGCCCAAAATACAAACGAGTCACAAAATTTATAAATTACATTCTGAATAGAACGCCGTAAACCGCAAATCAATCCGTCTTACTGCGCCAGTTTTGGAAGGTTGGACCTATTTTAGTGCTTTATTTCTTCGACTAATATTGAAGTTTCTGGTACATTATGAGTTATATCCTATGATTCTCTTTTATTTACCCTGATTAAAACACAACCTGTACTAATCGCCATTTTATTACAAAGATTTTCAACATATCCTAGATTTAAAGTTACAGTCAATTGGTTGCTCCATTCGTAACTACTTCTGGTGAGTCATCAGATGAGGTCGAAGAGAGTCTTTCCTCTTCGTTTTATAAGGACAGAATGGATACGGACATTGGAATTGTGGGAGCTTTCCACATTCGAATTTTTTATGTTTGTAGAGGGACTGCCGGAATTTATACACTTTTCCACATGTCTCACAAACATTGGGATTCAAGAAACCTGAAACATGATTATATCAGTAAGTAGATTCTACATGAGTGCATGCTGCACGGAGAGGAGAAGATGAAACTGAAGATAAGATATTCCTCTCCCCCAGCTCATCATATTATATTTTTAACTTATAACGCACCACTCTGAAATTTGTTTGTTTGATTGTTTGGTCTGATAGTTTTTCTCCGACAAACAACTGTACTGTTTCAAGCAGTTACCACATATCTTGGTTAAAAATGGAAAATATCCTAACCTATATTCTATTTTCAGTTTTCAGTGATGATGATAATATAATATTACCTATCTAACATATCAAGCTTCTTATTAGCTTTACTGGTGTTTGTGAGTTTGTCAAGTTCAAATAGGACATGTTGTCGTATTTTAGAAGATAATGTAGGGTATAAGTTTCTTTTGATGCCAAATATGGTTAAAGTTTAGAAAAATATTCTGCAAGTATATTCCTATAGGTAAAACCCTTCTAAACAGAGCTCTTTATAAGTTTAGAGATAAGTTTTGTTAATTTTAATCTAGTTTAGTAAGTAGTAGCTTCAGGTTCAGTCACAATACGGAAACGTGGAAGACATTACAATGACAATGCCTGAACATAAATATTATAATAGTTGTTTAGTGCCCATATGTAGATCACAACAATAACTGATGGTCGTTGAAGGGTTTGCATCATCTATACATTATACATAAGTATTTCAAAAATAGTAACTAGACAATATAATTAGTTCTTTGAGGGGAATAATAAGCAAGATATGTTAATTTTTTCATAATTTCGTTTATATTCTACAGTTAGCACTGGCAATACGGAGGTTTTATCAATTAATGAGTCAGAAAGTTCAAGATTTGAGATTGGGCTGATTCCTCAATTTTCGTGACCGAAACCTAACAGCAACCTCAAGAAAGACAAGTTCCTGAAAGAAGAAGACGTCTTGGACATATATAACGGAAGCAGTAATAGAAACTGCTTCAATTTGTTCAATCGGTAATCTATGTATGCTATTTCGATGAATTCCTTTCCTTTATACTTACCAGCTCATCATACTATTATTAAGTTAGTTCTTATTTCGAGTAATATCATTATTATCAACTGTTGGAATGTTTATATAATTATATATCTATACAGTTGCTCAATTCAGGTAATTTATTGTAGGTACTATTTTGCTGAGTGAAGTAAATAATATGAACAAGTAGAGAACCTGTTTCACAAGACAAGAACAAAATTAACACTACATGTTTATATCTTAGCAGCGAAAAAAAAAGAATTGGTCAAAAAGACTTTACCTATTATAGCCCTATATAATATAACGTGATGGCACTAAAACTATGATATCGTGCCTTCTTATCCCTGAGCTCTGGCCGAAATGGATTCACGGTCTTGGTAGTCATATGCGGTAGGTTATTTGAACGAAGCCGTTCGGTGACTCGTTAAACGTTCCTGGTAAAACAGGTAACACGAGGAGGTGGAGTTGGCTATAGCCCAGAAGGGGCAGTAATATAGTCTAGCAAGCAGTGCCCGTAGTGGGTCCACCTAAAGTAGTTCCGCCGGGTGCGAATAAAACAACTGCCTCTGCTTGGGTAAATGCTGCACCACATGGCTTTACTCCTAAGTCCGTTGGCTGTGCTTCTTACCCCAGGTTTCTGGGTTCGCGGCCAGGGCAATGATATGTGATAGGCCGTTGAGATGAGGCCGACGGCTACTCGTCAAACGAAAGCTGTCGGCCAGTTGACGGGCTGTTGAAAGTAGGAGAGGGCATGTCTAAAGTCCGTCGGATGGGAAGGCAGGGGGTTTAAGGCCCCCACAGTTATTATCATGTACCTACCACAAGATTGTTAATAGAATTGAAAAATGGATGACTTCACCACCTTTAATAATCAATACAATCTAAGCTAATTTTGAACTTCAAATTCTATATCTTCTTACTTCAAATTTTTACACTCACTTTACTTTACTTCCAATTATGATTTATTGTAATACAACATTATTAAACTCTTCTCCCTAACACTGTCGCAGACAGGTCACTGCAGTGACGAATATTGCATAGATTTTGTGTTGTATTGTTGGCCACTCTGGATAACTTGACAACGAGAACTTCCCATACACCGATAGATGATTGTGATGTAAGGGCAAGTCGTATTTGTTGATGGTTGCGTTTTAGAGCGAAGATAATAATTTATAGGAAAACTAATAGTTAGAATTCTAAAATTTATATGGCATTTAATTTTTAACATTGCAAGGAATTTGACAAGAGAATAAAAAGTACAACATCCTCATTATATAAGTCACTAGTTACACGTAATAAATGTGTCAATTATTAATTGACAGTTTCAGATATAAAACAAATCTAGACCGTAGGTAGATTTGAATTTCCATCAAAGTGTTTGTTAAATTTCGTTCATTTTCGAAGAAATGATATTAAGAAATATTGTAGCGTTCTCCACTTAGTGAATAATAGAAAAAGTTCCATTTTATATCTATCAGTTTATTAACAAATTATGAACACTTATTTGACTAGAGGATTACAATCTTTAAAACAAATATTTTTATAATATTGAACTAATTTCTCGTCGTGGATTAATCAATGTTGGATTCTTTAACTAGTAATTCACTCTATTAATATTAAAATAATCAGTCGATAATTGGCTAAAACATAATGGTTTTTCCATGTTGAGTCAACGCGTGCATTTTCAGGTTATAACTTCTGTAACTTTTGAAGGAGCAGTATTTGATGGGACAAACAAAATTTGGTTCTTTGCCGCATTCGTATTTCATATGCCTCGTTCTAGTGTAATTTTGTTTGTAACACTTGAAACATTTCGGACAAACGAAAGAGCCTAAAACAAATTTAAAAGTTATACAATACAATTTCATTTATAATGCTGCAGATTTTCAAACTCATAGCTTATCATGCACGATTCATCTTGGAATCTGTTCGAAAACCTGATTGAGGTCATTCGTTGTTCGATACGAATCGATTTGTTATCTACAGCTCGACCATTCTAGCTGAACCTCTGAGTTTTGGATGAGCAGCATCATCGGCAAAGTACTATACAATCGAGGAACTTGCCGTTCTGTCTTTGTTGCACAGGGGCTCTTTCACTCTTTCTTCCGCGCATCTCAGAGGCCAAGCTAGAATGGACGAGCTGTAGTTGAATGGATACAGGCAAACATAATGACACAATTGAACGTGCTTTATTGCGCTAGATTTTGAAATACTCATTTTGCTAATAATACCTTCCTGGAATGTTCATAATACGATCCAACGGTGTTGTTAAAATTTCTGTAATGACGGGGTACACTTCTAATTTCACAAGATCTTCTCATGAACACATCCACTATGTTTTATGTCAGAAGAAGGTATCATAATTGATTTACACTTCTCGGGTTTGAACTATACTAACAAACTCCGCTAAAATTGATTCGATTTCAACTAGGCATTTCTACTGGTGTTTATCTTACCCCCAAGTTTTGTAGTAGGTATAGTCAAGAAATTGGATATGAGAATAGAACACTGTTGCCACTCTTGTTCTCATTCTTTCATAGCCGAACGAGTTGTACTAGTCCTCCTGCCTAACATCACAAATCAAACCCACGAATATAAACATAAGTATTATTCGAAAGATTCAAATATTGCAGAGCATTGCAACATAAATATAAAGCATATAATTGAATATCAATCATATAATCGAAGGTAAATATTCATTTTACTCATGCGGTCACACGCCAAAATGAAACAAATAAGTTTTAACACCAAGGGTAACACATTTTTCAACTTGAATGGTACTTTGGAAACATTTGTACAATTTTCACATGATTCAACAGGATTTTTTTGCATCTCAGCAAGTAAACGTTACGGTTGTGAGTCTCGCAAATGTATTGCTGTGAACGTAGCAGCTGGCAGTCCATTATTTCTATTACCCAAAACATTATTCATTGCCTTTTTGTATAGATGGACTTGATCACACAAAAGAAACATGATTTCCTTGAACTAAAGGTTTCTAATGGTCAATTATATAACTTGAGAATCTTATTCATAAAAAAAAAACATTTTAACATCTCTATAAATGAATATCTCAAATATAACAAGTCCTATAAAAATATTATTAGGATTATAACGAGGTTCTATAACAATGTAGAGCTTTCCCACCATGCTTCGTTAAAATGTGACGGTACAGATTGGATTTTCTTCTCATGGCACAAAAGCATATGGGACACTTGAATGCTGGATCTTTTCCACACTCGAATTTCATATGATTATAGCGGGAGGCACTGTAAAGGTATACCTTCGGGCAATTCGGACAGCCAAACCGACCTGAAAGTAGTCGATTATTTAAAATTATATCAGTGACATATTGCTGATAGTTTACCTCCACCTGTTAAACGGAACTTCATAACGGAGATGAAGAATATTAGAAATAAAAAAATATTCTCAAGGAAACGAAAAATTAAATAAACTTCCAAATACATTGAAAGTCGGGACCAACTGGGGTATTTTTAATTAACCGATTAGATTATAGTGACTCCGATCAAAGTCAGTATAATATTGAAATGCCTGAAAGAGATAACTGAACAAACAGCCATTCAAACTGCATAGCATTATGTTCAATTTTCCTATATAGAATCTATTGTTTTCTATGTAATATACATACGTGACAATAGCTATTTGTATAACAAGGGAGGAAAGTGCTACTTTTCCTCCCGAGGATGTAGTTTACTGCCCGACGCGTAGCGGAGGGCAGTAATCATTCAAGGGAGGAAAACGCACTCTACTCCCATGTTATACATATGATTTTTCCGCCTCCCTCAAATAACAAGTCATTTTTATATAATTTATTTACGAAACTAACAAACAAAAATTTTTAAAGAAGTAAAAGTAAGAAGTAGGTACAGTATAACTTATAGGCACGTTATTTCCATTCTTGCATCCTACATATTTTTAATTTGTGGTAGAGTAATTATCTATACTAATGTTAAACGTGCAGTTTTGAGCAGTGGTTATTTGAATACCACTAGAAGTGAGAGCTGGAGCCAACGCAGTACGTTCTCTGTATATTTGTTTTAGAATTCGATATATTTACTATTAAAATTGAACCTTTATCTTCAATATCTGTAGTAGCCATTTTAAGGAGCTCGTCACACCTGAAATTTCGAAAATGAGGAGAACCCACAAAACAAAGAAAAAAGAATTAAAAAAAAAGATGTCGACGCCGGAATTTGAACTAATAGCTACAAGTTTATTACGAACTGTGAGCGGCGCATCAACTCGTTGCGCTACCAGGACTAACATCAAAGTTCTGCGGAATCATGAACATACCGTATTGTTGTAGCTCTATTATAATATTTGCCGTTTAACTTTTATTTTCTTCATATATTTACTCCTTGAAAGTATCTTACCTTCATTAATAAATAATTATCATCGGGGGCTTCTACTGAAAATTTATTCACTTCCTATCTTGAGAAAATTTTTGCCATATTAGGTTTATATCCCTGGTTTTGTCTTTTCAAGAAAGCAATTAATTTAATATCCACATTTTCTTTCATTTGAAGAATGGTACGTAGTATCGAATACTTGGACCACAATGTAGAGGCTTTTAATGTATTTGCTGATAGCGAAAAATACCCCAAAATAACATTTTCTGAGAAGTACGAATATGCTTCGGCCCATTGCTTGAAATGTAAATACTGTTTTTCGTATTTTCTTTAGATTTTTGGGGTAATACAGATTGTACTGTTACATTAACTTGTTCCAAAATATCCGGTGATGTATTATTCATATCTTCCAATTCGCTTGAATCACTCACATTTTAAATATTATTTTATACTTTGTAGATATATTATAGCGCGTTACACACTTTGAAACTGTTAATCTGTAAATCGACCATAGCATGCTATAATATTTCTGTCCTAAATTCGAAAACCGGATGAATCTATGAATTGAAGTAAACTTATTAATGTAAAAATCGTTAAATTAAAATAACAATTTACTGATTTCTACCATTTTGCAAAATACACTGTGTTCTATAAATAAACGGCAAAATTTATACTTATATAATAGAATATAGCTTAGGACGTCAATGCCGTATAAGTTATTTTATTGATGACGTACCATGACGTCACTTTTACTTTTCCTCCCTAGGGAGGAAAAGTACTTTTCCTCTCTAGGGAGGAAAAGTACGCCTTTGCTCCCTACAATGAGGCCAGGAAATGTATACTTTGGATAGAGGTATGCGGAAAAATTACTTATATGAATGTATTCCAGAATGAATAAGATTATTACAAATACAACTCAGATCACATAAAAAGATGTAAAACAAAGTTTGCTTCGACAGTCGTTAGAACGTGATTGCAACGCTCGTATCCATAATTTCCGGTGGTCTGGCGAATCGTGCATGAAGGTACGAAACAACTGTCAAGCTTAACAACTACGTTTAAGTAGGTACCTCATTTTCTGTGATCTGAGTCTTATTTGTTATATAGATACATAGAAATACAATTTGACTTCCGCGTAAATCATAAACAGGATGTGAATGAAATAAGTAAGATAATGTTATGAAAAATAAGTATAATAATATAACAGGAATATGAAGCTTTATAACAACAACCAGAATATGATTATTCTACTATACTATTTATAGATAATTTAAAAGGTATATGTTTGATGGAAATCTTGGATTAGAGTGATAAGGAAGATGTACACATTGAATGAGCGGTGTATAGCGAGATTGAAACAAATGAAGATAAAAGGGCGTTCTATTCACATCGCGCCTGAGTAGTGAGCCAATGTGAGTTCTACGCCAGGTATAGGACAAACCGTGTGTTACAGAGAGAGAGAGAGAGAAAAATGAGAAGATCTATCGAAATAGCCGATGAGAGCTCAACCACTAGGGTACCGTCGTCCCCGAAATTAATAATTTCTATTATAATAAGTCCATATGCATTTGATCATAAACAAAAACTTGGACGGCATGTAAAAGCGACATATAAAAGCCTTTTATAAGTAATTATTCAAAAGACTCAACTTATATACCATACGGATGTCTCTATCCACATTGACCACTTGTTATTTCAGTACCAAATGGGGATGGTAGCCTAGTGGTTAAGTACTCGTTTGGCATTAAAACAGTTGCTTGTTCGATTCCCAGTCCGACAAGAACGTTTTTTTATTTGAATTCATATGTGCACATATCCATCTCTTCCCAACTCACATTTGCGCATCTTCTCATTCAATTTTCTCCCTCTCTAACACACTGTTTGCCCTATACCTAGCTTAGAAAACACTTTGATTCACTACTCGAATGTCCGACGTCTAGCTAGAAATGTGCATGTTGCATCCGAAAAATTTCCAAGCTGTTGAGAAGTGAGCATAAAATAATCATCTAAATCTTGAATAGTAGACCTTCGCGGATAGCTAATCTTGAAAATTCTTGGCTTCCGGATGGTTCCGCGTCACGATAGCACGACTTGGTGCCGACGTTTCGGCAACCATTACAGGTGGCATCTTCAGGGCAGGCTTGAGGCTTGAACTGAAACTGATTCTTCTGCTTTCTGAAGCGGTATTTATTGTAGTAAAAACCTTCACCCTACACAGTTCACTGCCTTTATTCCGGTGGTTGACTCCGTTCTGGCACCAGTAGATGTGCACTTGCGGAACACAAGTTTGACCCTAATCACCAAATCCTTTTCGGAAATACTAAAATCCTAGCCCGAGCTCCAAACTTCTATCAGCGAAAAATGTCTGAAGCGATAGAATTCCTAAAACATCGAAATAATCTAAACCGTGACTCAGAATATTACCTTCCCAACCCATCCTCGAAAATTACCCTTCTCACATGATCACACAACGTCGGAGTCAGCTGCCAGAACGGATTTAACCTCCGGAATAAATGCAGTGAAATGTGTAGCTTGAAGGTTTTTTCCTTCAAAAAATACCTCTACAGAGACCAGAAGAATCAGTTTCAGTTCAAACCTCAAGCCTGCCCTGAAGATGCCACCTGTAATGATTTGCGAAACGTCGGCATCGAGTAGTGTGACGCGGAATCCATCCTGAAGCCCAAGAATTTTCAATAATTATCTAAAGATACTGCCGGTACTAGAATCGAATTGATGTAGGCTTTGTACAGTTATTTTATTATCACAGAAGAAATTCTCAAATCAATGTATAACTGTCTCTAATTCGCAAGACTCTCCTATACACCGCTGATTCTAACGCATCTGTATATGAAGTACACTGTGGCCCTAATGTACAATTTTTCACGTTGTTTTGCATTTTTGGGAAAAACCTGAAACAGGTGAATTCTTTTCTGGCATTGTACATAATCTGTGATATTTGTTTCGATTCTGAATTCACGGCCGTTATGGCTTTGATGTAATATTTTTTTTATGTTGAATACCCCTTGAATTCTTGGCTTTTTGGAATCTGTATAGACAGCTATAACAATTGGTGTCCAAAGTTTGAAAGATTGGAAATCATAAACGTTTGAGACGACGTTATTTTAACATATTAGGGAAAAAAACGGTTAGGTCGATTTTTGTTTCTGAAACTACACTCTTTGACATAATAATCGTTATCCCTGCCCCTCGAAGTGTCTCGAATCGAATGAGGGATCAACTGATCTAATATTCGTTTCGATTCTGAATTCATGACCGTTACGTCTATGACGTCATCGATGATTTTTGTTAAATTTAACACCCTATGAATTTTTCCTTTCTGGAATCTGAATGAAGAGCTCATTTTAGAAACCCACACACAGGGGTCCAAAGTTCAATGTTTGGTGATTATGCAGTTCGAAATAAAAAGTGCAATAGCTTATAACGTGAAAAATGAATGTATCCATTGCATTTGGATCGCAGTCTATATAAGAGAATATGATGTTCCTAAAAATTCAGCTATCTTCAAATTATTTCCATAAGTTTATTTGAACAGATTTATTGTTCATTGCGGTTAAGTATAGTCTGAAAAATTTATGATTTACACTCGAAGGGTTTGGTTGAAGATGATTCCATAAGTGTTTAATAATGATTGTAAAATTTCCTTAAAACACTCGCACTATCTAGATTTCCATATATGATCCCTGAATGAATAACAAATGAGACCAGTTTCTTTATTCTCGTTCATCTAAGAGAAATTGAATATACCAAATTCTTCTGCTTCTGTAAGGTTAGTGAAGATTGAAACGTAGTTTCCGACATAGGCGTTGATATGTCCTGAATTATTTGGTCCCTTCCAGATAAATAATATCCTATCAGGAGAAACAAATGATGAATGAATGGGATCAGTGAATTTCGATATTTTAATCGAAGAGCACTGCATGCATAGTTTGTAATTCAAAAATTAGATTACTTCTTGGTTTCTATTTGAGACATTTGGTAATCCATGCCATGTTTATTTTTCAGGTGATTTTTCATACTAGTTTTTCGTTTTGCCCTATAAGGACATGCATCAACGAGACACACAAACTGCGGGTCTTTTCCACATTCGTATTTTGTGTGGTTCAGTCTAGAGCTAGCGTAACTGTACACCTTTGGACAATTTGGGCATGGATAAGCACCTAAAATAGAGCTAAGATTATTCTTAGGAAAAAACATACATTTTGTTATTGCTTGAAAGAGATAAAGAGAAAGAGAGAGAAAAGTTCGTGAATTGAGTTTAATGAAAAATTGTGATTCCATTTACTCGGTTTTGAACAATAATGTTTTTAAAATGGTGGGATATATATTCCATGGATATTAAAGCAGGTAGACTCATTGTTATTCTATTTTCGTATTGCGGTTTGTTTAACCACAACAATGTAAGAATTATAAATATTCTATGTAAAACAATATAATGCTGAATTAACAAGGTTGCGGCAACATCGAAGTCATTGTCGAGCCACCGAGTCGACCTTCAAATCGACTAAGACAATGTTGAAACATCGTAGGGTAACAAGGCTTTCTCTTGATAGTAGCATAATAATAAATGACAAGATCAATAAGTATAATTCACCATTGGTCAAAATTTTTGTACATGACCTTCCCCATCTAAACCATTGCCTAATAATCCGTCAATTTGTACCACATCCAGTTCTGAATTGTAATATTTGAAGACTTAATTTTACTTGCAACTTTAGAAAGTTGAAAATGATTTTGTTTCATACTGTCCGGATGTTTCAACTTTACGTCATTCATTTGCAGGCGGAAATGAATCTCACGAATTATCATAATTTTAACAAATTATTTTTTGTCGTATGGATTTGCATGGGACGTATTTTCACATAGCTTTGGTGCTTTCAGATTAATTTTTCTTCCTGTTAACGTGGCCCGAACAAAATGCAGAATTTTTTGACAGAGTCAATATGTAGCTTTCAATATTTGCGACTATTCAAAATTTTAAATTCGTTATTACGGAACAGTATGAAATAAAACTTCCAACGACACATGGCCATAAAATACTATTAAAGTACTTGATTAGAAATTCCTGACTCGGCTCCTTCATCACCTCGTCCGTGAACATCTGAAGTTGTACTTTAATAAGTAATTTTCCGTCCGTTTTCATTAAAAAAATAATAAAAACATTTTTTTATGAACTAACTTTACAGCCATTTAATAGGCTCTTGGACTATAACATATTAGTTGATTTTGGGTACGTATATTCGGACACATTTATGATTTACACTCGAAGGTTTGAGGATAATTCTAAGACTAGTATTTAATGATGAATATATAATTATAAAACAATAGCACCATCCAGATTTCCATATTTGAATAACAAACGATATCAATTTTTATTTTCGTTTATCTGAAAGAAATTGAATATATCAAATTCTTCTGCTTCTGTAATCGAAGAGCACTGCATATTAGGTAATTCAAAAATTAGAAAACTCCTTCGTTTCTATTTGAGACATTTGGTAATCCATGCCATGTTTTCTTTTCAGGTGGTTTTTCATACAGGTTTTTCGTTTTGCCCTATACGGACATGCATCAACAAAACATTCAAATTGCGGGTCTTTCCCACATTCGTATTTTGTATGATTCAATCTGGAACTAGCGTAACTGTACACTTTTGGACAATTTGGGCATGGATAAAAACCTAAAATAGAACTAAAATTATTCTTGGGGAAAAACATTTCAACACATATTGCTTAAATAGAGAAAATTCGTCAATTCAGTTTATTGAGAACCAAACAGTGCTTTTGAACAATAATGGAGTAGAAAAGTTTTCTTTTGGCAGTGGTCTGGAGTCAAACCTTTCATAAGTTTTATTATCAAAAGAGCGTTGGTAAGAAGAATATTTTTTGGCTACTCAGATATATTAAATTGATATCAAATATTACCT
This sequence comes from Endomychus coccineus, assembly GCA_958510875.1. Lineage (NCBI taxonomy): Eukaryota > Metazoa > Arthropoda > Insecta > Coleoptera > Endomychidae > Endomychus > Endomychus coccineus. The sequence goes on from OY294067.1 coordinate 289,446,750, forward strand.
TTTTCTAATGTCGGTGAAAGAAAAGTTGAATTTACAATAGAACTTGTAACATTTACTTTTAACAATTAATGCTAACAAATATTTCTTTCACCACAGTGTGTCATTACCAAAATTATGAGTTATCAACTAAAGCTATATGTACAATTAAATCCCTAATAGGCAATGGTTTGGGTGGTAGTTGAAATGGTGAATCATACATATCATTCGTCCAATGTACAAGGCATTACAAACAGTCATCACACCTTGGTCTATAAGCTCCAGATTTAGTTAATTTTATCTTTTATGGGTTTTGAACATGGATACTAGATCGACAAGAGAAGAAACTAGAGCGGGAGGAGTAAGATACCAGGTGTAATGATGTCAGAGCGGGTTCGGACTTGTCTGAACCTTTAAAGAGATGAGAAACATTACAATAGTTATATAAAACACAGTACTTGATACAATTACACTACCTATTTCTTATTAGACAATAAGCAGGACCATACACTATAAAAGAGTTCACACTGTGGATACACTGCAACGCTGGAAATACTATTAAAGTACTAAGAACCTTTCAGCTACCAAGTAGCCTTCATCAGCATAAATAAGTTACAAATAAAAAAATTTTTTTTAAATACTATTTGGAATTAGTAGGGTATATAAGGGATTGTCCTCAGCTCGAGATAAATTTGAATGGATTAAATTGCCAGGTAATTTAGAAGGGATGGGAATATATAACAATAAAAGTTGTTATCCACAAAATCAGGTAATCCAAAACACTTGCATCCGATATATCGAATATACGAATATCAATATATTTTTTGTGTATCCATAGATAGTTAACAGTATATCATATGACTTTATAATGGATATACGAATGTTTTTGTTATCCCTACTCACAAACTATAAATGAATTTTTAAAACCAAAATGAAAACGTTGCCTTTAACACAATAAATAATCTATACTAATATATCAATTATTTAAAATCTAAAAAGGTTAAATAATCACATGAATCTGGAGCTTGCAGATTGTAACGGTTTCGCCGTTACGTGTTTAAAGAACACTGTAATGAATTGATCAAGATTTCTCTTCGGTTAGGAATCGTGTCATATGATTTATCAGAGACATCTGCCGGGTCAATAAAACATCGACTATTGAAACTAGCATTCCTTATGTTTGATGTCGCTAGGTATCGCGAGGAGGGTAGATATCAGAACGGAAGTCTAAAACGGGCCTCAGGGACCTTTCAATTTGATCTGTTCTGTAATTAGAATTCTGGATGTTTAGTCCCTGAACGGGTTATATTTCAGTGGAAGTAATTATCATCTTACCTCACGGCACTTCACACTATCAATTTGTATTTAGCATGATTCAATGATAATCTTTTCCATCATTGCATGGATTGTTGTATGAAATAAATCTAGCGAGACGTAAGCAGTTTATACTGATAATACTTATTTTTCCTCTTTGTATTTAACCCCACAAATTGCACGTGGTAATATTGAGTGATTTTGAGAATCGCCATTTTGTTATCCTGGTACATAAGTACGCAGGGTTGTCTTATTAGACTAAAACGTGCAGTAAATGTTGTTCGGGGTTATCACAAAGTAAGTAACTCAATTACTGCTTATTGGGTACATATATATTACGTCTGCTACGCTCGTTCAGAGTATAGTACAAATTACAAACATTAATCCTTGTATGCAAATCATTTCAAGCAATTCAGATTTAATGCTAACTGACAAATTCCAACATTTTAATTATTATTCTTTCAGTCACATTTTAATTATTATCCTTACAGTCACTTCTTAATTTTTTTGCTAATTTAAGTATCAATTGTAATAACTTAATTCTTTCCGATTAATTTAAATTGTTGTTTAACTTGATATCTCTGCAAGGTTTCAATATTGTAATACAGTGTTTTTACAATTTGGAGAGATAACATAATCAGTTGTGGACTCGCATGGTTATTCCGATTGATTGTGTTGCTCGTCCTTTTGAACTTAGGTCAGGTACTGTTCGTTCTTTGAAATTACAGGGGTTGAACGACTGAGGTGCCTCATTCCTTCTTTCCGAGACGGTTTAGTGAATTCCCTTGCCGGACCGACTTCCAGCTCCATCAAGTTCCAAGGAGGGTAACATTTTTAGTTTGAATGACCATATTTTCATTTCTCTGATTTATGTTATCCAACTGAATTTGTATTCCACTAATTTTTATAGAACCCATTTCGAGGTTATTTTTTTCAATTAAATATTTGATTTCAAACTCTTAACTAAATTTATATATACATTTATTTTTTTTATTTGAATTGTAAACCAAGAATTTAATTTTATATTTGTTCTGATTCAAAATTCAATTTTATTTTATGTTATACAAACGGTGTTCACTATCAAAATTGTAATTTATTTATATTATCACTCATATTCCTCCAGGAATAAAACAAATTGTTAAGTTGGACTTGTCTTATTTTTCTGAATATCCATCAACTACCATCCATCTCGTAGTGCCTGTATTCTTGATTGTGAATTCATTTTTTTGTGGTTTAATATTAAGCAGATGGCGCTCAGGGCAATTCACAAGTCTAGAATCACAGGGCACGTTTCACTACGAGCCTTGAGACTAATTATTTTAATTTGAGCTAGTTGGGCAATTAAAAACCGACGCAAAGCGTTCCGTTTCAAGATTTGAGTCTGATGAACTGATGACTGTAAGTACTGCCTTGTACGAGGGCAAGGTGAAAAAATCCTGAAAAATGAATTATTTGCTCAAAACTTATATTATTTCTCAACATAATTTCCTTGTAGCCCGATACAAATCGTCTGAAGTTTTCCTAAATTTTCGATTCCTTCCAAGTAATATGTTTTCGGCAATCCTGCAAAACAGACGTTTGTTTCAGCGATTACCTAATAGTTGGAGCCAGTTCTTCAAGTTTGGAAAAAATTAAAATCGCAGGGGGCCAAATCTGGAGAATATGGTGGATGACGAACCAGTTCGTAGCAAAATTCATGCAATTCTGCCATTGCGACTGCGGACCTGTGAGCCGGTTAGTTATCCTGGTGGAAGAGCACTTTTTTCTTTGTCGAATGCGGCCGCTTTCGCTTCAAATCGTGTGCATTCCAAAAATCCGTCGCCATGACTTTTTTGGCCGATAAACCAACTTTGATTCGGCAGGACAAGAACAAGTTCACTGTTTCGACTATTTTTTTTTGTCTCTAGTGTATTGTGATGGATTTATGTTTCGCCAACGGTTACGAAACGGCATAAAAAGTTCTTCTTATTGCGCTTGATCATCGCCAAACACTCCTTTGAAGTTGTCACACGTTCGCGCTTGTTGTCAATAGAGAGCAAATGCGGCACTTATCTGGCAGATAGCTTTCTCATATTCAAAAATTTATGCAAAATGTTCCGTACCCGTATGGTTACGGTTGAGATGCCCATAGCCTCAGCAATCTCGTGCACTCGCCGATCGTCCAATATCATACCATGGATTTTATCGACGATTTCTGACGTTATAACGTCAATAGGACGACCAGAACCTTCGACGCCCTGAGTGGTCATACTACCAGAACCAAAATCAGTAAGCCACTTGTGGATCGTTCCAAGTGATGGCGAAGAGTCCCCATAATGTTTAACAAGTGTAACGGGTTGCGTTACGAGATAGTATAGAACTTGGTAATAAACAGATTAGATTTCATTTCGGCTAGCAAACTTGTCATATAATTATTCAAAGACATCTGCCGGTCAATAACATCGACTATAGAAACTAGCATTCCTGATGTGCGATGTCGCTAAATATCGCGAGGCGGGAGGTAGAATAACGGAAGTCGAAGAGAATTCATTGTGGTGTTAACCTTTAATAGGGTAAGTCGAGATTTATATTTCATATTCTTTACATACATTTTCTTAATTTTTGCTTCCGAAATATGATGCACATCAGGCTACATGTAATTTGATTTAGATTTGTTATTAAACATCTGGATGTACAGTACCTGAATGTGATTATATTTCGGAGGAAGTTTACTCGACTTATCCTAAGACACACAATCAGATTTGCATTTAGCATGATCCCAGGTATATCATTTCCATCATTACAGGGATTGTTGTAGTCATTGTATGAAATTGCTCTAAAGAGACGTGGGCAGTTGATGCAGACAATATTTAATTTCCACCTTGTTACTTGACCCCGCAATTTGTGCACATGGTAGTTGCGCGATTCTGTAGATCGTCATTTTGTTATCCTAGTACAAGATACATAGGGTGGTCTTATTAGACCAACGTGCAGTAAAGATTGATAAGGGTGAATACGAAACAAATAACCTAATTACTGCTTATTAGGTATACATATATTATTACACTGTCACGCCGTTTGGGAGTTAATACAGTTTACATTATCAATCCACGTGTACAATTCATTTCAAGCAAACCAGAATTTTATGCTAACTAGCAAATTTCAACCTTTCAAATAATATTCTTTCAGATATAATTTTAATTATTATTCTTTCAGTCACATGTTAACTTTTTGCTAATTTTAAAAATCAATTGTAATCGTTTATTTCTTTCAGATTAAATTAAATTTTTGCCTAAATTGATATCTCGTCAAGATATCCATTTCGTATTAGTGTTTTCGCAATTTGGGAAAGATAACATTATCGGTTGTGGAATCACCTGGTTATTCCAACCGACGGTGTTGCTTGTCCTTTTGATCTCAAGTCAGGTAATGTTCGTTCTTTGAAATTACAGGGTTTGAACGTCTGAGGTTCCTCACCCCTTCACTCCAAGGCGGTTTAGTGACTTTCCTGACAGGACCGACTTCCAGTTCCTACGAGTTCCAAGGAGGGTAATATTTTCTTGTTTGAATGACCATAATTTCATTCTCTGATTTTGTTGTTTACAAGAAGTTGTATTCCACTAATTTTTATAGAATCATTAGAGGTCTACCGTAAGTCCTCTTATTGGATATTTCGTTCTTTTCAATTTAATAATTGATTTAATTTTATAATTGTTTTCTTAAAACTCAATTTATGTTACAATTTGATTTAATTTAATAATTGTTTTTTTACGAATTCAATATTATTTATATTTCCAATTGGTATTCTAAAAATTGTAATTTAAATTTCTTTATAATTCAAATTATGTTGGAATATACGAATTGTTAAGTTGAACTTGTATTGTTTTTCTGAATTTCCATCGACTGTTAAACCATCTCGTAGTGCTTGTATTCTTGACTGTGAATTGATTTAGTTTTATAGTTTTTTTTTAAGCAGTTGGCGCTTGGGCAATTCACCAGTCTTGAATCACAAGGCACGTTTCACTACGAGCCCTGAGATTAATTAATTTAAATTGAGCTAGTTGGGCCAATTAAAACCGACCCAAAGCGGGTCCGTTTCACTGGCGCCCAGCATGAATGGGCAGCCGTTCCACATCCGTTTCACAAGGTCGCTCGCTTTCGAGTCTCAAAACAGAACGGAATGACATATCAATGACGTATGATGGATTTTACGAGACTTTTGCCATTTATTGGCCAGAATCTTTCCCGAATACCTACTTGCTAAAGTTAAATTGGTGCCACCATGAAGTGTGTTAAGATGCTCTTATTGAACAATTAGATCAGTTAAGCAATGTTTGGGAGGTAATACTATAGGATGTTTTTAGAATGCCTTATGCGTCCTCCGACACGTAACACGCCATCTGAATCGAGAAAAACATTGAGGGGGTTAAGCTTACTCTACTTATTAATGCATTTGTTATTTTGAATATCTTTGATTTCTGATGCGAAATGTCTCCTTTGAACTAATTTCACTAGATAAATCAAAGCATTGTCCAATTCATGGGCAGTTAGATGCAGGGAAATTGCAGTTTCCCTACCAGCAATCAATGATTGTTTCGAGGAATGTAAAATAAATCGTAACATGTATGCGAAAACCCTCTTCAATTTCGTTAGAGATGAGTATTTTGAAAATAACTTGTCCACAAAATCATCTGGGACTATTATTAAAGATATCACCTTTTCTTTCAATTCCAAATTATCTGAATTCTTAAAATTGAATGATGATTCAGGCCAAAGATTTTGATTTTTTGGTTAGAAACTGTGGACCTTCCCACCACAAAGCGTTATTTTTTAAATCAATGGGAAACTTGACGCCTCGAGAGAGAATGTCAGCAGGGTTCTGTTCACCATGTATATGGAACCAATCTGCCTTGTTTGTCAAGTTTTGAATATGTGAGAGGCGATTAGCAACGAAAATCTTATAGTCATTTGGATGACCCTTTATCCATGCAAGTGCGATACTTGAATCAGTCCAATAAAAGTATTTATTGACATGAATACATAACGAGGACTTCACCTTCTCAACTAGTTTTGCGATTAGAAACGCTGCGCACAACTCCAAACGGGGAATAGTAACAGTTTTAAGTGGAGCTACTCTGGATTTAGCGCAAAGTAACCTAGTTTGCCAGTTTTCCGAAGAATCCAAAGAGCGCAGATAAACGCATCTGCCATAAGCGACCTGAGAACCGTCAGCAAAACTATGAATTTGGACTCCAACTGACTTCAATGTTAGAACATTTTAATGCGTTCTAGTTGAAGATGGTACATCACAAATGTCATATGGAATTTTCGATTGTGGCGCCATGTGCTTTATGTTTCAGGGACTTTTCACCTACGTACATAGGGCGAATTGAACGCAGTTTCAGTGTAAGGTTCCAAGGACATTTGAGAAGCTACAGACAATCGTATTTCAACACTTACTTGATCCAGATGTCTCACATATTAAAAGAAAATGAAATGGACCAATATTCTAGAATCAATGGAAATTATAAAACATGCAAATAATAATAGTAATATAATAATTGACTATTTGTCAACAACACTGGAAATAACCTTCCACCCAAACCATTGCCTGCCCTAATACCTCAATATTACATCCAGTTTAGATTAGGTTAGGTTAGGTTGAATTTAAGGACATAATTTGGAACGTAAATTCCAGTTTTATTCCTCCAACTTCAGAATGTTCAAAATGATTTTCCACGATGATTTAAGCGGCGAAACCATAGATGTAAATATTACCTCATAGAGGTTATCATAGATCATGTGATATCAGAAAAGGCCGAGAGAAATTATATATTAGTCGGGTCAAATTAGACGTTAAAAATGTGAAAGCTCGGAATTTTTTCCAAACAGACTAATCAACTTAATTTCTTTTGCAAATCGTTCCTGGACGAATACTGAACGATATTGAACTTTAAGATCTAGTCGCTCGACCATTTTTCACCTGTTAAACCATAAATTGGCAAATTTTCATGGGAAAATTTATTGTAAAATTTGTAAAATTGATAAGTATTGCCAAAATTAGCTGGAAAACTCCACTTGGGGGTTTTCGGGGTAGCTGATCACGATTCCGAAATTAGATTTACCATTTTTGATCGCAGTATCTAGAAATTGGCCAATTATATGTCTGAAAAATAGCCAAATTTAATAATTTCGTAATTTTTGTTGAAAATGACTAAAACATTTCACTCAGGGGTTTTCGAGGTCGCTGATCACGATTCCAAAGTTAGACGTACCATTTTCCACTGCGGTAGCTAGAAATTGGCCAATTTTATGTCAGAAAAATGGATAAATTAGATAATTTTGTAATTTTTTTTGAAATTGGCACCGCTATCAAAAGGGCAGGGAATTTATCCGTGACTGTAAATCATTTGTTTTCATATCCAATATCAAATGACTTCCGAGTGAAATTTTCTAGCCATTTTCAACAAAAATTACGAAATTATCTAATTTATCCATTTTTCTGACATAAAATTTGCCAATTTCTGGCTACCGCGGTGGAAAATGGTAAATCTAACTTCGGAATCGTGATCAGCGACCTCGAAAACCCCCGAGTGAAATGTTTTAGTCATTTTCAACAAAAATTACGAAATTATTAAATTTGGCTATTTTTCAGACATATAATTGGTCAATTTCTAGATACTGCGGTCGAAAATGGTAAATCTAACTTAGGAATCGTGATCAGCGACCCCGAATACCCCGAGTGGAGTTTTCCAGCCAATTTGGGCGATACAATAAATTTTCCCATGAAAATTGGCGAATTTCCGGTTTAACAGGTGAAAAATGGTCGAACGACTAGATCTTAAAGGTCAATATCGTTCAGTCTCCGTCCAGAAACGATTTGCAAAAAAAATTAAGTTGATTGATCTGTTTGGAAAAAATTCCGAGCTTTTTTGCTAAATTGACTAGACTATATTGTATTATATCTATTCAATGACGACTCTTTTCGAAACGATTTGGAAATAGAAAAGAAAGAAATTGTTCATAATTGAGAGTTTATTGTTTCTCACGTTCATTATACACACGAATACATTAGCAATAAGGAAATATCATTTAATACATTGACAATTTATACACAGTTTCTATATCTCGTCTCATATTTGAAGAGAGGTTTGGTAAAACTGTGCTATTACGAGAGATGAGAAAATTGATATTAATTTTAATTGCACCTTTGAAAAGTGTTCGATGTTAAGTATTGTGCATCTTGGTTCATATACTGGTTGATCCAGTAGAACAGCAAATCGAATCAGATTGTTAAACGTGACCAAATGCTATAAAAGAGTTTACAATCGTGGATACACAATAACACTAATAAGTAATTATATATAAATTCTCGAGATATAGGTCACACTAACACATATGCTTATTATTTTCGTCATCACGTACGTTTCAATCTCACGACCATCATCAGAAGACGTATCAATGTCTAAAACGGGATTCCTTAAAACTAATTGTATCAAGCATAAAGCGTCATTATCGCATTAATTCCAATTAAAAATGCCCACGTCTCTGAAACGAACAGAAACTTGAGTAATCAAAATTGGTAATACATTAATGTTACAATTTCGATTACTCGTGCTTCTGTTCTGTACAGTTACTAAACTGGAGTATTTCCCCAGTCAATATCGATAGGTGTTAAATAATGCAACTCTAGTTTCAAACTGCACTAATATATTAAGATTTGCATCAAAGCGCCTACTAGATTATACTTACATGGCTGGTCAAGGTCACGACGCGTCCTAAAGATACCAGTGGCTTGCCTTTTCACTCTGGTCTTATCAGTTGGTCGCTTAGTCAAGGTCACCCGGTGACTTCGTTTCAATTGAATCGATACTTTCAGTAATGGCGTGCTCCTATCGCTTATCTCCCTGTCTGTATGTATGTCTGCTTGTATGTTTGTCTCTCTATTGGATTGTCTGCCTGTATGTCTGTCTACCATCCTGCTTGCCTCTGGCTGTATGTCTGTATTCCCCATCTGTCTAGCGGCCGAAAGGTGGCTGTATGTCTGTCCGCTTGTCTGCCTAGCTGTGTGTATTTTGTCTGCCTGTCTGTTTGTCCGCTTGTCTGCCTGTATGTCTGTTTACAGGCCTGTCTTTCCCGTCTGTCTGCCTGCCTGTATGTCTGTCTGTCTATCTGTCTGGCTGGTTATTTGAAAAATATATCTGTATAGAGTTTCAAAACGACTGCAGGGGTGTTATAAAATATCGCATGAACAAGTCCAATTAAGAAGATGATCAAATCTAAATTACTTCAGGTACAAGACAATTTCAGACAGATACATTTTATTTGGATACCTTCCCATATTGGCATCACAGGTAATGAGGAAGCAGACCAGTACGCGGGTACAGCCGTAGTGGACCCTCAATCGGAAGTGGAGTGTCGTGGTGTTCCAAGTGATTAAAAAAATGTGATCAAAGACGTGGTTCGTTTTAAATGGAATCGAGATTGGGAAGTTCTCAATATAAGCTACGAGAAATCAAAAGTGATGTCTTCCCTTGGCATCCCCAAGTTGGACTTGAATTAATAGTGACTTGCCTACGCATAGGTCATACTCATATTACCCACGTTCATCTACTGACAGTGAAGCACCCTTATGCGAACAGTGCGGTGTCATTTTAACAGTGAAACATTTCTTGATAGAATGTCCTAAATATAGTGCCGAACGCATAAGCCACAATAAACCCAACTGCCTAAGACAACTGTTGGCGAAAAATGACTCATTTGTGAATTTGTTTGACTATTCTAAATCAATTGACTTACTGAATAATATCTAGCTCACTGTCACCATGTATTGTACCGTCGCCAATACCCGCCGGCTGATGCGACATATTTTTAATAAAAAAAAATAATTTTGTTACAATTTGGATTACTCGTGTAATTTTAATTGAAATTAATGCGATAAGGACGCTTTATGCTTGATACAATTAGTTTTAAGAAATCCCGTTTTAGACAATGATACATCTTCTGATGATGGTCGTGAGACTGAAACGTACGTAAAGACGAAAATAATAAGCGTATGTATTAGTGTGACCTAATAATCATTGCCTATGGATTATCCTTGATAATTAATAGAACTATTCCCGAAATATTCATATCACTCTTACTCAAAAAATATATAACTTAATGAGCAGCAACTGTTTATAACACAATTGAAAATAATGGTAAAGTATAACCGATAATGAGTTATTTGAATAATATTTACAAATGCAAAATATTCATATATATTAAATGGATATTGAAATTGTTTTGAAAGTAAAAATGAATCGATATTATTTTGTATGTTAATGATGGGATCGAAAGATTTTTCGCCGTACGAAAGTGGTTAGCTAGAGAAACGTCCGGCAAAGCATGTTTCTTGGTTCTTATTTTCAATACTTTCATGATAGTAATGTTTGGTTATGTACGAATTCTACCTCTTACGTCAGTCGAAGAAATCTAAAAGATCTATATTTTTGGTGTTACATTTCGTAAGATAATTGAAACAAATATGATTTGTTGTTTTGGAAATCACGCAAATTCTAGTACAAAAGTATAAGAAGTAGAGCCAATTTCTAGCGCCGTTCGACCTGATTTACAAAAATTGAGTTGCCATTGGTCACACATTATTCGAAGCCCTTAATTTGAACAAAAGGAATATAATAATCCTTATTATAATTTTGAAACTGTTTTATTATAAGAATCGATGTTATATCTCTAAACTTGATTTGTTTGTATTTCCATTTGACTGGGAAAACATATTTTCTCAGCAAAAATTCTCGAATTCATCAATATTCAAGCAATCTACAGAATAGTATTCTTTGAGTCAAGCCAACCGACCTAACATTATGAATAGAAAATCACCATAGAGTGATGACAATTGATTTATTATACAAATCGAATATTATCCTAACCTAAAGAACAATTTAGTAATACCAAGAACAAAACTACGAATATGGAGACTTAATTCATAATTATACATTATTGACATTTCAAAACCATATCTTGTGACGTTTGTTCAAATGACTTTTGAGATGATCTTTTCGCTTCGCTCTGTATAAACAATTCTCTACGTAGCATATGAACGTAGGTGCTTGTCCACATTCATATTTAATATGTCTGCATCTCGCCTTCGAGTTGCGATACGTTTTCGGGCATCTGGGACATGGAAATAATCCTGAAACATCAAAAATTAATGGAAATAAACGATAGATAAGATGTTTACAACAACAAAACATACCTACTTGAATTTAAACTCTGAATAGGTGAACAAACTTCATTCTAATACAGGGTGCCACAAGGCTCTAACTACATTCAGTAAGTCGACACAGAAGTAAACTCTTAGCCACTTTGTTTCTTCCTTTTGGGTGATCCGAGTTTAACTTGACGATTATTTGAAATATTTACTACACTACTACGGAAGCAAATAAATCGAGACATAGAACACCATAGAGGGCACAACGCCATTGAAGCCATAGTCAAATTATAAAGGTCTGTTGGAGCCTTCCTACCATCGTTGAGATATTAACATTTTTCTAATCGGTTCTAATGGTTATAATCAAAACAATGTTAAGCAAGGGCGGTGGAGTTTTCTACGTTTTTGTTTCTAGTACTATATACTTATGCCCAACGTTTTTTGATGCTACCTCAATGCCAAAGCAACTGGTATATTTGTAAATAAAGAAACAACATCCAAGGAAATTAATAGGTGATCAACGGGTACCGATTGATTTTTTATACACTTTTTAAAATGCTATAAGTTCTTCACATGAAATTAATTTTTTCCTGTTATATTGTTGATGATTTTGATAAATTGTAAGTAGACGCTCCAATATTATTTACAATGGGTCTTAAAGGTATATCACTTTTATATATAGTTTCGGCAGCCCATAGACGTAAGGTGCTTGCTCATTATGTCAAATTGATTAATTTTTAAAATCAATTATCTTATTTTTGGACCATTTATTTTTTTATGTATTCATGTCATTTTGTACCGATAATGTAGGGTCAGTTTTTTTATAAGTTGTTTCATCATCTAATAGATTTCCTATTTTGTTTTCATAGTCATCTCTATGCATTATGACGGTTTTATTACATTTTTACATTTATCCGCGTTCAAAACTAATAATTCAGGGTTCGCATTTAACAATTAATATTGATAATAAAGGGGTTACCAGTCCGAGCTCGTCTAGTCTGTCAGCCTAGAATCGCTCGTTTGGAATAACAGACCGATTTCTGATGGTACCAAACATTGACATATCTCGAGAAAAGGGAGAGATCGCTCACCTTTCTACGATGTTTTAGAAAGTAAGTATGATATCACCAACCCGACCAGTAGCTCTTTTCTGAATTGAATCTCAAAACGTAGTAATGTTTACAACCAGTGTAAATGGTGTTCACGTTAAGAAAATGATGACACCACGGTTGTCAAACTGAGCAAGTTTTCAATGTTTTAACTGTTTTTTACTGTTTCTTTTACTTTTTGAAGCAAATAATAAGAATTATTTGTAACCTTAAATGTAATTCCCATATACTGTTGTAGTGTTTACGAAATATGAGAAGAAAAATAAAGTACCTACTTACTGGTTTTACTAAATTCAGTAGTAACATATAAATATATTTTGGTATTAAATGACAGTGAATGGCAGAAGGAAGTAGATATTTTTTGAAGGTTTACGAAGGTTACAAAATGGTTTTTGATAGTTTACTTAAACGATTATTAAAATAAAGCTGTTGATACACAGAAAATATTTAGGCAAAGTTATGGAAAATTAACTTGCAGCTCTAAGTAAATATTATTAAACCATATTGTGATGTTAGAGTAAACCTTATCATTTATGGAAAACAATCACTCAACTTCAAAGATGTGAACGAACAGTACTCCAGGACAGGTCGAATATGTGGTTTGTAGATCAAGCGGAGCTCTAGCGTGCTCTTGGCACGGAATAGAAAACTTTTCTTCTAATATACATATTCCGTCTATGTTAGAACAGATTAGTAAAAAAGAATTAATGCAGTCACATATTATGCATTCTACCTAGGAAAATTGAATTGAATAATATGTCCTAAATTATTAGACAATGCCTACATTGTTGTACACTTCCTGGCTGTTTCATCTCGCAAATCCACGGAGTTTGGTTGTTGGTCTGAATATAAAAGCGTAAACAGTAGAAATTATGCTCAGAATAGAAAAATATATTTTATTTGGAAATTACAGCTATTCAATAACGTTTATTTAGATTAAAAATGATCACGATAAAAATAACTCCCTTTTCTTTTTTCGATTTCGTCTGTTTTTGAACCAAACTTTCACTTGTGTGTAAGTCAAATTCAGATACATGCCTATCAGACTGCATCGTTCCTTCGTGGCGAAGTTGTCCGCATCAAATTCCCTCTCTAATTCGGCAATTTGAAATTTGGTGTAATTTTTACGATACGTACGTATATGTCTCATACCTGAAAATAGTTTATTATTTCTATGAAACATTATTTTACATGAAATCTAACATATCATTATAGGCAAACGTAATAAATGGTAGTACAAGGAACAAATAATGCTAACGTATAGTATTGTATAGCTACATGTTACAGATGTTATTCTATGATATTTATAACGTGCTCTTCTATGTTACCTACTCATGTCAAAATGTCAATTCATGCATAACATCGTAAAACAAGACTGATTGTGTTAATTTTTCATAATAATAATAATAATAATTGCATAAGCTCCATTTCAGTTCGTTGGTGGCACCCCAAAACATCACTTTTAAATGAGGCAGTGACCATATAACAATCTACAGGCTCTAGAAAGCTGGGATTGAACAGCGTTAATGTGGTCTTTACTTTGAACATGAAACCAAGACCAATATAGATTTGCCTATAGAGACAATTTCTTCTATTATTCTAGAGGAATTACCTTTTTAATTCCCTCACTATATGTATCTACTATATAGTCAGGGCCGTCTTATGATATTGGCGCCCGTTGACTACTAAAAATAATGCGACCCTCTTCATATGAAAATACATGGGATGGCTAGCAGGAGCGGGGTTACCGGCAAAGTTATACAAAAGTGTTACAACTAGAAAAAGTCAATTTATTACCATTACACTAAACAAAAATATGAAATTTATACAAAATTTAAAAAAAAATATATATATGAACAAAAAAAACTTTGTATTATACAAAAAAGAAAAGTAGCTCATATATTTATTTTCCTAGCTTTTTCTTCTGCAAATTGAATAATAATACCACACGTATTTAAGTTATCAAATAAGTCACACTATGGATAAAATACTCGAATCATTTGATTTCTTTTGTCTCAAAAAGAATACCGTACATATTGTTTTATTCTTTTCAATGTTGAAGAAACCTTTCGCTTCTGCAATTCGTAGTGGCAACGGTAAGAAATGTATTAGCCCTGTGGTTAGGTTTATCCTGTATATAATGTAAGGGAAGTATTGTAATTTGTAAGAAAAATTCCTGATTTTTGAGGAAGTATTCATTTTAATCTTTCCTGAATCGTACTAGAGACTATGTTTGACATGATGTTTGTGCGTGTGCGTGTGTATGTGCGTGCGTAACCCATTGCGCCGTTCCTATTGGTCGATTCGAAGTGGTGAAAATAGTTACTGTAACGTTTTTAGGCGCGGTAGCCCTATTTCCAGTGGTATTTCTGACATCCATCTTTATTTTTTTTTAGTGAAATTATGGTATTTTATTGAATTAAGAGGGGGAGCGCATGAGTCGAGGAATGATCTCTGGTACGTAGAAAAAAATGACGAAATGCAAAACGGGGTACAAAAGTGTAGAGCAAGAAACTTCTGCTTTTGAAGTGCCGGAAGATGCGGAAATGCGAAAAAAGTGGATGCTTGCGATTCCGGATAGAAATCGTTTTAACGAGGTCTTTTATGCGTGCGAGCATGTATAACGAAAAAGGGGAAGTTATTTTTAAGGTGAGTAATACATTTTGACAAGAGTAACAGCTCTATTCCTCTCTCAAATCAGAATAGTAAATATTGCGTTACGAGAAAAATTATTCTACTTATTAATGTGATTGTTGCCATACTTCGATCCAAGCGCTAGCTGGTGGCTGAGCGACATGTAAGAGACTCATGTCAAACATAGAGTCTGGAGACTCGTATGTTTGACATGAGTCTCTTACGCGTTGCCAAACTCGTAGTCCCTCGCTCAGCCACTAGCTAGCGCTTGGATCGGTAAAACGATTTCTTTCCGGAATCGCAAGCAGTGTTACTAAGTATTCTGATTTGAGAGAGGAATAGAACTGTTACTCTTGTCAAAATGTATTACTCACCTTAAAAATAACTTCCCCTTTTTCGTTATACATGACGCACACAAAAGACCTCGTTGAAACGATTTCTATCCGGAATCGCAAGCATCCACTTTTTTCGCATTTCCGCATCTTTCGGCACTTTAAAAACAGAAGTTTCTTGCTTTACACTTTTGTACCCCGTTTTACATTTCGGCACAATGCACGGTTTCGTAATTTGTTTCTAAAAACGCAGGTATTCCTTGTGTTTACAACTTAAGAATGACAGAGAATACTCTACGTGACGTCTTTTGGTACTACGCGACAGTCGACGCTTAGCGGACTCACTTCTCACATAGGAAACAGCCCCGAGTTTCCAGACCTGTATGTACGACCGTGGTCTAAACTTATTCATGCTGTGATGCATTTTGATAGTTTATATGACAGCAAGTGTCAGTATAAAACAAGGTTATATTATGAAAGTCAACCTGACAGCAGGTGAACATAGAGGTGTGAGATACATAATGTAGACAATTTCAATGTAACATAGAGAATAATTTAACGTCTTCATTAATGGTTCCTAAATCATTTCCAATATAGTTTCTGTTACTACAATCATTCATATTTGATAATAAAGGATTAATGGCAATGGCAAGAAAACTTAAATCATTATTCATCAACAATGTAACAATTGAGAACTAAATGAATCTAATTTATTTTTGAATTGAGCTGCCAGTTACTTTGTGATATTCCATTTTTACATATACAAAGAATTTTACTTTGTCTAATATCTCTTTATTCAGAAGAACGTTGATCTCTGTCAAAAGCCAACAAGAAATAAATAAATTATAGATATAAACAAGAAACTTTACTTTGTCTTCATTTAGAATTTCAAACTTTACAGTACATTATCAAAATATACAATTGTATGTTGTAAAGTTCCAGATTGCAGAGATATTTAACAAAGTAAAATTCCTTGTTTTTATCTATAATTTATTTGTTTCTTGTTGGCTTTCGGCAGATAACAGTGAAAAGGTCTTTCTAGTCTAGATCGATCAGTAACTTTGTTTAAAATTGACAAACAATTCTTGTGACTAGCTACTGCCTATTTTTCTGGCTTGTTTCATCTACATAATAAAAAATGATAAAAGTGTTCCTTTGTTCTAGAGAAAATATTTGGTTTTGTTTGGTTTGTTTCACCAAATTGAGATTTAATTTTATGTTATTGCATGAAACTTCATCTAATATATTTCATAATACCATTTTAAATTCATTATTACAATTATTTATTATCATTAACTTCATGTTAACTTTATTAAAAATATTACTTTTTATTTATTTGTTGGAATTGAAGTATTTGTGTTTTGTTTGAGAGAAGTTTTCCTTAGTGACTCGTTGAATAATTCATTTATTAAAGATTTCTCTATCCGTTTTGCATCACTACTTTAATTAAGAAAATAACTGAATATTGTTCAAGAGCTTGTATCATTCAAATTTATATAATGAATTTTCAAACATTTTTAATTGAGTAAATATAAAAATCGTTTATAAATGTAATAATGAATTCAAAACGTTATGTGGGACAGACAAAACGAAATATTTCCAATAAGTTTAAAGACAATTTTTATAATGTCAGATATATGACAACATAATGTTCTACAGAGGACCATCGAATTGATTAATCATTATATCCATTAGTTTATAAAATTCAACTTTGAATCATCGTTCACTGTTTTTAATCCGGTCATCTACTTGTAATTTATCAACAAAATTTCTCACAGTGCGCACTCTTTTATTGGGAAAAAAACCTGAGCCTTATGAGGCCTTAACGTTTATTCCTTGCGACCGCGTTAAACTTCTGCGGAGCTAACAAACATTTGCTAACAGATATACTCTATAGTGGCTACGAGATAAAACGAAATTTGTTTATCGTGAAAAAAATTGTAAATCGAGTTAATTCATCCAGGAATAGAGGGAGTAGAACATTTTTCCATTTAGGTACACTGTAATCTTGAAATCAAACTATATTGGAGTACGCACACGCACAAAAACTTATGTTATACATTTATACATAATTCAAAGTATATATCTTCAAATTAAATTAGCATCGGCGTAGTGTTATGCTGACTACTTCTTTTCTGTTTAAATCGCCTATTTTGAAACCAGATCTTGACTTGCTGAATTGTTATCTTCAAATCCTTCGATAACTGCATCCATCGTAGCTTTTTAGGAAAATTATTTACAGCAAACTCTTTCTCCAGTTCGGCGACTTGTTTTGCCGAGAAGACTTGCCGATTTCGCATTGCTCTGCTTCCTAAAATTAAAAGATTTACAAACAATATCGATGTCAATTACAGTCCCTCCCATGTATTTATATGTTCCGGATTATTTCATTTTATTACTTGTCTGCCGTACAAGACAAGGTTGATTAAGATGAGAATAAGTGACGACTTAATACAGTTATTTCGACTATGGTCAACACAGAAGCATTAGATAAAATACATTATATACCCAAACACCACATTCATATTTAGATATCTAAATATGCATTTCTGCAACTGAGTTCTTATCTCAAGTAGAACCACAATCCTATTATTTTCCACGTATCAATGTCTAAGACGTTATTTCTTAAAACTAATTGTATCACTACAGGGCGTCCTTATCGCACTAATTTCAATTAATAATGCCGACGTCGCCGAAACGAACAGAAACACGAGTAATCGAAATAGTAACACTATAGTTTTGAGTATATGAATCAAGAATTCACTGCAATTTCCTTATAAACTTGGAAGTCATATCAAAGCACAGTTTGTAATACGACTGAAGGACAGAAACAAAAAAATATAGCGCTCAAGTATCCACTTTCGAACCACATGTTGAAGATTCATGAGGTAATAGAACAAGGTTGTCAGACCTTATTAGAAATATTGCTTATTGAGCATATACTTTTAACATTATAAGAATAATAATAATAATAATAATTTATTCAACAAGACTATACAGCAATTATAAAGACGCATGTAGGAATTTGCATGGGTTTTAATTAATTAAATTAGTATAAATCTGACTTAACGATTGACCGTCTGTTTTATGACGTTTTATGAGAATCATCTCCAGAATAGATCTTTTATAATAATTGGTTTCTTTAGTTGAAATATTAACATTGTTATAATCAAATTGATGGTTATAATCAGAACAATGTTTAGCAAGGGCGGTGGAATTTCCAAAGTTTTTGTTTCTTGTACTATACTTATGACCGTACATTATTTTTTGTAAATATTGTTCAGAGAATCCTGTATAAGTACCATCGCAATCTAAACAATTTAATTTGTATACTGTGTGGGTTTGTTTATTTCTAGGTGTCAAAGGTTTTAGATTTGAAAAATATTTACCAACACAGTTAGTAGGTTTATGCGCAACATTTATATCGTACTTTTTTGAATATTTCTTAATTTTCTCCGAGGTCTCCGGAATGGTAATGTAATAATATAATAATGTTATAAAATTATCTGTATTACCGTCTATGATATTTATATATGACGTTCCATTATAGATTTTGTTTATTCTTTCTTTAATGATGGGGTTGAAAAATGTTTTTGGGTAAGCCATTCATTTCCAGTGTATTACGAACAATTTTCAAATTTTTGGGACGGTCCTCTGGATGGGACAATTTAACAGTGCCTTCTGTAGGCTGTTTACAACACTTCTTTTATAACTTTTTGTTGCAACTGATGAAGTGAAGATATCGCTGAGACCAAACTTCTTTAGTAAACCACGAAGTTTTCATTTTTCCATCTGAATCATGCCTAATGTTCATATCTAGGAAATTTATGTTTTTGTTCACTTCTATTTGACAATTAAATAGAAGTTTATAGTGGAAATTGTTAAATTTCACGTACTGAATTTTTTCATTGGGAACACACATGAAATCATAAAAGTGCCATGAGTCCTTCATATAAAATTAATTTTTTCCTATTATATTGTTGTTAAAATGTACTTCGTAATAATTATTGTACGTATTTCATAATTATTATTATTCACAAATAGAGCGCTTTTATAGGTTGGTTGTTACAAAATTCGGCCTTGATAAATCTTTTCTGTTTTCTATTTTAAACAACTTCTCGAAAATAATATATTTCACATACAGATGCATATTTTTCTACAAACCAATGCGAATTACGACTGAAACTCAATTGATTGGCAATTAAATGCTTATGCTTTTGGAAATAAGAATATTTCCAGGAATCGAGTTTCAACTTTTTCAATAATTCAAACGGAATCAAACTCCCAGCTTCCAAAAGTATGTGTTTAATGAAGTTTTGAAATACAAGTGTCAAATCATTTTAAACGTGCGTGTTAATTATTCCTATGCATATTGAAAAATCTAAAATATAAAATACTTCTAACCCATGTAAGTGAAAGTGAATTAATAATAATTAAATTAATATAATGTTATGTCTTCGGGCCATGTGAGCTTTCAGATGACCCTTTCGTTTGGCTTTGTATGTGCATTCCTGTTGAAAACATTTGAAAGTGGGACCTTTTCCACACTCGTACTTCATATGTCTACTTCTGGAAGTATAATGGCTGTACACTCGGCCACATCGCAAGCATGGATAGAAACCTAAAACAAAATATTTTCAGAAAATATGTACACAAATACATTCAGAAGCGAGAGAAAAATGGCAGTACATTATTGTTAGCACTTCCTCAACCATGTGGAAAATTAGTTTGGAAATGGATATATAGGAAATTGGGGTTCAAATAGGTCCATAGCTCTACACAACAGTTGAGAGCAATGTCCTCAACATATTCCTACAGAATCATCAATTATTACATGAACGATTTTTAAATCTAAGAATTGTGCAATAAAAAACTTATATACATATGTAAGTATCCATTGAAAATTGTATACTACGAATATTATGACACATTTCGATAAAGCTGCTGATTCTTTCAATGACGTGGCCATTTTTTATCATGAAAGAGTTCGGATTATGGATTTCAATTGTTTCCTCTGATCCAGGAATTCAGTCAGATCTCAGTTTGACAGCTGAAATTGTCCCCAATCGCGAAATATGTAGTATCCTTTATGATTTTTGTATATCAAATCGGTTTTCGACTAATCACTGAAGATATCTTTATATTTCTCTATAGTCATTTTCAATAAAGGTCAGAGAGCAATAGGAAATCTGGAAGTTTTCTCTGTAAGCTTGGACCTGCAGAGGAACTTTCAAAAAATCTTTTATTTTCGTGAGGTCGAGGATTCTTTAATAAATCTTGTAATTGTAATTTAAAGGTATATATTTTGGTAATTTAATATCTTTCAAAAACCCATCTATAGAAAATATATATCTCATTACTTCTGTTCTTTTATCAATGGACAACATCAGATTCGGATGTCCCAATGGACGAATTCGTCGATTTCCATATTTTTAATAATAAATTGGTATTACCCATACTATAACTTTCAAAATTCATTTTTTTAATACTATTACACCCCATTCTCAGGTATTTTTATAGTGGCTACAACAAAATAAAGTTTCAACAATTTGCAATTTACTAATAAAATTTTTTATATCAGTTTGTAGATAAAAGTGATCTTTGTTAAATATATAAATGTTTTTTTAAATTTGTTAGAAGTTAAAAAAAATTAATATGCGGAATGTAAAATTTATAAATTCACAATAATATCTCAGGATGTACCAAAATACTTGTTGCCACTATATTTTGCATAATAATTGTTTTTTAGCTTTTGAGAAATACAAATTTTTTTTTATATCTTTAACGAAAAATACTCCTGTCACAAAACATTGCGAAACAAATCTTATGCCAAAAAAATTACTAATAATATATTGAAGATGATCAGCTATTACGTGATGAAAATCCATTTTAAATAGCTATTAAAAGTTCGATTTTCACAGTAGCTTTATTTCTTTGAAGAAGCTACTGTGTTAGCGAAATTATTAAACTAGTGAAAATGGAACTTTTAATAGTTATTTTATTTAAGTTTAATAAATTAACAATTCAGTAGTCACTATAACAAATACCAGAGGATTGGGTAATAGTAAACCCTGAAACTAGTAGTAAATGAATTGTGAGAATACAATTTTTTTTTAATTAGTGTTAATAATATGTGAATTATGTTCTTAATAACCCATAGATTAGCTGGTTTTGTCGAGGTTTATCACAAAACAACGTACTTTTTAATATTTATTATCCAAAGAATATGGCACACAATAACATACAATTATTTCCTACCTAAATTGTTGCATTATAATTTCGTGAAAAACTACAAAAAATTCAAACATACACGACAGTAGCAAGCACTATATTATAAGAACACATTCATTTAAGTCAAAAAGTTAATTAAGGAAAGGTACCATTATCAGTCTAGAAAATAATCAGTGAGATCAAATATATTTCTGAATCTGATCATAATCGCTGTACCATATAGTGGAAAAAGAAATTACCGAAGATATCCATCACATTTGATATGGTATTTCATATTCAATATTGCTAAAATTCCAGTTATACAAATCAAGTATGTCCATAGTAACGATAATAGTATTTGGGAAAACTATAATGTATGTGTGGTTATCGACAATTTGACTTTTAACATTCTTGTCCTTCCGGATGAATTCCGTGTAACAATAGCACTTGATGCCGAAGTTTCGCCAATCATTACAGGTGGCATCTTCAGAGTAGGCTTGAAGCTTGAACTGAAAAGCCGTGCTATTGTGACGCGAAATCTATCCGGAAGCCAAGAACTTTCAAGATTAGCTCTCCGCGGAAGTCTGTTATTCAAGACTAGTTGACTATTATATTGACAACAATTGACTAAATTATGCCAACGAAAATATTTCATATCACATGTCTTATTGGAACATACTGATTAATAAAAATGTGAAATAAAGTTTCAAGTTTTAAGTGAATGGATGTCAACTGGTTTAAACTGGGAATTATCAATAAATCCCACGCTATTAGCCTAAACATTAAACACCGATATTTCACGCAATTATCATTTAACCCTGAGGCGAACAGATTATCAATATTACTTAATTCTAAGTTATGATTTAAACCATCTCAGTCTGCAAAATAAAATGTAATATGAAGATATTATATTATTTTTATCTAGGAAGAGAAACCTATACCTTTGTGGACTAAATTAATTTATATTGATAAGAAGGTCAACTTTCTGAATATGCCGTTGGTTAGTGATGGAAAAGATCACAAAACAAGATTTCAGATAGAAGCCTCCACAAAATTTACAAAATCCCACAAATTTTCGCCACAAGTTCAGAACCGCAGATCACAAAACGAGGTTTCAGAAAGAAACATTCACAAAATTTCGCCACAAGTTCAGAACCGCAGATTAAAAAAATTCAATAGTATTCATAACCCGCTGTGCCATAGTTAGTGTAATTCTGATTCTGCGAGAAACCCTGCCCGGCTCCCTGACCCCTTGGCTGTCCGTTCGCCCATACCGCACCCGAACCGCCCTGCTACCTTTCCCGGGTATCCTTTCCCGGCCGACTGTTGTGGCTTGTACTCTTGATAATCAGCACCGGATCTGCAACTTTTTCCCAGGCTTGTTGTACTTGTCCTTATTCGCTATCAGCTTCAGCGAGTAATCAGGCGCAGCACGTCCTTTCTTCATGATCGGTATGTCTAGCAACAGTCCGTATTTGGGCGTATCCATGGTGTCCTGCATGTACTTCTTCCGTGCGCCTTTCAAGATGATAGATAAGCACTTCAAGTGCATGAACGCGCACGAATTTCGTGTCGGTGACGGACAAGAGCTCTTCCTTCTTCGCCGGTAGGCAAAGACACATTTTTGCTGATGGATATGTTGATATCTCATCCGGATTATTATTTAGCTTGCTGAATTTAGGAAATATAATAATCGAAGCTATAAAGATGATACACTAGTAAATCTAAATACTATTGAAAAAGTAGCGTTGGATACGGTGTGTCCAAGATCATGGGGATATCGGCAACGGAAATAGATACAATTTTAGTTTAATGAAGAAAACGTTGCGTAATAAACTGTCATTTACATGGAACCATAAAATCCCCAATACCACTTTTGATTTTCAAGTAATTTTGAAACATACGAATTTCACGATTGTCTATTTTTTGTTTTTCTAGTGTTATCGATATTTAGAACAAAATAAAGAACACTTCTTTGAAGAGACTTTTCGTAAGTTTTGTGTTAATGTCAGTTTGAATATGAGACGTTCAAGCAATATCAACGTTTCTTTTGAATATGATTTTACAACACAATTACGTTTCATATGCCCTCATCAAGATTTTTTTGGGAACATTTTCAAGTACAAGCCAGCATTGAAGAAAACTTAGTAAAAATGGGCTTCCCAATTGTGATAGAGAATGATCCCACTAATCATGCCTACCCGCCTGGGTCCATCAGCTTTCTAATTTCGTTGAATCCTGACATAAAAGTCATGTCATTCAACTCGGTATATAGTGTTGAGAAGCTTCCCCCGCGCGCTGGGGAGATGGTAGGGATATCTGGTGGGATCATTCTCTATGAAATTAACAGATAATTACCCATTCCAATTAATACCTACAAAAAAATACCCTCATCAAAAACTACAACAAAATTAGCATCTTTCAATTGTCGGGTGTAAAACTGTACTGAACATGCAACTTGATGGTTTTGAAAGCTCCATGAACTAGTTTTGTATCTTTTATCGCAATTTCTAACAATAGTTTGTGTAGAATAATATTAGTATTCTAAATCAAAATAAGTGGGCTTTGGGAAATTAGGATGTAAAATGATTAACAGTTCTTCAAAATGTCACTCGGTTTGAATTACGACTTCTAATTGGATTTGGAAGATATTATTTGGAAAAATGTGAGTAGATATGGTGGCATTTTGACTAGACAGTCTTATCAGATGGTGGTAAGCATTGTCACTGTATTACCCGCCGAGAGACACGTATTTCACATTCAGACACATATTTGACACGTGTTTCAACATTCAGACACTGTCTGAATCTTGAAACACGTTAGTCAATTTCAAAACATTTGACTCTCTGGCAAAAATACGTGTCTGAATATTGTAACACGTGTCTCGCGGCCGGTAATACAGTGACCTCTCGGCCTGTAACACAGTAACAATGCTTACCACCATCTGATAAGACTGTCTAGCCAAAGTGCCTCCATACATACTAATGTGTAATTTATAGTTCGTTAATTTCATGTGTTTGTTTTGTATCGAGTTATACAGACTGAGATAATAATCATTTACACACACTTTATTGCAACATGAGACACCCAAAAAATACTTCTAGCTGGTTTCTATCCAATATCTGACCCTGTCATTATGTATCATGTTGTAGTAAGTGCATTATCAAAGTTTCTTGTTTGTCCGTAGAGTAGCTACAATTTTTTGATAAGCATTTAAATTGTTGTACTTTTCTGCAATAATTTCTTTCATTATAATAACGTGGATATCGTTGTTTCTTATACTTGTTGATACACTGCGAACAAGTACATACATTGGTCTGTGACTCCGGCTTCTTTGGGGGAATAACAGGTCCTGCAAAATTGGTTAGTTAGTCGAGTCAGAATGCGTTTATTGGCTAATATAAAAAGCATACCTACTACGTTACGACATAAAACAGACCAGCATGTTCATGAGAGTAAAATAATTGATTCTGTACATCCAAGATAACAACTTGGTAGCTGTAAAGTATTTACCTACAAGTAAACGTAATGTTGGTCACTAGTGCTTTCATGCCGGAGGACAAACCACTACAAATTAGATTAGATTTATTATCCAAATAATAGCATAAAATCTGATCTTGAATTGCTTGAAATGTTCTCGCTACACTGCCAAACGAAGCTCCTAGACAGAGATACTCTTCGTGTGAGGGAACTTTCAAAGTGGCCATCCCTGGTTCGACAGGGATGGGCATATGTCAATTCGACTAGTAAGTGTTTGGCGTTTGAACCTATTAACTAGTTACTACCAGCCTGCCCATGTGAGTCACAACTGGTCCAGCAATGTCTAGAGATGGCAGACTTAAAGATACCCAGGTGTTTCGAATTCTGTAAAGAGGCCAGGTTATGAACCTGAAACATAGCACCTTCATAATTTTCATATATTTTCATAATAGAAGCAACAATTTCGAGATCTTTTATGCGCTTGCCACGGTGTATCATCTTCTAATACCAACAAAACATTGAATCAAACGATTCGAATCTTCGTTTGAGAGACCTAAGTTTTCAATTTTTACATTATTTCATAAAGTTTACATATCTCAAGTTTTAAAATTTTCAGTATGGTTCAATTCCGTTTCATATGCCCCTCATCAAAATTTTTTGAGAACATGTTTATGTACAAGGCAGCATTGAAGAAAACTTGGTGAAACTGGGCATTATAATTGTGATAGAGAATGTTTCCACTAACCATGCCAACACGCCCCGCACGGCTCCATCCGAGCTTTCCAATTATGTCGCATGCTGACAAAAAAAATCATGGGTATTCGATTTTTATTAAACTGGGTATATAGCGTCAAAAAGCTTCCTCCGCGCGCGGGGGAGATGGTAGGCAAGTCTGGTTCCACAGAGATGGGCATATGTCAATTCAACTCGAAGAAGTCTTAACTTATTATATAGTTACTACCAGCTGGCCCATGTGGGTCACATGGTCTAGAAATGTCTAGAGATGGCAGACTTAAAGATACCCAGGTTTTTCGAATTATGTAAAAGGTTGGTACTAAAACACAGCATTTTCAAAATTTTCATACATTTTCATAGTAGAAGCAACAATTTCGAGATCTTTATAGCGTTTGCTACGGTATATCATCTTCTAATACCAAGAAAACATTGAATTAAACGAATCTAATCTTCGTTTGGGTGACCTAAATTTTCAAAAGTGTTTTACATTATTTCATAAAATTTACATATCTCAAGTTTAAAAAGTTTCAGTATGGTTCAATTCCGTTTCATATGCCCCTCATCAAAATTTTTTGAGAACATGTTTATGTACAAGGCAGCATTGAAGAAAACTTGGTGAAACTGGGCATTATAATTGTGATAGAGAATGTTTCCACTAACCATGCCAACACGCCCCGCACGGCTCCATCCGAGCTTTCCAATTATGTCGCATGCTGACAAAAAAAATCATGGGTATTCGATTTTTATTAAACTGGGTATATAGCGTCAAAAAGCTTCCTCCGCGCGCGGGGGAGATGGTAGGCAAGTCTGGTTCCACAGAGATGGGCATATGTCAATTCAACTCGAAGAAGTCTTAACTTATTATATAGTTACTACCAGCTGGCCCATGTGGGTCACATGGTCTAGAAATGTCTAGAGATGGCAGACTTAAAGATACCCAGGTTTTTCGAATTATGTAAAAGGTTGGTACTAAAACACAGCATTTTCAAAATTTTCATACATTTTCATAGTAGAAGCAACAATTTCGAGATCTTTATAGCGTTTGCTACGGTATATCATCTTCTAATACCAAGAAAACATTGAATTAAACGAATCTAATCTTCGTTTGGGTGACCTAAATTTTCAAAAGTGTTTTACATTATTTCATAAAATTTACATATCTCAAGTTTAAAAAGTTTCAGTATGGTTCAATTCCGTTTCATATGCCCCTCATCAAAATTTTTTGAGAACATGTTTATGTACAAGGCAGCATTGAAGAAAACTTGGTGAAACTGGGCATTATAATTGTGATAGAGAATGTTTCCACTAACCATGCCAACACGCCCCGCACGGCTCCATCCGAGCTTTCCAATTATGTCGCATGCTGACAAAAAAAATCATGGGTATTCGATTTTTATTAAACTGGGTATATAGCGTCAAAAAGCTTCCTCCGCGCGCGGGGGAGATGGTAGGCAAGTCTGGTTCCACAGAGATGGGCATATGTCAATTCAACTCGAAGAAGTCTTAACTTATTATATAGTTACTACCAGCTGGCCCATGTGGGTCACATGGTCTAGAAATGTCTAGAGATGGCAGACTTAAAGATACCCAGGTTTTTCGAATTATGTAAAAGGTTGGTACTAAAACACAGCATTTTCAAAATTTTCATACATTTTCATAGTAGAAGCAACAACATTGAGATCTTTATAGCGTTTGCCACGGTATATCATCTTCTAATACCAACTAAACATTGAATTAATCGAATCTAATCTTCGCTTGGGTGACCTAAATTTTCAAAAGTGTTTTACATTATTTCATAAAATTTACATATCTCAAGTTTAAAAAGTTTCAGTATGGTTCAATTCCGTTTCATATGCCCCTCATCAAAATTTTTTGAGAACATGTTTATGTACAAGGCAGCATTGAAGAAAACTTGGTGAAACTGGGCATTATAATTGTGATAGAGAATGTTTCCACTAACCATGCCAACACGCCCCGCACGGCTCCATCCGAGCTTTCCAATTATGTCGCGTGCTGACAAAAAAAATCATGGGTATTCGAATTTTATTAAACTGGGTATATAGCGTCAAAAAGCTTCCTCCGCGCGCGGGGGAGATGGTAGGCAAGTCTGGTTCCACAGAGATGGGCATATGTCAATTCAACTCGAAGAAGTCTTAACTTATTATATAGTTACTACCAGCTGGCCCATGTGGGTCACATGGTCTAGAAATGTCTAGAGATGGCAGACTTAAAGATACCCAGGTTTTTCGAATTATGTAAAAGGTTGGTACTAAAACACAGCATTTTCAAAATTTTCATACATTTTCATAGTAGAAGCAACAACATTGAGATCTTTATAGCGTTTGCCACGGTATATCATCTTCTAATACCAACTAAACATTGAATTAATCGAATCTAATCTTCGTTTGGGTGACCTAAATTTTCAAAAGTGTTTTACATTATTTCATAAAATTTACATATCTCAAGTTTAAAAAGTTTCAGTATGGTTCAATTCCGTTTCATATGCCCCTCATCAAAATTTTTTGAGAACATGTTTATGTACAAGGCAGCATTGAAGAAAACTTGGTGAAACTGGGCATTATAATTGTGATAGAGAATGTTTCCACTAACCATGCCAACACGCCCCGCACGGCTCCATCCGAGCTTTCCAATTATGTCGCATGCTGACAAAAAAAATCATGGGTATTCGATTTTTATTAAACTGGGTATATAGCGTCAAAAAGCTTCCTCCGCGCGCGGGGGAGATGGTAGGCAAGTCTGGTTCCACAGAGATGGGCATATGTCAATTCAACTCGAAGAAGTCTTAACTTATTATATAGTTACTACCAGCTGGCCCATGTGGGTCACATGGTCTAGAAATGTCTAGAGATGGCAGACTTAAAGATACCCAGGTTTTTCGAATTATGTAAAAGGTTGGTACTAAAACACAGCATTTTCAAAATTTTCATACATTTTCATAGTAGAAGCAACAATTTCGAGATCTTTATAGCGTTTGCTACGGTATATCATCTTCTAATACCAAGAAAACATTGAATTAAACGAATCTAATCTTCGTTTGGGTGACCTAAATTTTCAAAAGTGTTTTACATTATTTCATAAAATTTACATATCTCAAGTTTAAAAAGTTTCAGTATGGTTCAATTCCGTTTCATATGCCCCTCATCAAAATTTTTTGAGAACATGTTTATGTACAAGGCAGCATTGAAGAAAACTTGGTGAAACTGGGCATTATAATTGTGATAGAGAATGTTTCCACTAACCATGCCAACACGCCCCGCACGGCTCCATCCGAGCTTTCCAATTATGTCGCATGCTGACAAAAAAAATCATGGGTATTCGATTTTTATTAAACTGGGTATATAGCGTCAAAAAGCTTCCTCCGCGCGCGGGGGAGATGGTAGGCAAGTCTGGTTCCACAGAGATGGGCATATGTCAATTCAACTCGAAGAAGTCTTAACTTATTATATAGTTACTACCAGCTGGCCCATGTGGGTCACATGGTCTAGAAATGTCTAGAGATGGCAGACTTAAAGATACCCAGGTTTTTCGAATTATGTAAAAGGTTGGTACTAAAACACAGCATTTTCAAAATTTTCATACATTTTCATAGTAGAAGCAACAACATTGAGATCTTTATAGCGTTTGCCACGGTATATCATCTTCTAATACCAACTAAACATTGAATTAATCGAATCTAATCTTCGCTTGGGTGACCTAAATTTTCAAAAGTGTTTTACATTATTTCATAAAATTTACATATCTCAAGTTTAAAAAGTTTCAGTATGGTTCAATTCCGTTTCATATGCCCCTCATCAAAATTTTTTGAGAACATGTTTATGTACAAGGCAGCATTGAAGAAAACTTGGTGAAACTGGGCATTATAATTGTGATAGAGAATGTTTCCACTAACCATGCCAACACGCCCCGCACGGCTCCATCCGAGCTTTCCAATTATGTCGCGTGCTGACAAAAAAAATCATGGGTATTCGAATTTTATTAAACTGGGTATATAGCGTCAAAAAGCTTCCTCCGCGCGCGGGGGAGATGGTAGGCAAGTCTGGTTCCACAGAGATGGGCATATGTCAATTCAACTCGAAGAAGTCTTAACTTATTATATAGTTACTACCAGCTGGCCCATGTGGGTCACATGGTCTAGAAATGTCTAGAGATGGCAGACTTAAAGATACCCAGGTTTTTCGAATTATGTAAAAGGTTGGTACTAAAACACAGCATTTTCAAAATTTTCATACATTTTCATAGTAGAAGCAACAACATTGAGATCTTTATAGCGTTTGCCACGGTATATCATCTTCTAATACCAACTAAACATTGAATTAATCGAATCTAATCTTCGTTTGGGTGACCTAAATTTTCAAAAGTGTTTTACATTATTTCATAAAATTTACATATCTCAAGTTTAAAAAGTTTCAGTATGGTTCAATTCCGTTTCATATGCCCTCATCAAAATTTTTTGAGAACATGTTTATGTACAAGGCAGCATTGAAGAAAACTTGGTGAAACTGGGCATTATAATTGTGATAGAGAATGTTTCCACTAACCATGCCAACACGCCCCGCACGGCTCCATCCGAGCTTTCCAATTATGTCGCATGCTGACAAAAAAAATCATGGGTATTCGAATTTTATTAAACTGGGTATATAGCGTCAAAAAGCTTCCTCCGCGCGCGGGGGAGATGGTAGGCAAGTCTGGTTCCACAGAGATGGGCATATGTCAATTCAATTCGAAGAAGTCTTAACTTATTATATAGTTACTACCAGGTGGCCCATGTGAGTCAAAACTGGTCTAGAAATGTCTGGAGATGGCACACTTAAAGATACCCAGGTGTTTCGAATTCTGTAAAGAGGCCAGGTCTCGTACTTAAAACATACCATCTTCATAATTTTCATATATTTTCATGGTAGAAGCAACAATTTCGAGATCTTTATAGCGCTTGCCACGGTATATCATCTTCTAATACCAACAAAACATCGAATCAAACGAATCTAATCTTCGTTTTGTTGACTTATATTTTCAAAAGTGTTTTACATTATTTCATACAGTTTACATATCTCAAGTTTGAAAATTTTCAGCATGTTTCATCAGCTGATGCCTTGTCATAGAATACCTTCGTTTACAAGTGAAGGAACATACATTACAAGTGAGGGCGTCTACCCTCTTGGAGCAATCTTGCGACCTGTGAGCTTTCATAGAATTAGAATTCTTGTAGGATTTCTTACAAATTGGACAAATTGCTCTGTTGCCTAAAAATAAAAAAAATCGTCATTCAGATATCGAACGAAATATACCAGTGAGTACTCTAGAAAAGATATAAACATCAAAGACAAATGAACAACAACAATCAAACATTTCACATCTCGAAAACAGCAATTAACTAGATAGGTAGAGTAACAGTAACATTGAGACAACATATTTTTACTGGTTATACTTACTAGAACAGTTTAAAACAGTTCAGTCGTGGACAATAAATGCATCAGGTGACATGTATATATTAACAGATACTGATTATCTAAGAAGAGATACGCATAGGCCATTCGCAATATACATATTTCATATTTCTACAACATCCCTTGTTTTAGATTATCGATTTCGATTTTCCATATTCATAATGGTAGATTATCCTTCCTAGCTTACTTTTTGAATTTCTTAATCATGCAAAAAACAGTCATCCAGTTCCAAATTGGAATGGTCATTTTTGTAGATAGACGAAGCACTCAGTCATCAGGAGTGACATTCCGCAAACCAGCAAAGACAGTTCAAGTACTTGCGAATATCTCGAGTGGTCGAAGCATTCCATTAACTGATCCCTAGATCACAACTCATTCATCTCCATTTTTTAGCACTAATATTCGGTTTCAGACACTTTTGAAGGGTCAGATGTGTGATTGTATCAATAATAATAGTGAATTCAAAAGGGGTCTAGGTGCTTCAGCTTAGTTTTTTTGCTGCTTAGTAGTACTAGACACTATTTTCAAATCTTAATAATTATAAATTGATAATTCTATGTAGAAAACACTTTTTTTACTGAATCAACTGTTTAGCAAGAGCCAACGAGGAGGTTTAGTGCCATTATTTACATGTGTAAGTGTTAGAATAAACTATAAAATCATCATAATTATCATTAACTACAACCCCCAAAAACCATCACAATATGCTCCACAAAGAAAAAATTATAATAGATCTAATTGAATTTTGATTATTTATTTTCTATTTATATATGGAGCATTCTACCTAAAATATACTTTTAACATTATAAAGACGCAGGTAGGTATTTGCAAGGGTTTTACGTACCAATATATATATATATATAACTTAACTGAACCCTTGGCAAAAGTACCACTTGCAAAGGGTATATCCCGCCCTAACATAATACATCCTATCTTCAGAGCTTTAAAGCAAATGTTCAAATTCTTACGATCAAAGGATCGGTGCAATTGTCTCCACAGTGGTTTACGCATATAGAGACACACAGGAATAATCTCTAAAATAGTCTAGATGGATACATTACGGCTCAAAACGGATTACAATACTACCCTTACACTACGTATAGCGAGCGAAGTATAAAAGTGATCAGTTTTGGTAGAACACGAGAATTATGATTTTGCATTGATGATGAAGATAATAATACGACTAGAAATGGAGTAGTTATGTATATTTGTACATCTACATGATTAAGTTGTTGTATATTATAATAATCAGTGACGGGAATAATCGAAATATGGAAATCGATTTAGTCCATTGTTGAAATATCGCGATATGATCGACAGTGCTTTTGTAAATTAGTAGTAATGAAATTAGTATGATAATGAGTCTTGACCCAGGTATAAATTACATGTAAATTCTTGGGAAATAGGTCACATTAAAACTTATGTACACTAAATCTTCGTCTTTACGTATGTTCTGGTCTCACGACTCTCATCAGAAGACGTTTAAAAACTAATTCGCATCAACTTAAACGCGGGATTCTTTAAACTAATTGTGCTAAACACTAAGCGTTTTTATCGAATTAATTTCAATTGAAAATGTCTATGTCCCAACGACACATAAAACACGAAAAATATATGGATATGTATTAAAATCCCACTACACATTAATTTTTCTATAGCTAAAGGCATCATATCTCGGCGACGAGGATAAATAGTTTGGCACGAAATTCCTTTGAGCTACCGTACCTACAATTTTAAACGGATGTGTTTAAAATTTTTAACCACGATAGGGAAGTTAAGGAAAGACCTGAAGATGATTAACATAAAACGGGATACTTAGTCGGTAAATAGTAGAACTGATGTACAATCATTGAGTCATAATTATGCAAATTTATTTAATTAAACACGCTAATTTCTCCGTACGTCCTTATGAAGTTTGGAATTGTGTATATGTAGACAGCTAATACAAATCAGTAATATTGGTACAGCACAGACCATTCCTGCCATGGTCATAAATTTTATACACATTTGTTTCAAATTGCAGGTACTTTAGCGCAAAGGAATTCGGTGTTAGACTAATTATTTATATGATGCCTTTAAACTATAGAAAAATTACAGTGAAGCGGTTTTTCAATACATATTCATATATTTTGTACATTAATGTGTTAAAATTTCAATTATTCGTGTTTTGTTTAATTGAATTAAATGCGATAGAGATGCTTAGCGCTTAGTACATTTAGTTTGACAAATCTCGGGCTTTAGTTGATGTGAATTAGTTTTCAAACGTCTTCTGAGAGAGATCAAAACATTCGTAAAGACGAACATTCAGTAGACATATGTTTTAATGTCAGCTATTTCCCAAGAATTTACATATTACTGGAATTGGAATTAGAAGTGGTTTTCATTATTCGTCACATGCTCGCGACGATTCGGCATTCGACTAAATTAGCCTTCGATTTATATTATTTTCTCAGACGCACACGCCCCGAAGCAACTAGTGGTGGGAATAATCGAGTCGATATCGAGATATATAGAAATAGTGAAACTGAACCATACATTGCGGGAGTAAAAAGAGAATGAAAAATATTAATGAACCACTGGATTTTTTATTTTATGCTTTCAATTTGGAAACAGATGCACAAATGCAACATCAACAATTCACAGTATAACGAATGAATAATGAACGTAAAGCTATGACGATAGGCCGGTAAGAAATTACTCGAAATGTTTTATAGTCCAGTCAAAAGTGTGAGAAACATCTAAAATTTTATAGACCTCACGAAAATGCAAAATTTTTTGTGTATCGTGCTCAGGATGACTTACACATCGTTAGTCAAAAAAAAGCAGGGGGGGCTTTTGATTATTACTATTAATGAACAACGAAAAACCATTTTCAATTAACAAATGAAATGTCTTTTATAACAAATGGAATATCTTGGACTTTTTTAATCCAAAGTTTCTGAAATTTAGTATTAGGGGGTCTCTTGGTCCGGCTCGTTTGCCGAAAAACCCGGAACATTTTACCAAATCATAGCAACAAATTTTTTTCTCGAACTGTGATATTGAAATAATAAGATGTCGTGATGTGTGACGGTACAATTTTTACTAAAAGAAGGAAAATTCTGGAAAGATGCATCTTTTCCTTCATATTCTTGTCTCGCGTCCAACGTGGCAAATTATATATTTTTGTAGTCGCTGAGTTTTATTTTATGGTTATAAAATCAAAAGCAGCTATAGTTTTCTGGAAGACTCCGAAAAATGAAAAATAGATATATTTACACCACAATTTTTAAATGTTATTTTGTTTTTCGAAAAATTTTAGACAATTATTTTTAATAAGAATTTCAAGTATCTTTTATTATAATATGTTCATACCTTTTTCAAAGTAGGTAGAAAAGAGCAGATGTTTTGAAGCATCAATGATGATGCGACGTACGTGTACCATAGGGATCCTGTACATAAGATCTAAAATTTTTCGAAAAACAAACTAATTAAAGTTTGTCGTGTTGAAACGGTAAATTTTCATTTTCCGGAAAACCATAATCGGTTTTGATTTTATGATCGTAAAATAATATTCGGCGACAGGCTGGATGAAGATCGAGATAGGAATATGAAAGAAAAAGGACGCAATTTTCCTCCTTTGAGGAAAATTGTACCGAGACACATCACGGCATGTTATTATTTCAATACCACCGAGATACAATTTTGTTCGTTGCTAAGATTTGGTAACATTTTCCGGGTTTTCCAGCAAACGGGCCGGATTTTCCACCTTCCGACTTCAGATTCGGACTCAGCGGACCAAAAAACCCCCTGATACCACATTTCAGAAACTTTGGATAAAAAGAGCCCGAGATATTTCATTTGTTATAAAAGACATTCCATTTGTTAATTGAAAATGGTTTTTCATTGTTTATTAATAGTAATAAAATTTTCGCAATCACCCCTATTTCTTACACTTTTGTCTGTACTATTATCTACACTACTCAAACATGAACATGTAATGTAGTTATCCAAATTACAAACTTAGATAAGGATTACTACTAATATATAACTACTGAATTAGTAAATTATTGAAATATATCGATTATTCCGATCAGTAATGATAACATAAGAAACAAATAATATTTCATATACATCCCAAGAGTTCATTCAATAAATGGTTCTGAATGTTGTGTTTGATAATGTTTTTTCAGAGGATATAATCTGTTGATACGATAAGAACAATATTTGCATGAGAACCACTTATTAGGCATGCAATCATACTTAATATGATATTTAAGAGTTCTAGAATTTTTGTAGCCTTTGTTGCAGTTTGGGCATGGTAATCTTGGACCTGAAAACCGTTAATTCAAATAAGATAAACAATGGCAATTGAGAACTGGTACAAGCATAGAGTTATACTACAAAGTTCAATGAACGGTACTAAAAATGTTATCGGAAGTCCGTAGTTAGTAATAATCCCCCATAATTCAATTCAATTTTTCATTAATTTTTTAACTAAGACATATTAGGTTTCATTCAGTAACTAGAATTCATGGTTAATCATGTTATAAACATAGAAAAAGTATGTGAACGAAGCTAAGAGTTTTGCCCTGCTGGCTCACTACAGAATTTTAGTCGACTTTGCACTCATTCGTCATATCATATATTACACTGAATTTCTGGGTCTTTTGCCGCTCAATTGTTTGGTCACTGGTGGAGCCTCAATAGTCTTGAAGACTTTTCGACAGAATCGTATCTGCCGATCTGATGGATGTGATTCTGCCGAAACGTCGGCAAGACCTCACTTCTCATTCCAAAAGATTGAAGTTAATCGATGATCTACTATTCTCTCAGCGGTTTATATTCACAAAAGTATATGACTTTGACGGGAACAAAATAGTGTAATTTGTTAATATACCACAAATTCAGGGGGTTCGAACCCCAGCTAAGCTTCACGTTTTCATCTCAATAATCTTTGTTATTTGGGCAATTCTAAATTAAAGGAGACGGCAGAGGGGGGGGAGGGGGTCTGCAGAACTTGCCGAGGCAATTTTTTTCCGTTTCTACATCGTATTTGAACTCATTTACCGGCATTTAGAGATTAAAATACCTTTTAAAAAGTTTTTTATGAATTTTTCCAATTTTGTGGGTTGTTTTCCAATGAAAATGTCAAAAATCTGTTTTTAACCCCAGAAATCGATATTTTATAATAAATAAACGTCCGAGAAGTCATTTCCGATCGGAAATTGGCCTCTGAATTCGAAAATGGTGTCAGTTTTCCTAAATAACGCATCATTTTTTATCCATTGGCTGATTTTCGGCAAAATACCTTTTTTTTTAAGGCGTCATAACGGTGTGGGCAGCCATTTAAAAAAAAAATTTTTCAGCGAAATCTGCGTGTTTTTACCTCAGCTTTACGATCAAATAAGAATTCTTCTGACTAAATAGGTTTTAGAGGTCGAAAAATTAAAAAAACTAAAAAAAACTACAAAAAACCGATATTACTGTACAAAAATCTGTCAGGTCGCTGACAAGTCTTTTCTTGGGACATATGACTTCGGAATCAGAATCAGCGGGAAATTTTACGATAAGAAAACAGTTCCCCAACGTCATCCAACAGTTTTTACACTCCAGTATACCATTAATTTTCCGCCAAAAACCAAGTAAACGTAATTTTCTTGCAGTTTTTGACCTTTTTCGACCTCAAAGTTGCAGAATTTAGAATTGTAAGTAGGATATTTGGATTACTTGGACAATTTTCGATTGAAAACATGCTATAACATTATTTTTTTGAATATTTTGGTGGCGGTTTCGTTGTTTTGCCTCCTATTTTTGGCTTTGTTGAATTTTGTGGCTCTGGGTCATTATGTGGGATTGAAAAATTGTCAGAATCAGAATGCTTGAGAAATTTCACATCAAAATCAGTCATTTGATCACGATTTTAGTTGATTCAAGGTTTTAAGAAACAAACTTAAAAAATTACAAAAAAACGAAGTCTCTAGATTTGCAGCTACGAAAAAGCTTTTTTTCAAACTGCTTTCCCAAAGTACCAAAATATTTAAAAAAATAATGTAATAACATGTCCATCGAAAATTGTCCAAGGAATCCAAATATTCTACTTACGATTCTATATTCTGCAACTTTGAGGTCGAAAAAAGTCAAAAACTGGAAGAAAACTACGTTTACTTGGTTTTTGGCGGAAAATTAATGGTATACTGGAGTGTAAAAACTGTTGGATGAAGTTCGTGAACTGTTTTCTTATCGTAAAATTTCTCGCTGAATCCGATTCCGAGGTTGTATGTTTCAAAAAGAGACTTGTCAGCGACCTGACGACAGATTTTTGTACAGTAATATCGGTTTTTTGTAGTTTTTTTTTAGTTTTTTCAATTTTTCGACCTCCAAAACCCATTTAGTCAGAAGAATTCTCATTTGATCGTAAAGCTGAGGTAAAAACACGCAGATTTCGCTGAAATTTTTTTTTTAAATGGCTGCTCACACCGATATGACGCCGTCAAAAAAGAAAGGTATTTTGCCGAAAATCGGCCAATGGATAGAGAATGATGGATTATGGAAGGATATTGACACCATTTTTGGATTCAGCGGCCAATTTTCGATCGGAAATGACTTCTCGGACGTTTATTTACTGTAAAATGTCGATTTCTGGGGTCAAAAACAGTTTTTTGGCATTTTCGTTGAAAAAAAAAACAAAAAATTGAGAAAACCCATAGAAAACTTTTTGAAGGGTATTTTAATCTCTAAATGCCGGTGAACGAGTTCAAATACGATGTAGAAACGGAAAAAAATTGCCCCGCCAAGATCCGCGCAACACCCCCCCCCCCCCCCCCCTTGACCGTCTCCTTTAATTTAGAAATGCCCGTTTATTAAATTTAATATCTCAAAGGAAAACCATCCACTATCAAATAAATTATGAACATGCTGGAAAGGAAAGGAATAAATAACACATTAAAATGGAATATAAATACGTTTTAATTAATAGGCTAATAAAGACATGGTTTAATCCATTGGTATTCTATGAATACTTATCTTGGAGTGTTTGGTGTTTTGATGCCTTTTGAGAGTGTGATATCTAACAGAGGAGTAGTTACATATTTCACAATGGAATGATTTAGTTTTGCCACAATCAAATCGCTTATGGCAACTCAAAGAGTTTTTATTTTTAAATCCTTTGCCGCAATTTTCACAATGAACCAATGCTAAAAAACAAAAGAATGCATTACAACATTACGAAACTATCAATCACATCTTTAACTATTCAGTACCTAGTTACGAATAAAAACAAACATTTTTCGGTCTATATCAAAATATAAATGTGTCCCTTCGGTATTTCCTAAATTGTAACACAACCAAAAAGATAAAAAACATCCATGCGTTTTTGAATCCGTAGTGATTTCAAACATAATTATTATACTTATCCACATATTTGCATATCAACCTTTTTATCTTTTAATATTTCTGAAGGTAGCATATTCTAAATTGAATTTTCAATTTCGGAAAGTGGAGTGAATACGAAAGAAAGGTTTGCTTTCCATTAAATTGGAAACTAAGCCTAAAAGATAAAATATTTGGATTTATTAATTATTGTCACTGATTGCTGATTGAGATGAATGCCAGTAACTCCGCAACTAAATCTAATTACAGTTGTTACCTAGACAGTTGGAAGAAGTTATTACAAAATCCAAGTCGTTCAATTTAAATTTATTTATTTATTATAATCAAGTTTTATATTTTGTTATTAAATATAAACTATTTATTGATATTAATTTTACTAATGAAAATTTATGTTTTTTTTTATCTAACTGAAACAAAGTTTTGTTAAAGTAAGAAATAATCTATTTCAGAGTTTTAGGAATTTTAAATTGTAAAACTTTATTTATGAATAATTTCAATGAAAATTATAAATTTTATTTTTTGAAAGACATGTTTTAATTGATTATATAAATAAAAAGGATAGATATGTTAATCATTTATTATTTGAAAAAATTCTTGATTTTAATTTGAAAGAAATATATTTATTTTTATTATATTTATGAACAAAATTTATTCAATTATATTTTATTAGTATTGAGAAAGAATTTGAAAATATGAATATCATTTTAATAAATGAATATTTGTTAAAGTGAGAAATTATCTTTTTCAACATTTTAATTTTAAAATTTTATTTATAAGTAATTTTATTTATATTTATGCATTTTTTTAAAAATATTCACTAGTATAATTTAGATTTTGAAATGAATAAAATAGATCTTTTCCATCTTTATTGTTTTTTAGATGGAATTTCATAGGT
The DNA here is from genome assembly GCA_958510875.1 of Endomychus coccineus. Classification (NCBI taxonomy): domain Eukaryota; kingdom Metazoa; phylum Arthropoda; class Insecta; order Coleoptera; family Endomychidae; genus Endomychus; species Endomychus coccineus. The sequence goes on from OY294067.1 coordinate 289,486,460, forward strand.
ATATTTTGTAATTTTATTAATAAATTCATTAAATATTACGGTTTTTTAATATTACAACTTCATTAATATTTAATCAAGAATTATATTTCAGACTTATTTGCAGGGAATTATCATTAATATATATTTTATTAATTAAATTAAAAGAAAGTATACAACAGAACAATTTCCCATTCTCTTTTTTGTGTAACAGTGAAGGCGAGAGAGGATATAGGATTTTTATTTCACTGAGTTGTAAGACTAATTTTATTTCGACGGGGTTGATGGATGGCACTGTTCGAATGCGCATCCAAATTATGAATTAAAGAGTGCAAGTGTTGATGGTGGAGATGAAACAGTAAAAAACGAGTATAAATAAAATAGACATTTTCATCAGTGAATTATATATAATATATTCCATTTGGTATTATTTTCATAAGAGTTACATCTTAGTGTCTTGTTGCAAGATGTCGTTTTAAATCGTGAGCCCGATTCGTTTTGTAGCCACAATCACATACATGCATTTTTTCAACACCGCAATCGTTCTTCATGTGGGCTTTTAGTGTAGTTTTATTTTTGTATCTCTTTAGGCAATAGTCACAAGTTACACGATGATCCTCTGAAATGAAGGGATATTAGTAGTTTTTCTTTTAAATAATCTGATATCGTGATTATGACAAACATAAACAGCTGTACCTATGTGCTTGTCAACTTCATTAGTTCTTGTGGGAGCCGCTAGTCTCGTATGGTTAATTTAAACTTCCAATTATGTCGATAATTTACCTCGAAACGTAGTTTGGAAGTCACGATAGTATTTTACATCACATAGAAATTATGAGCCTAAATTAAATACTGAAAATATTTCAATATCGCTATATAATGGAGCACATAAACACGCTGAAAGAAACTGTAAACAGAGAATATCGTAGATTTGATAATGTTGAAGAACGAGGCGTTTTGTTTTCTGTTCAAATATAGAGTAGATACGAACTTCCAGTTGCATGAGTCTTGAATTAAAAACTGAAGATAACTGTGGATAAAACGCAAACTTACACTTCAATTTATGTATACAAAAGGCAAATAAACACCACTGACTTACTCACTCATCACGAAATCTCTGAAATATAAAGCCGACCGACCTGAAACTTGGATGATGGGTTCCTTATTCGACGTAGGCACCCGCTAAGAACGAAATTTTCTAAACTAAATCCAAAACAATTTTCATGACAAACAGTTCCATAAAATAATGCATCAACAAATTTCAGACTGTCTAGAATAGAGAACACAAAACAACAAGACATGTAACGTTTACAGCTGATACAATTTTCTTGACCATTCCATAACATGGATATCCATTTGAATTATGCATTAAGTTTTGAAACTTAGGAATGATATCGCGGCGGCGGGGGCGACGCATTCTTTTACTGATATTAGCTGTTTCTGCAGCGTAGCCCGCGAACAACAGCTAGTGAAATATATTTTAAGCTTAAATTCAGAACATTCATTGAGAAATACATTCACGTTTCTTTTTGGCCATTGCCAGATAGCTCTAATTAACTATAAAAAACTAGTCGAGAACGATCCGCGAGAGAATAATCGTTCAGTAACATAGCAAACTTTCTCGTTCCGCTGATGAGTTCGAGATAGTGAAAACAGCTACACGGAACTTTAATGTTACTATTCGATCTAGACTAGATAAATCTTACCATTAGGATATCCAATAAAGATACCTATCTTCTTGTATGCTTTTTTACCCTATTTAATTCAAAAGTTGTTACAGACAGTACGATGTTTTGAACAAATGGGAGATCAAAAACGTCAAATAATATCAATATGTTATTATATATCGATCATAATACATCAATGGATGAAATATTTCATTTAATTATAAATAATAAGAAATAATGTTACTTCCAATTTAAACAAAACACGATGTATTGTAGTAATTCGTTAAATACAATATGTCTGTAAGCATAACATTTTACAATTTCTAAACAAGTGATGTATTGTTGAGAAAATCACAACACCCTTTTCCCTTATAGATTTTAAGCATCATCAGGGAAACAGCTAAATTGAAATTGTTAGTTACTAGTATTTATATTTACAGAACTATGGAGAAAGGAATAATAGGTCCATTAATATTCCTTAATCGGATTATCTTTGAGCAAAATTAAATTATGTTTTTCAGTGAACTTTTAACGGATGAAAGAGGATTATTGGCAAGTATACCTTTTCAAGTCATTATTCGTCAATTTGTCTTTGTTTCGATACATATGTATTACTCCTATATTATTCGAGAATTTACTGGGACTCGGTTTTAAAAATTTTCGGTAATGCCAGAACCCGTCTGTAGGATATGTCTAACTACTGCTAATATTAATAGTTTGTTCCATCTAGCATGTAAAAATGTTTTTGATATCTACTGGTCGTATTTCGTTTCGTTTGACCCATACATTTTTCACAAAATTGACATTGAATATTAATTATACTACCGGATCTCTCATTGTTTAAAATTTTGTCTAAATAGAAATAGAAATAAAGCACTAAAATAGGTTCAACCGTCCATTACTGGCGCAGTAGGGTGGATTGAGATGCGGTTTTCTGCATGCAATTTGGAAGGTAATTTAGAAATTTCGTTTTTTGGGGAAAAATTTATTGCTTTTTTTGAGGTGAATGAAAAAAACGGACTCGAATTGGTTTCTCGAGGATTTTTGGGGTCGCTGATCACGAATATGTTGCTCAAAAAATTTCCTGAGGTTCCCTTGGACCATCCCCGGGGTATACGGGGGTCCTGACGCCCTGGATATCGATGAATTTCATTAAAAATTATATTTTGATGCTTGTCAACTGTTCGAGTGAGGAAATAAAGGTCGCTTATGATGATTACGACGAGTAACAGCGATTTTAAGGTCTAAAAAGGTATATTGGGTATTCAACGTATCCACTAAGTATCTGAGTCAAACTTAATCTCAAATTCCCTAAGAAAAAGGTAGTACCTAGTAATAAAATGAAAAAAAAAAACAATTTTTTCTCTAATTTCCACAAGTCGAAACTGATCGTGTTTATTGAAAAATAAAATCTTTTGTGGAAATTGGACAAAAAATTGTTTTATTCCATTTTATTGAAATGGATTTCAATAAAATAAATAATCACTATCTCTGATTAGTACCTAGTAACTGTGAAAGGGGTTACCCAAGGCGGTTCCGTTTGTTAGTTTGTAGAAATTATTAATAAAGATAGGAATTTTTTGTATGATGACTTTAACATTAATTATTCTGTAGTTATGATTGTCTAGAAACCAGTTTTTTTTTAATTTTAGAGTTTCATCTATTGTTACATATAACGAACCAAAGTCAAATGAAATTGAAGAGCTTTTTGGAAAGGGTAATGTGATTTAACTATTAGTGCAGTAAAAATTCCACTGACATGAAGCATAATAAATATTTACAAATCCAAATTCAATTTGGAACAAATTAATACCGAAGAAACATTGAAGAGCAGAATAGACTCCTATAACAACAATTCATAGAATATGCCTAATCATATAAAATAGACATCAAATTCAAAGATTCAATTCTGCGATAGCTTATCAATATTGATCTTGGAGTGTTTATTTTTGTAATGACTTTTCAGAGAGTGCAATCTTACAGTGGAGTGATTACAAATGTCACAATGAAATTTTTTAGGTTTTCCACAATCCAATCGTTTGTGACAACTCAGGGAGTTTTTATTTTTGAATGGTTTTCCGCAATTATTACAGTGCTCCATAGCTGAAAAACAAATATTTTCATTACACATAAAAATCAACTTTCGACAACAAGGATCTGTACAAAAATAGCTAGGCTTTCATTGATATCGTTTATTTATATTTGTGTGAATTGTTCATTGCTTCAATTTTCGCTGAAGGTTGCAATACTCGTAGTTTTCCGGGATAAAAATAACACATTAGATTAATATAAGTTTATTCCACAATTAATCATCTTGTACTACTACATTTTGTCCAGGATGTCTTTTTTTCAGATGAACTTTGAGGTTATACTTCCTTTTGCATTTGAACAGGCATACGGAACATACGTATTCCTTTGGTTTTCCACAGTCGAATGCCAAGTGAACATTCAGAGTATTCTGATTCTTGTAGTGTTTACCACAGTTCGGACACGATATTGCGAAGTCTAAAAAAAAATATCGTATTAGGTCATTGTAAAGGATTCGTTACTATTTTATATTTAAACTTGTGCTTTCATATGACTTTTGAACAGCTAAATCGATTTTCACTGAGCATCCTATATTATTTAGGACAAGGGGCACCTTTAATTCATATTGATATTATCAGAATTGTTTTTTTTTCTTGTATTATAAATCACTCTTTATTACTTAGATGAATATAATAATTTTAATAATGTTTGAACAAAGTAGAATCAGGAGTAGATTTAAACTTAATGTACAGGTTCTCTTTTGTTTTTGGTAATTATTAATGTATATCATGCTGTTGCTGATACATGGGATGAAACATGAAACTATAATTCAATAAAAGTTAATGGACATCATAAATGCATTTTAATCTAATTTTATTAATATTGAACATATCGTTCAAATTGAGACGACATATATTTTCCCCCACATTGTCATCTAACATGTAGGCTTTCTTTATCAAAAAGGTTTCAACATTATTTTTAATGTGTGCCGCTGTAATAATTATATTTTTTAAGCATAAGGTTGTTTTTGTGTCTAGCTAGATAGGCGATTGGCATGGCTGGTAAACGAGAATTCATGATTTGTGAAAAAAATATAGTCCTACTAGGGTAAACAAAAATAAAACAACTATTAAAAGTTTGATTTTAACTAATTTAATACATTGCATTAATGTGTGTTCTTCAAACAGTATTTAGTATATCTGTTTGAAGAAGCTACAGTGTTAGAAAAATTTGATAGATTTAATGATCAAATTAGTGAAAATGAAACTTTTAAGAGTTGTTTTATTTGTTAATAATTTGATGGAAGTTTAAATATGTACATGTACTTGCAATAAACAAATTGATGAGTATTGAAAATAATAATTGTTACAATGCTGACGTAAAGATTATTAGTATTATGTTCCTTCGGAAATAAGGTTCTGCATTAAAAAATAAAAATAGCCTCGTGTCAATGTCCATTGGAATTATGTTCGTCTTTCTCATATTTCGATTCGTTTCCAGTTTGTGTTTAATTAAAGATTTCCATCAAGTTTCTTGAGACATTTCGCGTTGTAATATATTATCGATGAAATACTATATTACATACTAAATGAATAGTGAAAGAAAGTCGTGTAGTTCACATTAGTTTATTTTTGAATTATAGTCAGCTTACAACTACTAGATAATCAAACAATAACTTCAAAATTTCATGTTCTAGAAAGGAAATGAAATAAATAATGTCAAGGAAACAATTAAATTTCATCAAGGACCTTCCGATCAACGATCTTATGAATTCTAGTCATATGTCTTTTTATAACAATTTTCTGGTGAGCTTTTCTGGAGCAGAATTTACATTGAAAACGAGGTTCCTTTCCGCAATCGTATTGAATGTGGCGGGAGAGGGCCGCTTTCGATTTATAGTATTTTCCGCATGTACCACATACAAATGGAAACCCTGGAATTATCATTTCATTAGATTGTATAAATGGGATATTTACATAATGTCGCCATTCTTTTTACCACGACAGAATTGCGACGTGGGATAAATAGGAGGTAGGGTTTAAATTTAAACATCAAAATATTAATGCAACACAAATTCAACGCATAAATTTCGAATACTTACATAAATTCTAATTTCGTTAAAAAAAAAATCATCTTCAAATAATGCGATATTTGACATTGCAAATCTGCTGCCAACTTAAGGATTAAGAAAATACGTTATGAATACCTGCGATCCATAGAAGTCTTCAGATCTCATATTGAATTTCTTCCCTAAGGAATAACAATTTTTGGGAAACTGATGGATGGTAGTAATACTTTTTTATTACCATTTTTTGAAAATGTCTAATGGTAGGAAGCTGTCATTAGATCTCGAATTACCTAAATACATTAATTACACGAAATAATTGATATCTGTTATTCCTAATAATTGGGTAGAATAAACGTCAACCAGTTATGAATAATATAGAGCCTTGCGGAACCCCAATGATCACTTTCTTAACTGTGGAATTTTTTTTATTGAAGAATATAGATTTATAGCAATCTTCTATGTAGGATTTTATTATTGACACACTGCTATCTGTAAAGTCATGCTTGTATAGACTTTAGATAGATCTAAGAATAAATATATGGAAATGTTACCATATTAAAAGTAGTAATTTAAAGTTGTTTTCCTAAAATAGCATCAGTGGTAGGTAGATAGATTTTTCCTAAAGCCAAACTTAATAAAGATTCTTGACTCAGGTATGAATTATTTATAAATTCTCGCGAAATAGGTCACATTAACACATATGCTTATTATTTTCGTCTTTACGTACGTTTCGGTCTAGCGACAATCATCAGAAGACGTATCAAAGTCTAAAACGGGATTTCTTAAAGCCAATTGTAGCATGCACAAAGCGTGTAGGAATTTGCAAGGGTTTCAATTGATTAACTTAGTATAAATTTGACCTAATGATTGAACGTCTGTTCTATGATTTACAGACTTAAAGTTACGAATTATGTGAATCCTCTCCAGGATAGATCGTTTGTACTAATTGGTTTCTTCAAATAAAATATTAACATTTTTATAATCAAAACAATGTTTATCAAGGGCGGTGAAGTTTTTGTTTCTAGTACTATACTTATGGTCATATATTCTTTTTCGTAAATATTGTTTAGAGATTCCTGTATCCCATCGCAGTCTTAACAATTAAATTTATATACTGTGCGGGGTAAACAGATGATGTTGCAGAAGATTCAAAAAAAGCATTTATAGCACTCCAAACTCATGAATCCAGTGGGCGAAACAAAGCTCTATAACTCGAAAACGGCTTAAGGTACGCCTTTGAATTTTCAGAGCAGTAAATTTCGAGCATCATATCTACTTTGTGACAAAATTTCAAAGATTGCATTTACCATTTGACCGATACACGGGGACATACGGTCTACCATAAAAGTCGATTCAACAGACGACATCGCTACGCACACTCCGTCTTGATAATTTGAGTGGAAAAATGGTGATAGTATGAACTAAATTATAAGAGTGATTATGACAGGGTTAAATGATTTGACAAACATACATTAGGACATTTTATTCAAGAAGTTTATTATGTATAGTTAGCATATGCTTCTTGATAACAATTTTCTGATAAGCTCTCTTATCGCAATACAAGCAACTAAATAGTGGTTCTTTACCACAATCGTATCGTATGTGTCGTACTAATGCTTTCTTAGATCTATAGACTCGAGTACATCCAGTACATTTGAACAGGGAAGCATCTGAAAAATAATATTTTGTATTAGAAGAAGTGCCTTAGTTTAAACGAAAAGTATTTTCCTTGATGGTCGCCACAACCATATAGCGCAGACATCTACATCTACCGTCTTGGGTGGTGTTGTGGTTAGCGCGGTAGCCTCTACCTCTGTCGAGCCAGTTTCGTAGCTGGGTCAGGGCTCGTACTGGCTTTTGGTGCTCATAAGCAACTCTCGTTCTTGCACTCGTTCTCGACTACGAGAATAAGAAAGAAGTTACCAGTTCTCGCTCGAGCGCTCGTTCTCGCTTGACAACACTCTCTAGACGTGTTCGAAATATCATAAAATGCAAGCAAGCAGCAAATCATTGGCCCACGACCAATACCCAGTACAGTACAAGGCCTGAATGCTCGATCGTGGCGTCAGAAGGCAGAGACTATGTTGCAACTGGTCACCCGTTCGTTATACGGCATACCGACAGTAAACCTAAATTTTATTCACTTTGTAGGTTATATATAAGGACTTGCTGTTTAAATGGGGTTGCCAGACATGAACTGAGCCCTTAGTTGTACTTTTTTCAGTGGGAAAAACAGAATTTCCAAACAAAAATCATGCATATAATATACGAGTTATTACTGCAAGAATTACTACTCTATGTATGTACTTAATTTTCTATTTTGTAAGGGTACAAATTACTCTTACTTGTGGATAAGCTATAAGTTTTATTTTATCGCTTGGTTGCCGACAGATACAGTGAAGACGGTCGTGAAGACGGTCGTAAGATGTTAAAATTTGGACACCAGAGTATTTTTAACCAACCAATAAATTATGTATGTAACTAGGGGATTCAAACACTCAAAGTCCCCAGGTTAAATTACTCTGAAAGTATACAAAAAAATAAAAGACCTGTACCCAGAATGATTGAAATTTACTGGTAATTGAAATACTATTGTTGATACAATTTATAACAGAACTTAATATTAATGAGTTATGAAGTGAATGAATTGAAATATGGATGAAGTTAAATTGCTTAAATCAAAGTGAACAGTTAAATTTACACATATACAAGTACTCAAATGAATATTTCAAATGTTACATAAACCAAAAGTTGGGTAGCCTGACCTGGTGACTGCTGGGTAAGATGTTATATTTGCTCGATTATGAATTAGTACTTCCTACTTGATGTATGGATTCCTGCCACAATTCTAATACAGTTTCCACGATTGTACATCACAAGTAAATCAGCAACTTCTAAAGCTATTTTTCCACAGCAGATTCAAGCCAACCTCAGAACTCGTACACTTGTTGAATTTTTTCACAACATAAAAAAAAACCCTCTATCACGATAGGGTTATGAAACAACTTTACTTCTGTCCAAAACCAGTCACGTTGAAACTAAGTTTTAATCCCCTAAGGTCCATTAATAACACAAATAATTCCAATTATTCCAATCCAAATTGGTAATTGATGCCTTTGCTTTCAACGGAAGAATATTCCCAGAATTTGGTTCCAAACATAAGCTTGGTATCACCTCCCTGTTGAAATAACTTAGCAACACGACCTTCCACTTGGACGATTTGACAAAAAGTACGCCATTTTCTCGGCGTTTCCGGTGCTTCGAAGTCTCACAGAACAACCTCGAAATAGAAGCGGTAACTACAGAATTTGACACTGATTATCCATGACTCGGAGAATATACGGTCTAGCATAGCTGACGTCACAGGAGTTAACCGATTGTAGTACAGCGGCCATTTCTAAGCCGTTACGGGAATTTACACGTTACAATTTTTACTTGAAGATTTCAATTGATGGTTAGTTCTTGAATGATAATTATTCAACAATGTGTTACTTGTGTATTTAAAAATGAGGTAAGCAATATCCTCCTCTGTGTGACTTTCACAACCAACCAAATTTTGAAGATAGTCGTCTCCTATTATGTGCTTAAAAATGAAGTCACAAAAAACATATGTTTATTTAAAATTATAAGAAGCTGTTCTTCGTGATTTTTTAATAATTTATTGAAAATGATATATTCTAACATACATACAAATTAGCTCAGTACCTTTAAGATAAAATGAACCATTCCTACTTAATTTTTTTTACAAGACTATAACAGTCTTCAACTAATAAATCTTCTGAGGAAACCAATTTCAACTTACATACTCCACATTAATTGTTGTTTGTTGCAATATATAGCCACCTAAATGAAGAATAACGAATATTAAATCTTCAATTTTTGCAAAGACATGGGAAGAGTAAGTAGAGCCTGTATAACATATTCATTGCATACCTTAAGGACTAATTTAGCATTTTGAACATTTGAAGGATAGAGTGCTTTCAAATTTGAAGAATATTCAAATGCATTTTTTTAAAGCATACAATAAGGCAATCTTCTCGTCTGCCGGGTTAAAGTTGGGATACTGCATAATATGATTAGATGTATGCATTTGAGAATAATAAAATAATGGTTTTCAATAATAAACTGGATGAGTATACACGATACTTAGTTTAATATGCTTAGAAAAATTATTCATGGCTTTGCTGTTGACTGAATTGTTGTCACTTATAAGAAATAATATTCTATATTCAATTTGTTTTAATTACAAAATAATTATCAAAATTTACACTTACGTGGTACCACCACGAGCAATATTTCACAGGGACAGCCAATATCCATTGTTTCCGTATTCATTATCTTAGGAAAACTGAACATTTGAACTTTTGGCCCATTTTTTTTAAATTTCCCCTGCAGCCGGGAGCACATTTATTCTTCATAATTAACTAATAACATCTGCAACTGTATACCGCACGACACAAAACGCGGGAAGAACCAACTTAAGCTTAGGAAGCGATTTTGCAACGCACTTTTACTCGTGACGCTTATGTAAGGTGAATACACTTTCCAATCACACAAGGACACCTAAGCAACAAGTGCAACATATAATTTTCCACAAAGGAATATATATAAATTGGTTAAATTGTAATATTTGATACCTGTCACACACAGTACCGTCTACGCGCCATTTAAAATAAACGTTACTGTAGTAAGCTTCGTCTCAAACCTAAGCCCCTTATTGATGACGTCACACTGCATTTTGTACTGAGCGTGCAGGCCTTGTACTTGTAGGGTATTGCCACGGAACGACAGCGTCAATCATTATCAGTAGCAGATCTAGTGAGACTGATTGTAGAATAGGGTACCGAATATTCAAAATATTGTAGTTATGATGATGTCGAAAATGATAATGATGGTTCCGGTATATCACAGTCACAAAGCCAAACTTCATATCACAAATCGCAACCCTCAGAAAAAGGGTCGCCAGCTAACATCAAAAGGTAAATATATTTGAAAAATAATGAAATCAGATCAAGAGATTCATTGGCAATATGTAATTTATAATGTAAAAGAAACAAGAATGTATTAAATTATGGCACTCAACATAATACGCCTGGGCTGAAAGGCACCTTCAATTCAAATATTCCAAACAATTAGACTTGTTGACTAATATCGTTTACTAGTAATAATATGTATAATCGTTGCCAGAACTTTTTTTTGCCTATTTAAGTTCAATTGTTATTTATTACCTATGCAGGGTAAATTATTACTAGAAAATTTACCAATATTGTCAAGAATGAATGATCATATGGACATTTCTCATACAAATCTGAAAATATTGCGAATTGACTCACTTGATATTTTATATATCAAACATATTCCATACAGCGATTAGAAAACATCACATTGAATTGAATATAAGAAGGGCATTTCTAATCAGAATAAATATTTGCTTGATACTAGAATTTTATTGAACATAATCTTGTAATATATAAAATATGATATCGAGGTTAGTCTCACACAATATAGTAATTGAGAAAAAAAATTAGTATTTTGGGACATCGTCCTTGCTTTCCAGATTCTTTTTCGGTGTATTTGTGTCGATTTTATGCATTCTCAACAAGTGTTGAGTAATGTGAACTTTCTGGTAGGCTTTTTTTCCACAGATATGACAAGCGAACTGGGGTTGCTTCCCGCAGTCATATCTCTTATGGCGGTTCAAAGCTATGCTCGATCTGTATGTCTTAGAACAGCCACTGCATTGATAGCCTGAAAAGGATAAATTTGTGTATCTTGTTAGCTCATATTATAAACTAATCTCACATGGATGAAATAACATAGTAAGATTAGATGCACAAACATGATTTGAATATATTCGAAATTTGATGCATGATTGGTAATATATTCTGTTTGATACTTAGACAGTTAAATAAAGTTATTAGGATTAAATATACACTAGAAAGAACGACAACTATTTGAATCTATAAACTAATTAATACAATTGTAGGGAAGTTTCCACAATCGTTGGTGAAGCCATAGAAATGAACACACATATTAATTAAATAATGCATTTATTTATCTGCCGGAAATCAGATGTCTCACTGAGAAAACAATTCACAATGCTACGCATTAACAAAGAATTTCTCGCGATTCAAAGAATCGACGGGGAAACAGTTGGAAATACGGCCGTCAAGTGACGGTCCCGCAACAATGCATAGTGAAATACAAACACATTTCGTGTTAGCAGTCAATAGACAAAGTTTTGGTTTGCCTCGTCTCACTGATGAGCACATGAGAAGGACGTGTTGTCATTCTTCAACCAGTTGAACCAAAATTGTGCTATAAATGCTGATTATTAGTTACATTGCAATAATAACATATAGTCTAGGAGCCAGAGCGATATTGATGGTCTGAACATTAACCCGATGGCACTATGATTTATCGTTAGAGGACGGTTCAATGATCAATTCATCTCACAGACCGAATTTTCCCCGGCTGCTGGATTTCGAGATACAGCACCAACATTTTTTTTTTTGACTGGAGGTTAACCCTTTCTAAGTTGCGGTTACTTGAAAAGCATACCATTCTTATACACTTCCACCATGTGCCATCATTTTATCGTGCCCGTTTATCAGGCCGACCAGTTAAAATTGGACCGAAAATGGACTGCTAGTTAACCCTCCCAAACCTGGTGGAAAATGTTCATTGGTGTTGGCAATTATTAACATACCCTATGCCATCAAAAGTTATCGGTCCATTTCCGAGTAATTGGCCATTATTTGGACCAGAAATGTTTATTTTTTTCATTTTGTGGCTAAAACTTGCGGGTTACAAGATAACATGATGGCACCATGTTAAATAACTTTATTGGAGGTCAAATAAAGATTTAAAATTATTGCCATCACTCCTTGCCTATTCAAACCACCCCCAAAATCCCCTAAAACCACCCCCCAAAACAAAACAAAAACAAAAAAACTGCCGTTTCGATTTTAAACCCAGCCAGAATTTCAAAAATTTACTAATTTATGATAAATTTGGTCATATTATCCATATTATTCATATTTTTTTGGGGGTGGTTTAGGGGATTTTGGGGGGTTTAAATAGGCAAGGAGTGATGGCAATAACTTCAAATCTTCATTTGACCTCCAATAAAGTTATTTAACATGGTGCCATCATGTTATCTTGTAACCTGCAAGTTTTAGCCACAAAATGAAAAAAATAAACATTTTTGGTGCAAACAATAGCCAATTACTCGGAAATGGACCGATAACTTTTGATGGCATAGGGTATGTTAACAATTGCCAACACCAATGAACATTTGCCACCAGGTTTGGGAGGGTTAACTAGCAGTCCATTTGCGGTCCAATTTTAACTGGTATGCCTGATAAACGGGCACGATAAAAAATGATGGCACATGGTGGAAGTGCATAAGAATGGCATGCTTTTCAAGTAACCGCAACTTGGAAAGGATTAACCTCCAGTCAAAACAAAAAAAAATGCGGATGCTGTATCTCGAGATCTAGCAGTCGGGGAAAATTCGGTCTTTGAGATGAATTGGTCATTGAACCGTCCTCTAACGATAATCCATAGTGTGTCATCGGGTTAATGTTCAGACCATCAATATCGCTCTGGCTCCTAGACTACATTTGTCAAATAATATCTATTATGCGTTAGAATTACGTAACCCTTTACTTCATGAATCTATTTGGATTTGATGAGAATCTATGATTGTCCTATCTATTTGATCTTCAATGAAGAGTCCTTCCTATTCGTTAAAGTTTTGGAGTCCATTATTTTTTTTTACAAATATTATTACTGAAAGTTGCAATGTTCAAGTTCTGAATAAAAATAATGTTTTGTAAAAGTCAATAATTGAACAATTACTTGTTCGAAATACACTAATCTGCAAAGTTACTATAAGTCATTCCAGATCGATCAGTGACACCACAGCTAAATAGCTCCAGGCAGCTGCTTCACCTTCTCTGGCTCATCAGTGCATCGAGTAAAGCTATAGTAAAACCGATCAATATCTTTGTGTGTGTGAAATAGTTGCAATGAATGTTTAGTTGAATGATTATGATGACAGAATGAAAACATACATACCCCTGCGTAGGTGCAAAATTCACTTGTTGCTCGATTTTATTTGGAAGAATTAGAAAATAATAATTATTTCTCGGCATTTTTGGAAAGATCACGACAGAAAGCTCTAACTGCACGAATATTGCCTAATTAATAAGCTGACTTGTTTTAAAACTTGCAAATGATTGTCATAAGCACTACCAAAAGGCTATGAAAATTACTTCGTTTATTCAATGTAAATTTTATTTTTCTGTATCTTAATGTCAATTTGAATTTTATTTTATTTATTTATTTATACATAGGAATGTAAAACGTGCTAGAGCCAGAAACGGCTGTCAGTAAATTACAATTAATTTTTTTAAATAATTAAAAAATATAATTAGTGAAAGAGATATGAAATTCAAGCAATCCAAATTAAAACGAGTATATTGACGATAATAGGTAGATAAAATTGTCTTGAATCGGGTTATATGGCGCAAGGCATAGTTTCAAGTAGCGGCTAAATGGTAGATGTAATCCATTCGAAATTTTGACACAAACTAGATATGATGATCGAAATTTATTGATTTTCGAGATACAGAGCACAGCGGTCCGTCGAAATACTCTATTCGCTTTGTTTCGCGCAGTTCGATGCGCTAACCATCTGGCCGATTGTAGAGAGAAATAGTGCTGACGAATCTACATATGCGAAAGACGGTGGGAGCGTAGCGGTTGGCGCTCTTTATCGGCTCATGGTCATACGATATGTTGTCGGTTTCTACATAGCGGTCGTACCTTAAGCCGTTTTCGAGTTTTTGTGCAGAGCGGTCCGTGAACTCACTTCTAGAGGGGGCAATAAATATGGATTAATCGATCATTTGATTAATTGGACTATAGTAATCGTTGACTGGTTGAATCATTAATGAATGATCGATCAATTAATCATTCATTCAATCTAATATTACAGAAAATAAATTCATTTCGATCCGTGTTCACGTAATAATAAAATAGCAATGATTACATCATACGTACCTACTACATAATTCTAATCATTCATTTAAACAAGAATTGTGGAACTTTTTAAGCACAATTTACATCTCACGGAAACTTTATTGTCTATTTTTTCTAAAATATCCATACTTTAGCCTTAGGAGGATGCATTCTGATAAGAATCAAATTGAAACATGAAATAATCATGTTTGATTAACTCCAAATAACTAAAGATCAAATCCATACTTACAACAAACTAATTATTTTATTGATAGGATGAGTCCAAGTTGTCTCTGTAAGTGGCAACAGACAGATTGCTATAATAATTTAGCGAATATAGCAGAGAATGAATTGAATTAATTTTTACACTTGACAAAAATAGATACAAGCACTTTCATATTATGGCCTTTTCCTGGTTTACATAGTAAAGACAGATAATTTAATTATTTCAAAAAAAATTTCTAAATATTGGAAAAGGACAATTTCTGTAAATAACAGGCCTGAAAGATATGTCCATTTGTGTAAAACATATATATACGTATACATATCTACATATATTTTTAAATTAAAACAAATTTCTTAGATGCTAACCCTCAAATATTAGTTTTGAACGCGGATAAATGTAATAAAACCGTCATAATGCATAGAAATGACTATGAAAACAAAATAGGAAACCTTTTAAATGATGAAACAACCTATAAAAAATTAAAATCTGATCCTACTTTATCAGTACAAAACAACATGAATAAATTGATAAATAAATGGCATAAGAATAAGATAATCCCTATTGAATTGAAAAATAAATTAAATTGCCATAATGGGCTAGCACCTTATATCTATGGGCTTCCCAAACTACATAAAAATGATATACCTCTAAGACCCATTGTTAGTAATATTGGAGCGCCTACTTACAATTTATCAAAATTTCTATCAAAATCTATGAATAATATAATAGGAAAAAATGAATTCTATGTAAAAGATTCATGGCACTTTAATGAATTTATAAAAAATCAATCCGTACCCGTAAACCATCAACTGATTTCCTTGGACGTTGTTTCTTTATTTACAAATATACCTGTTGTTTTGGCATTGAATAGCATCAAAAAACGTTGGGCAGAGATTAAAAACCACACACCTCTAGATCAATCGGAATTTATAAATGCTGTAAAATTTTGTTTAGAATGCACATACTTTCAGTATGGTGAGCAATTTTTTGGACAAATATTCGGCACAGCAATGGGATCTCCTATTTCAGCTACCATTGCTAACCTCGTTATGGAGTGCCTAGAGGAATCTGTTATGAGTTCATTAGATTTTCGGCCTGTATTCTTTAAACGGTATGTAGACGATTGCCTTATGTGTGTTCCCAACGATAAAATTCAATATGTAATTGATAAATTTAACAATTTTCACTGTAAACTTCAATTCACTTGTGAAATAGAATTAAACAATAACATAAATTTCCTAGATATGAACATTAGGCATGATGCAGATGGAAAAATAAAAACCTCTTGGTTTACTAAAGAAGTATGGTCTCAACGTTATCTTCACTTCAATTCCGTTGCACCAGCTTGTTATAAAAAAAGTGTCATAAACAGCCTTACAGATCGCGCGATAAAATTGTCCCACGCAGATGACCGCCCCAAAAATTTAAAAATTGTTCGTACTACACTAGAATTGAATGGCTACCCAAAAACTTTTTTCAATCCTATCATTAAAGAAAGAATAAACAAAATCTATAATGGTTCGTCTAATAAAAATAACATAAAAGGTAATACAGACAATTTTATAACTCTACCTTACATTCCGGAGACCTCAGAGAAAATCAAAAAATGTTTGAAAAAGTATGATATAAATGTTGCGCATAAACCTACTAACTGTGTTGGAAAATGTTTCTCAAATCTAAAACCTTTAATACCCAAAGATAAACAAACCCACACAGTGTATAAATTGAATTGTTTAGATTGTGATGGAACCTATAGTGGAATCTCTAAACAATATTTACAAAAAAGAATGTACGGCCATAAATATAGCACAAGAAATAACAACTTAGAAAATTCCACCGCCCTTGCTAAGCATTGCTTTGATTATAACCATCAATTTGATTACAAAAATGTTAATATCTTAACTAAGGAAACCAATTATTATAAAAGATCTATCCTGGAGATGATTCACATAAAACGGGACCCCAAATCTGTAAATCATAGGGTAGACACACAAAATCTAAGTCATATTTATACTAATTTGATTAAATAATCTCTTGCAAATTCTTACATACGTCTTTATAAGTGTTGAAAATGTTTTTAGGAAGAATTCGTAATAGTAATTTCCCAGTACAGGTCTGTAACCTTTCTTAAGTACCTACTCATAAATCTTACACATCTGGTTTCGAAAGTAGATACTCGACAAATAACTTCGTTCTTCTCATTTGTTGTGAGAATACCATTCAATATGCACTCATATATTTTAATAATATTACTGAATAGCGGATTCTTACTACAAAAAAAAAATTTTTTATACTTTAATTCTGACGATACAATTTCGATTATTCGTAGTTCTGTTCGTTTCGACGGCGTGGGCTCTTTTGATTGAAGTTAAATTGTGCGATTTGGACGCTTGTGCTATAATTAGTTTTAATAAACCCCCTTTTTAGACATAGTGAGTCTTCTGATGATGGACGAATATTTAAAACAAAGTGTTATTGTGACCTATTTCCCGAGAATTTTTATATATAATTCATACTGGGTCAAGAATCTTATTATTATTTGTGGAGATGTGTATTGTTGTTTGTTTGTTAAATGATTTATTTTTTACTAAAGATAACTTTATTTCTTGATATTCGGATATTTTGAGGAAGGGCGTTGAAAAATCGTTGAGCTAAGTAATTTGCGGAACTCTGACCTATGGTTTTATTTGTTTTGGGAACTATTAAATCTGAGTTTTATTTTTTCTGGTATGATAAGTATGTCAGATTGTATTTAAATTATTAATATTGCGGAATGAGAAGATTAACACAGATTTTATGTATAACTGTCTAATATTGCAAAATTTTGTTTCTTCATAGAGTAGTTAGTAGAAGAGTTTCGATTTTTTCAAAATATTATTTCTAGGATTTTATTTTGTACTCTTAAGAGCGGTTCAAGTGAGTTTTTTAGGGCTCCACCTCAGATTATTAAACCATACTGTAATAATGATTGTGTGAGAGAATAGTAGGAATTTTTAAGTTCATTTATTTTTTAGAAATGATCTTATTTCTTTAAAGAGATAAGAAAATCTACGTATTTTAATGAGTAATGTTGCAATATGATTATTCCATCTCAGGTGTGAGTCTATACCTAGACCAAGATATTTACATTTATAAGGTATCTTCAATTTATCACAATCACATAGTTATCATCTGTTTTTCGACAATTGTTATCATGTAAAATTATTTCTCTAAATGTTGGTAAGTTATTCTCATATGATGTAAAAGGTATGCATACAGTCTTATATAGTACCTTGTGGTACTCCATGATTCACGGTTTTGGTAGTGCTATGAATATTGTTTACTTTTACTTGTTACTCTCGATTTGATGGGTTCGATTCAACTAGAACATTGTAAAGGCCTCTTATGCCTAGGTTGTAAAATACAAAATAGCGTAGCTTGGATAAATAAGATGGTATAATGTTGCTGTGAAAATTCGAAATGGGATGGCTTTCGGAACTAACTAACACGCGTAAAATTTTACAAATCAGACTGGGATAACATTGCTTGAAGTTTCGAACCTACGCTTTAGGTACATATTCAAAC